>JBAJHX010000067.1:4553228-4583508 GCA_037176925.1 Amniataba percoides
TCTTCCTCCTTGGCAGCAGACTGGTGCGACAGACAGACACAGATAGAGGGAGACAAACACACACACACACACACACAAGGAGAATGGGGGAACAAACACAGGGGAGGCAGACAGGGACCCTAACAAAGTGTCCTCGCCCAGTGGGCTCAAGAGACTGGCAGAAAGCTCATTCAAACCCCCCACCCCACCCCGCTGAACGGAATATCACATCGCCTAATGGATTCATCTCCACAACGTGCCAATCAATGACAGTTAGAGGCACCTTGTTGTCAGCACTGATGGGGCCATTATATCGTAGGTGTAGCTCATTTAATGTCGCCACTGACATCATGATCAACGGCTGAGCTCACATAAATCTATTTCACTGAGATACTAATGCCTCCTATTTCTTATTTTATTTTTTTCAGTGTCAGAGAAATTCAACATTGATATTTTGTCTTCATAAACATTATAAAGTCAGTTATTGTTAATGGGACAGGTTTTATCTCACTGAATGCTTCAAAGCACCGACTCTGCTCACAGAGTCTCATTAAGGCTTAAGCAGAACAAACTGGTCTGTAAATCTGTTCCCAACCTTTTTTGTACGTACCCTCACTGCCCTGTCAGATGAGCTCAAGTCTTGAGCTTGTGATTTCTTTTTTCTTTTCTTTTTTTTCAAAGTGGTTGAGCTACTCCACAGTCTTCCCACGTTCCCCCAAGCAACTGCAGAGTCACCCTGAGAAACGAGGAGCCGTGGTCATGAAGTCACTGCTGTTAATTGTTTCCAGTTATTCTCTTCATCAGTTTTTTGAGTTATACATAGGCAGCAGAAATATCCATGGGTCATCATTGTCTCTGTCATTGGCTCCCATGCTCAGCTGAGCGTACTCTCAGCCGTATGCTGAGTGATAGCAAGTGACAGGCATTCTCTCCAGAGGTGAGAAAATAGGAACTTTCTGTCAGCGTTTTTCTTTCGTCCAGTGAGTGCAATGGTTAACTGCACACTGGATAAACTTCCTGCTGGTTGCTTTACTGCACATGTGAGGACAGTCGTTCACATGAATTTGATTCACTGATGTGAACAGATTTTAGCGTGGAACAAAATCTTATCAGACGGCACTGAAAAAAACATCCAAATGCAAAGTGGGTTCACCTTTTTGTTAGAGTAAATGATTGTACCCAAATATTACATTTCTATTTGATATTCAGGTGTGTCTGGGTTTTTTCTCAATCAATTTGTTCATATCACTCTTTTATAATGAGGCAGATGTGGTTGTTATATGTACATGAGGGAGTACTGCATATGTAGTGTGGGTATTGAGACAGATGCTGTTTCTCAGTTTAGTGTCAGACATTTCCTCTGCTGGTCACCTGTTACTGACTTCAGAGCCCTCTGTTGCTCTCCAAGTCATTTGAAAACTCTAACAAAGTCTTTACATCCATGAAGCTTGTTGAAGAACACACACAGTCTGCTGTTCCTCATTTCGAGTGAGGATTCGAAGATATTCAACCATCTGAGAAGGAGTACAGATTGAGTATGCTGGCTCCTTTAAACTGCCTATTGTAGTTTGGATCAGTGGCTGGGAACCCCCCTCAAGGGTTTTTCAAAATAAATCTGAGGGACCATGAGATAATTAACAGGATAATAAAGAAGAAGAAAATCATTAGCATTTTCTTATCTTATCTTTGCTTTTTCTTTAAGAAATTCTAAGAAGCTTTACCTATCATGGCCTGTAGAAATTATTGAAACAGTAATAGAAAGTATATTCACTGTTTGGTTTTTGAATTGTTCACAACCCAAAGACATGCACCCTGTGATAAGATATGTTAAGTAGACATCTTCTTTTTAAGTGGTCACAGAGTTGGGAGACAGTTTTGTAGGAAATAAGATTTCAATCTGTTTTTAATGGGCTGTAATAAAGGGTATGTAATGTAATTATAATGTTCAACATCCATAAAACAATCAGATGACACTGATGTTCATGATCTCATCATGTAACATGTAAGGTGTCCCCCAAATCAATTTTCTTGTGTTTCATGCAGACCAAAGATCAGTGAAGAGCTGCGGACTCTGATTTTGCGGATGCTGGACAAGAACCCAGACAACAGGATCACCATCCCCGAGATCAAGGTAACACAGAGAGAAAAGTGGCTATACAAGGACACCATGAGCTCAGTCACCTATTGTTTAGAAGGACGGGCAGCTTGTTTGAGCATTATCACGACAAGGATGTCATTGTTTCGTGTTTTTCTCTCCTGTGATTGGCTCAGAAGGCTCTGACCTCACTGTGGTGCGTACTAGAGGGGTCATTAGACTGGCTGTGTTGCCCCAGGCTTGATGAAACCCCCATGGAGGACTGTGCTAGAACTGAGTCAGAACAAGGAGTGCAGGGAGGTCCAGGACCAGCCATGACAGATGACATTCCCCTCTCCCCACCGTGTTTCCATGACACAGTCTAATCATGTGTCAGTGAGTCATTTTCTCACCAGAGACTCTGTTTGTGTTTATGGGACAAGAGATAATTAGGCTGTTAGGCATCAGGCGAATCCACACAAATACATCTCTGAATAAAAACCCTTTAAATTCAGTATAGCCAAAAAAAAAACATGAGATATTATAATGTAAGTATTTGATTTAACACAGTTGCATTTTAATTTGTTGTTTTGAAACAAATACAGGTTTGAGCCCCTGTGCTACTCAGTATATTTACTTGTTTTATTATTGTTACATTTTTGAAGGCTCACATATGTCACATACTTTTTTCAATTCAAGTTATAATAATAAACTTTCCAATTCTCAGGTTGTATTATGCAGAGAGCTTTGTTGCTGTATACGCTTTCCTTCATTATCTATTGATGCTCATTGATTTTAAATACCAGCTGATTATTTGAAGAGTTCCCGGATTGTGCAGTTTTTTGACTTGGTATATGGATGTACTTGGGGAGAGGCTGTATCATTTGAGATGGTAATTGTTGATAATTGAAGTTTGAATTCACAAAGAAACAAAGGGAACATTTTTTGGTCATGTCCTCAATGTCAGATCTTCCCATCTAGCACCTGAATGTACCATGGGGATATTCAATATGTTTCATTATTGTATCAATCAATCACATGAAAGGACCAACAATTGATTAGTCCATTACACTGTGTAACATCTTTCCTCATTTACCATGAACATTGGAAGTGCAGTTTATCCCGCATTAATCCCAGAAACAACATCCTCCTGCCACGAATACTCTCAAGAGCAAAAGATCCCAGATGGAAGACAGTTCCCCACAAATGCAATATTTACTCCTGTTAACACTGTTTGTGGAAAGGAAAGGCAGATACTGAGCCTTTTTTAGAAAATAAAGCTTATATTTGTGATACAGATTTTGAATGGCAGGAATGAATGGGCTGGATCTGAGAGCCACAGTCAGGCTGGAGAGGTCCATGAAGCCACTAACAAACAAAACATATAATTATTTCAAATCAATATGAGAGGATGTACATTTGGATGTATGTAATGGATGTACCTTTGACAAAAAATAAACTCAGGCTGGTTGGTCACTGTGATGAATTATCTGTCTCAAGCTACTTTCAAAGTCTGTCGAGTTGGGAGTTGGGTTTTGTAGGATAACAATATTAATCAAAACAGATGGCTGCCTGGCTGGTAGACAACTCTCCATAAAAATGTAAAATATGCATGATGTGCGGTGCAAGGACTAAATCATGAATAAAAACTGCAGTCACCCCTTGGAATATTTTAACCATGAAGCCACTTGAGAGCCAGACTTCCTGTAAAGATGTACAGTCGTAATCTGCTACACTTAACAGACCATAGATCACAGATACAAGTATTTTTTTTATCATTTTATATATATATTATATATAAAATATATATATTATCATGCTATGACATTGTTTTGTGTGCGTGTGCGTGTGTGTGTGTGTGTGTGTGTGTGTGCGTGTGTGTCTGTGTGTGTGTGTTCAGATGGACCAGTGGGTGACCCAGGGAGGCACTGACCCCCTGCCTCTGGAGGAGGAGCACTGCTCTGTGGTGGAGGTGACGGAGGAGGACATCCAGAACTCGGTCAAGTTTGTTCCCAGCCTCTCTGCAGTGGTAAGGAGCGCCGAGTGTCCCGCATTCACACAGCTCTTTGATGTCAAATTGACACATTTACACTCATCACTTCCAGGTGAGGTGAAGCCCTGAGAGTGTCTGCTCCTTCACAGCTGCTGCCCCCAGTTAACCACAAATGGGGAAAAAATGCAGCAGCGCAGTCATTTTACATTTTGGAAGGCATCCTTGTTCACCTTCACAGAGGACAGGCTCGCCTCTTAAAGCCTTTCTTGTGGCTATTTCAACCCAGTTTCACAGAGCAGTTAGTTTTCAACTCTACTGTAGTTGCAGGTGTCTTTCACATAAACCCAGCCACAAACACAGACGAACATCTTTCCTGAAGGGAGGAAAGCGCTGGCTCCATAAACAGTCTGAAGTTGCATTAGCTTGAAAACAAGCTCACATAGGGACATAGGAACACTGACACACAAACCCTCCTGCTCTTTACCATCGACAAATATATCAGACACTTGATATGTGTTGGATGATGCACAAGAGCTCAGACACCTGCAGTGTGTTCAGGCAAATTATCACTATTAATGAAATATGGTATCTTATAAATATTGTATCAATATCAATGCAGGATGTTAGATTAGGCTGCAGTGCATCATTAATAGTTTTTTTAAATAATACTATGAGGAGTGTAATAAAACATGATGATTTCAAACCCATCAGTCTTCTAGGTATGAAAGCATGCCAGACTAGTGGTACCTTAAAACAGGTGTTTCCTCCTCGCCAGTTTCTCTTCAAAACCATCACCTTAATAAAACCCAGAGCTCTCACCAGATGATTACATGCAAAAATTATTGTGTTGTAATTATTCATCGTTTCCTGCTTGGAATGTTCAACATTTACCATACGTTACTTCTGAGGCATGAACATGATTTCTCATGCTGGTTTCTCCATAAGAACTCAGATATTTTGGTTTGATTTAGTATAACCGTGACATAACTCAGAAATCCATCCACTGTTTTCTCTGCACAGAGCCACAAGGTAAGGACAGAAAAGAGACATTTTGCACTTCTTTGTAACCATCCTGTACTTGTGAATGTTACAGATCTTGGTGAGAGCCATGCTGAGGAAGCGCTCCTTCAGTAACCCCTTTGAGTGTCCAAGCAGGAGGGAGGAGAGGTCCATGTCTGCGCCTGGCAGCCTGCTCATGTAAGCACCCACAGATCTCCTTTGAACACTTAGTACTTACACACCTCATCCATGAGGGTAAAAAGCAAAAATCAAACCACACAGACACATCTTTACTGCAGAGATTGCTTTGGATTCTGACACAGATCTGTACTTCACACCTGTCCCCTCTTTCTGCTGGATCAGGTTAACTAGCATTCATTCCTGCAGCAGCTGCTGCTGCTTTGGGTTGCCATGGCACCATAATTCATTCTTTCATTGTATGCAGTGGAGCTTACAGCTTTTATAAATGTTTCTTTGTGTGTTTGCTTTCAGCATTCAAGGGTAGAAAGATTCAGAGTGACATAGAAAGATACCAATCCACCAGTGCCTCGGGCTGACCTTGGATTTTCTGTTGCATGGATCGAAAGCATCACGGGGGAGATAGAAAATCGTCTTACCCCATCGTGATTTCAAAATGTACAGCCGTTGGCAAAGTGGAGCAGGGATGTACCTTGCTGCACTGCGAGTGCCACAGAGACAGTAATCTGTGTTATGTGTCCAGCAGACTTTGTCATGACAATGGACTGCTGAGGAGCTGGATGTGGAGGAGGCTCTAATCTCCTATTGGGGGGCTTTATTAGATGATTTCCCCTCGATCTAGGCCGAGGTTTCCCATGTTACACTCCACACAGTCACAGAGCTGCTGTCTGAGGTGAAGGTGCTTTCAGAGGACTCAGGGAGTTTGAAACAACACTGCCCCCTGCTGGATGATAAAAAAAAACAAGGCTTTGTGAATGTGAGGTTCACGGTCATGAAGCCGACTGGAATATTCAGAAAGAACATTGCTGCAGTTTGGTTACGTGGTTTCTGATTCTTGAGATCAGGCCATCACGAGTGATAAATATTGTTGGTTAACGGTCCAATTACAAAAGCGCCAACACAACAGCTTTATGGCTCATGATCATCTGTTTGAACCCCTTTAAATTTAGTTTTTTATATACACACTCACCATGTACCACATGGGCAGCTTTTGAGAGCCTCTGCAACAAATATCTGCATCAAAATATTTTTTTACTGGTTAGAAGATAGGCGGCCCAAAAGAGGCAAAAAAAAGCAAAATATTTTTATTTCCTCTAAAGTGAAAGAGAAAGAGAAAATCAGTTTCGGCAGAATGACGCAGGTCTGTTGTTTAGAAAAATAGTTGCTGGATCAAAATAGACTCATTTAAAACAGGGTATTGAAAGTAGAACAGCAGAGGCCATGGCATCCTGACTTTTAGTCCTCTATGTGGATCAAGATCCAAAAAAATTCGGCATCTTACATTTTCCCATAATGCAATTTGATATTGTCTGTAGGTAGACTTACCTTGGCTCGTAATGCACATCTCCTGAGATAACTCTGATGACATCACTATGACATAATCAGAGTTAATTTCCCCGACTGCTTCAGAGTCAAAGTAGAAATTATACATTTATTTTCACAGGCTCAGAAAAACTCGAAGTGATCAATAAACTGAACTTGGTTGGTAAAATTAATGATTGTTATCAAAAACAAATGAGATGTCTCATTCATGTCATTCATTTTTGTCCTGCCTGAAATATTCTGTTTATCTGGGTCTAAAATACAAACAAATTCTTTTTGTTCATTTTACAGACTTACAGTAGTTACAGACTTAACAGAATTGTCATTGAGTATTATTGAAGTCACACATAGCACCTTCACACTGAGGAGGTGAAGTGTGCAGGGGGCGGGTCATCTCCGCCAGCGACCGTGTCTTTTAGCCCCCCCCCCACCTACCCGTCACCTTTTCCCTCTCACCTGTGACTTTTCCATCTTTTCTCCCACTTTGCTGCAGGGACTCGTGGCCCTTCCGGCCCTCTTTAAAACTTCACCCCTCGCTCAGGTAACACTTTGTCTGGCACGCTGTCTGTCCAACACCTACCAGCCGCCGTGCCCATCATCACCTTTGACCCCCCTCAGCTCTCGCTTATCCCCATCATGAGACGTGATGGAGCAGCCCTTCCCCAGCTGTCATCATCCGAGAGTTTTGTCATTTCTCCCCGCTGCTGCCATTAAACTCTGTGTTACATCGATAAAGCATTCGTGTTTTTGACAATCATCATGTAAGAAAAAAAGAGCAAAGAGCTTCTCTGGTTACCTCGCTGCTTTTGGAGAGATGAAGCATTTGCTTAATAGTATAATGATGTAGATCTCTGCCCTCACTGCTGCTTCAAATCACTGAAAGGACTGCTCGCACTGACTGCTCTCTCTCTCTTTCTCTCTCTGTCTTGCTTTTATTTGTGCTTTCAGAAAGGGCAGCACAGGAGACGGCCCCAGAGAGGGAGAGCTGGAGGACCTGCACGAAGACGAGCCCTCCTCCTGAGTCTTAACTACGCTCTCGTCTGCAGAGCTCCGTCCTCAGCTCCATCCTCCAAACATCTCCCTTTGCTTGAACCACCGTGCGCTCGCCCCTTCATCCACACATTCCCCCCACAGACACACTACAGGCGTCTCGTTCCGTCGTTCACTCGCAGTTTTTAAGCTGATGTATCTCTTGCATTACCACTCAGACTTGTATTGCTCAGGCTTGCTTCTGTTTTTGCTTCCTGTTAGCCTCAGAGTATCCTTCCTTACCACAGCATCCCCCCATTTTCCCTCTCCAGCGTGGGGTCTCTGGGCAGTAACTTTGATCTACTGTGTTGCTTGTCTTAACTGCTCAGCCATGTACTTGTTGTGACTGGCATCAGTGAACCGAGTGGGGAACTCTGCGGAATTTCTGGATCATTAGCGACTCAAATTATTGTTGCGGGAGAAAGACGAGAACGTGTTTGTCAGCTGGCATTACACTGTAATGTGGGAAAAAAACTGTCAAACTTTTTTTTTTTTTTAAACTCATCTGCATGATGAATATTTTGGCCTCATCATCAGACTGTGTAGAGCCACCTGTCACATTCAATGTCAGCCTGACGAAGAGAAAAAAAAACCCCTCTTCACAGATGTCAGCATGGAAAATGACACCATATTGTCTCTTCAGTGAATTACAGGGCTCTTTATTTCTAATCAGCGGCCAGTCATTTTGACGTTGTACAGTTCAAAAGTGTTATCATCTCACGGCCCTGTACTCGTGTCTGTGCCATCAGCAGCTTTGACTTTGGAGCTGGGTGAGAAAGGTCGAAGCACTTCCTGTGCTGCCTCCACAGTCCTCGGGCCTCACAGGAAGGAAAGGAAGGCGGCTGTCCGAGGGCAATCACGCAGAGAGGACGGCGACGTCGCTGTGCTTGAACACACGTCTGAGTGACTTCTCCCCGCCGTGTGACGCCTAATTATTTTTACGTTAGATTTGATAGGCATTTCACGCTTCTTCTCCTCATTGTTGTTTGTCTGTTCTCTTGATTTGATGTGAAGTAATTCTGACTTTGGAAGCGTTTGTTGTTCGATGGCCAGTGTGAACAGACTGAAAAAAGGTGTGTGAACTACTTTAAATAATTCTCCCTCTAAAGTAGAATTTCTTATTGCATTACATTATATAATATATTCTTAGATGCAATGCTGATTTAAAGGCATAAATAATCTTATTATTCAAGTTAAACATCACTGAGTGCTCTTACAGAAGAAATTGAATCAACGTATCAAGGCAAAGGGACTGTACACAAAATCTGTTGGCTATTGTGGAAATCTTTATTCCACAAGCATATTTTTTATATAAATTTATCAAGAAATATTTGTTTTTTACTTTATTTAGCATTTATTTAACACTTCAAAATCTTTATGTTTTGCCTAGTTTCTCCCTCTGACCTTTTGAAGGTCCAGGTAATCATTCAGTTTGTAGAACTTGGTAAACCAGCTATTTAATGTGCTAACACCATGAAACAAACAATGTTAGAATCATAGATTAATGGTAAACGACACTTTAGTTTTATTTCTGAACATTTTATTTTTATTTGAGCTTGCCATTTGAGGTGGTTGGCTAACATAAAAAGAAGCCAAATCCACGGGTTGTTTTGTCTCCACCGACTCAAATCAATAAGAACATTTCTGCCTCTGCAGCAGCAGCCCTGCTTCAGATAAGTGTTTATTTGACTCCATTTTGATTATTTCGTCCTCTCTCGCTGGCCTGGCCCCTCCTGAAAGAAAGCATGTTGTGCTGGCAGAGTGCTCTGATCACTTGAGCCGCAGTGAAAAGGAGCATTTCAATGTCATGATTAGGCCCGGGCTGCCAACAGCGACAACACTTCCCGTCCACTTCAGTGGCGTCCCCAGTATGGCTGATTAGAAACGCTTTGCATTTCCTCCACTAATCTTGCCCTCAGCGTCCTCCAGTGAAGGATGCTAACTGAAGCTGAGAGCAGAGAGGGATTGGTCGAGTCTGAATGAGGAAAGCGTTTCACACACTGTTATTGAGCCCCTGCTTTCAAGGATTTCTGTTCACGGAGGTTGAAAAATCACGGCTGCTGTTCATATTAGAATGTCAACTGTTTTTGCTGGAGAATGTGAAGCTTTATGTGTATTTTTATTTTGTTGTTCAGTAAGAGGTTTATGTGTACTGGACCAATGATTATCTTTATGTGTGACTGAGATATTGTGGTTGTTGTGTTTTATTTAATAATTCTTTAGTTTTTCTACGTGTTGCTTCTCTGCTGAGGAGGATGTAAGTGAAAGTGTCCACTGAGGTCTGTTTGCAGGGTAGCCTACAATGAAGGGCTGTTGGAACCAAATAGTATGAAACTGTCTTATATTTTATTTGCCTCAAAACATTCTTCTGAGATTTTATTTTAATCTTTCCAGCTTTACATTGATGTTTGTACAGATGTTTGTCAGTGTCGGAGGTGCAATACTGTTGTCGTCTTTATCTTTGGTGGATTAACCGCTCGTTCCCTTGCTGTACGAGCAGGTCACTCTTCCTTTAATCTGTATTTTAGTTGTTCTTGTTGGGGGAAAAAAAACAAATACTGCTTCTACTTAAATATTTGCACTTTTCCACTCACAGATACATATTAAAGTTATTGTGATTGCATACAACACTACTGGTACCTGCCAGCCATTTAACTTTGTACAGTTTATGATGAAGGAGGAAGCTGTGTGGCTCACCTGTAAAAGACCATCTTTACTGCGTATCGGTTTATTCTCACAGTCGCTGTGGTTTTTGAAGCATTGCTCTTTGATATGGATCTGCATGTCACAGCTTTGCTACTTGGGTTTTAAATTTGCATTTTTACAAATGAAACTCAAATAAGTTATCACTTTTCAGTCTGTGTCAACATGCTCTGACATCTGTAGTAACAAGACTGGTTTGAATGGGTGTTTTTTTAGCATACTCGTATAATAACAGCATTGTTAATGTTGTATAAATGGGACAAAGGAGGTCTGGGTTTTACTGCTGAAATGATGCATGATGCTAAAACACTGTAAACCACTGTAAATTACATGAGCAGGCCTCAGAGCACAGGGGCAGCTTGAAATAGCTGTTTTTCTTGGTCAAGATCTTCTCTAGAAACAGTGATGGATGAGTGTTAGCTGCGTTTAACCGTCCACAGTTTGTTCATGGCAGTCAGTGCCACTTAAACAATAGTTAATGCTTTTTATTATTTTTTACCTTTGCAAAGATTATGTTGGGGTTTTTTGTTGTTGTTGTTTTTTTTTTGTTTTTTTTTGCTCTTAATTTTACGCATATATCTTCAACTTGTGAACAGATTCCTATTACATTTGGTAGAAAATTAAACATTGGACTTGGAACTTTTTGTTATCAGATTGCATCATGTGGCCAAAAAGAATATTTTACATGGTGCAATTCCTCTTTCTTTCAGAGATTTCTGCCATATTTTGTTTTCTTCCTATACAACATCATTTTTTGACAGTCTTCACTCTATTTAAATTTAAATGAAATTTAAACTTTTCTTTTTTTATTTTTTGTAAACATACCAGTCATAACTCCTGGATACAATGTGCATTGCAAATAAATTTAAATGATATCTGCAGATAATGCACATTCTGTGGTCTAGCCTGCTAAATCTAATTGAATTTCGCCTTACATTGATACCACAGCACATGATATATGTGGCCATAACTTTGCGGTCACCTGTAGGGTTCCCGTGCAATACTGCACAATTCATCAATGTGGACAACACAAACTAATACTTTAGGTGCCCTCCAGAAATCTGCACAATTGTTCGTCACTATTTTGATGCAGACCTGCATCCAAATATATATATTAAATACCACTATTTTGAAAACAATTAAATGTATTGGGTCATGCAGCCTTGGCAGAGGTTTGCTGACTCAAAATGCTTTCAAGCTCAGTGTTGCTACTGTAGTGAAACACAGAAGAAAGATCAATGGGTGCAGTTGCCACAGCTGCAGTGAGCGACAGGACTCATTTCTTATGATTTCAGGTGATAATTCTGTCTAAAGGTGGAGGAGAGTGGGAGTTTATAATATGAAGTCAGGGACGACTGGATCACCGCTGTGTTTCTTATGTGGCTGTCCTGACGTGTGTGTTGAAGGTGCCTGCTGTCTGTGTTTCTGGGTGTCTCTCTCGTGTTGTCTTGTGCATTTCTCTGAATGTATTCGCTTGCCTGTGTCAAGTCGCTCACACAAAAACAGAAGCATGGCACATCGCTATGGAATGCAGTTGTTATAATGTAAATATGTACCAATATATATAGAGAAGCTATTTTTTGCATGCTTTTTGTACACCTAGACATACTCAGACAATAAAAAAGAAAATCTGATTTCTTTTGATATGCTGTCTGTGTTTCGGTTTTACTTCTTGTATTGAGAGACAAATGAAAGACTATTATTACTGTACATCTTTTATTCAGTTCAGTTCAGTCACAAGGTGCACACAGGGCATGAATCACTCTGACGGTGGCATGTCCACACATCATGTGGGTTTATCTTGCTTTGACAAAGACAGTAACAGAGGTAATGGATGACTTGTGGATGATTTGTGTACACAGAGGAGCACTGAAGTCCCAGAAATTTGTTCTTTCACCTGCACGGATATGAAGTCAGAAGTTACGAGGTGGAGGTTACACCCAAATTATGAACAAAAGCAAACTGAGCTACACCCAAAAAAGTACACATACAGTACATACAGCTGCGCTGTGCTAGAGCTCTACATACAACAGGAAGAGTCACAGTGTCTGAGCGCCTTTAAGAGACAGAAGATGATGCTGAAGATCCAAAAAAAGAAAAAGGAGACATGTTCTCCGGTCCAGAGTCCGTTTAAAGTGTGTGTTTGTGCATGTGTTTTATTTGTGTGGGTTTTGTCTTGCAGGATCTAGTGCAGGTTTCCAATGCAGCACGTCTTCACAGCAGCACACTTTGCTCCCAAGTCACTTCTACAGAGGAGTAGCAGACAAAGAAGACATTAGTGAGAAAAAATCTTTGTAAAAGTGAGCAAAATGGGCTTTCCTAATCGAAAAACACATGAATCCCTTACCCTATATACATCAGTCTCTGTGCTACCTGCCTCTGAATCAGGGTCCTGCAGGATAAAAGTCAAATCCACACAAGCACCACTTAGACCTCTCGGCTGACATCAAAAAGGAGTCTCCACATCATCACATGGTAGAATACCTTTAAAAAAATCTACTCGACTGTCTCGACTTCTGTATGCACTCACGTTGGACTGGTCTGTGTCTTGGACTTGTCTTGCATTTGCTTCAATGGTGTAATAGATGCTCGTGTCTAAACCAAGCGACTCGCTGTCATGCTGTAAATACAAAATGTTCTGCCTGTTTCAGTCAAAGCTGGGAACTGTCTGGGAGGAATGGGAGGAGATTTAATCTTCTATCAGATAAAGTGTGGATGGTCCTGCACCGGCCATGAATGTTATGGGAATAAACACAGCATTAATCTGATGGTTAGTGAAGGTTACAGCTCCTGTGTGTTAGTGGGGAGGGGTTAGCTCTGACGTGTGGGAAATTCCTTCACAAGAGCTGATTCGCAGCCAATGTTCAGATACATAAACAGAATAAATACTGCTGAGCTCTGTTCTGTGTCTGTGTTAAGTGCCTCTCTGCTGCCATCTTGTGCTCACACTGAAGTGACATTACAGCAGGACAGACATGAGAGATTCAGCTTCAGAGAGCTTACCTGTGTCTGTGTGTCTGTGTATTTGAATTTCATGTTCTTGTAAAATTCCCTTTTTGGCAGCAGGTAGAGCAGCACCAGGTCACACACAACAGTTGCCTGAAGAATAATCAGAAGATATTTTATTTGTGTGCAAAGTGGTCCACAGACGACATGATTATTGCAGGTATTAGTCAGGTTACAGCCTACCACTCCGAAAATGCCCACTCCAGAGCCTATCGCTGTGAGTGTTGGGATGATGTCAAATTTTCTTGCCTGTGAAAGACAGAGCCAGTGATTCAAATGTCCTTTTTTATTATTTCCCAAGTGATTTAAAAAAAGAAAATAATTTACGTACCAGTGACTGCACAATGATATCAATTCTGATCCCAAACACTTTGAGAAGGGTTCTCTTCTGAGTGCCGTTCTCCAAATAATGCTTTGCGTACCTACAAACAGCAACAGAAGATAATCATGATATGTTCCAACAAATACATCTGTCAGGCCGTTAGGTAAATATTTACATTTCCCACATGGGGTGCATCCCACAGAACACAGCCGAGCGGGCTGTTTCCCCGTCTCCTGTCTTCAGGCTAAGACAAGCCAACCGCCTGCTGGCTCCAGCTTTTAAGTACACACACATACACACACACAAGAGTGATATTAATCTTTTCTCACACTTGGTGAGAAATCATGTGAGCGTATCTTCCCCAAAATCTCAAACCACAGAGCTGCAAGAGAGCAAGTGTCACACTCTGCACTTCTGCCTACCCCGTGGCCTCTCTCTCTCTCTCCCTCTCTCTCTCTCTCTCTCTCTCTCTCTCTCTCTCTTCATGTCTGTGTGTCAGCGTCCTATTGGAGGTAGACAGACAGGTATTCTGGAGCCAGAGCAGATCCCCATTATCTTCATCATCCTGTAATCAGGACTCAGCTCATCTCTGCCACATCCACCTTGTCATATCAGAGCTCAGTCCGAGGGCGTCTCCAGCCTCTCATTTTTATCCTTTCTTTCGGCCTGCTAATCTGATGGCTACCTGCTACTAATCCAGTTTCTCCTCTTCCTGCAGCCCCGCCTGCTGTGTTCTGGCCAATTTCCTCAGGTTTCTACACACCTGAAATTGTAGCCCACTGAAGCTCTGGCTTTGTCCGTCTCATCAGGGTTTCCGTACAGGCCGTGAAAGTTGTATGTTGGCTTACAGTGCCGTACGTCTACGTCAAAGTTACATGTCCAGTCGACCACGATACCGATGGCCCCTCCCTGCCAGGACACAAGCACATAATACTTAACACATGGAAATCTGTCTCTCCACCAGGAAAACAATATCCCCATCTGGTCAGTGTTGAGTAAAGATATTATGCAGCAAACTTACCACTTTGGCTATCGTTTCGAAATTGAAGCCAGACAGTTTAACGATGTCTCCCAGTTTGAATATGGGGCACAGTGGAGCATCCTTTGGGTCATGAAGGCATTTGCTGATGTACTGAGCATCAATACCTTCCACCAGGTTACTCCTGGAAACACAGTTTGTCATTATAAGACACAGTTAAACTCTGGCAGTTTAGTTTGCTGTATCAAGTCGAGGAAACACAACAACCTCAACTAACAATTTCTTGTTTGCATAAAGATAAACTGTCATCACCTTGTGACGCCAAATAAAGGGAAAGTTACAGAATTTTTGATGAAGAGTGTGTAGTTCTCTGCAGAGATCAACAGGGGAGGGCTGGATGGAAATAAACAGAGGAGAGAGGAGCATTGAATTTAAGCAGGGTAAATCATCACAAATGCTTCCTCTCACACACACACAGTTACGTAATCCAGTTAACACCGCAAGACTCATTACAAATCCAATCACCACATGCATTTCAAGTCAGTATCAGCTTGCAGTATGAATAATTCAGTGATTCCACATACTCTGGTATGTTGTGATCATTCTCAATGGGGCACCAAGCCAAGACTTCACAGGTCTGAGTCCTGTTCACGCAGACTCCCGTCATATGTCCTTGAAATAGAAGCACACTAGAGTTGTCATCAGTACAACCAAAACATAAAACTAGAGCAAGTATGAGGCAAAAAGTACAAGTGTTTCCAGCAGCGAAAAATCAAAAAGAAAAACAGAAAGAGGTTGGATTTAATCATCTTATCTTGAATTTGCATCGACAGCAGCGAGCGAGACATTAAAGTGAAGCAGAGCAAGCGCTGAAATAGCTGTTTCCTTTATCTCGTCCTGGTCCCAACATGTAATTTCTCTCTCTGCATGATTAGTTTCACTGGTATCGGTCTCTCTCATCGTGTGCCGGATGAGTTCGCAGACAGTGCTCCAGCAGGAGTTTGGCCACTCGGCTTCACTCTCTGACCTTTAACTCGAGCCCACCCGTCTGTTTAGCTACGGGGGCGCCCCCCGTGTTTACTTGTCTACAAGCATAGAGACAGCATGCCGTCTCTAAAGGGATACTGGCACCTCAAGGCGAATTTGACTGGTCGGAAACAGACAGATCTAAAGCTTTGGCTAACATTTGTGTTATTGGAGTGGATGTGGATCACAGAGGACTTGAAAGGCTCAGAATTTAACCCTGGGACAGATGGAGGACAATAAATTTATATAACTGCTCTTTGAACTCGCTGACGATACTGTATATGTTTGGACCTATTAAAAAGGCCGCTGTTCGAGTGGTTATTTGTCTTTGCTGTCTCTGTGTGCTTAGAATTTGTGTGTAATGTGCACAGGAGTCATGCATGTACATGTACATGCTTGCTAAAGGCAGGGTTTTACTTACACACTTGACTGGTCAATAATCCATAATGCAATCTCACACAGTGTGTTTGGTTGCTAAGACTTTGGTTGTTGATATTACCCAGTTTTTGTTTCCTCTGTGGTTGACAAGAGCTAAGCACAAATTACGTCTACATGTTTACCTTAGCGGTGACGGTGATGTGTCAGTTCTGTATTTTAGTTTCTGCTGTGTGAGCACGTCCAGAGCAGTTCTCTAAAGCCACAGCCCATTTAGCAAATACATGCTCCATAGTCTGATCATCTACCTCCCTCAGTACATCGTGGTGCTGTAGCTGGCTTTCAGAAGTTTAAGAAGGGCCTTCGTCTCTGATTTGGACTGATTTGAAAGTGGTCACAGACAGACATGCAGACAGACAGACGGTTAACTCAGTGAGGACTGCCTACGTCACACACTGTCCGGCCGTCAAGATTTACCGTGTCCCGTACGTTTGAAACTCCCTCCTTCACAGTTGGCATCTGAGGTGCAGTTGTCATTGCCTGGGAGCTGTCAGACACAAGAGACAGAGTCAGTGTGTGTATACAACTGTGGAACGAGGACGTGAAGGAACCAGCTAAATATAGATATGAAAATAACATTACAATGTGAAAATAAATTGTTGTGTTAATTGTAATAGGGCATTCAGAAACGGTGTATATGTCATTTTAAGTTTAAAATGTATTTTTTGTCTGCTATTCGACAGCTGCACAATTACCCCATTACACAAACAGTCTAGGAATGAGACACAATTTCCGTTTAGTTTTACTATTTATGGAAGTGTTTAAGTCAGGGGGAGAAGGGGAAAAATGGAGAGGAAGAGGAAATCAGGGAGAGGGAGAGATGAAAAAGGGAGCATTTTCACCCACCTCTGGACACTTTCCCATCTTCTGCCCTTCAGTTATGATGTAGTTTGTCATCACCACAAAGGATGAGTCTCCCTGAGGATTGGGGTTAAAAGAAATGTTTTAAATCTGATTTATTTACGCCATAAAGTGACATGATGAAGGATGTACTCGCTGTTATACAACATCCTAAAGTTTATTGCAGGCAGCCTGTCAAACATTAAACAGTCGTACCAGCGTGATCCAGCTGAGACGCCTTCAGATTAAAACATTTACATCCCAAAACGTATCCACTGTCAGTTTGCAGCTTAAAGGGATCCACATCTTGGGAAATATGGCTTTTTGTTGTCTTGTCTTGAGTATTAAAACCTATAAAAGCTCAGTAATCAACAATCAGCCATTCCCAGCAGATCTCATTGTATGATCTGTTAAAAAAAAAAGTTTCGAAATGACGGAAGTTGTGTTGAAAAAGTTGCAGTGTACAGGAAATTCATGAGTGACTACCCATGGGCCTTGAGCAAGGACTTTGTGAGTGAAACAAGCTAAAAGGTGTCCGTTATTGAGCTGTAAGGTGTTTTCAGAAAAGCACATTGTTTTGCCACTTTGACTGCTGCTCTTTGTTGATGTGCCCTAACAGTCAGTGTACTCTGTGCCGACATTAGCTTTGAGCCTACTATCAGTGGAGGCACTAACCATGTCTGTGGTGGTGTGTGTGTCTGTGGGTGTCTGTGTGACAGCTCAACCAGAGGCTAAACTCAGAAGTAGAAACACAAATGTATTGTCTTTCTTTTTTCCTATTTCTCTGTCACATCTTTGCACAAATTTTGAGCTGCCAACAGGCTAATACGCGTTTAATCACACGTTCAAATGACTTTCATGCTCTCTCACTGTCTCTAAACTATCCTTTGTGTCCTGTCTGGATTCACAGTTAGAGCTGCCGAGGGCAGGTTTCTTTGTCTTTGGACCGAGCCAGGCCAACTCTTTGCCCTGGTTTACGGTCTTTGTGCTATCTGTGTTTAGAGGACAGAGAGGAGAGTGCTATTGAGCCTTTCATCTAACTCCCCACGTCAGAGTGTACAAAGTATAGTTCCAATATAAAAGTGTTATTTTATACACTGGGGACAACAAGCTGGATACCACATGCTTTGGTGCTGTTGACTACTGCATCTATTGCCATAGAGACCTTATACATGACACAATGAACCTAAAGTTAACCTCAGAATGATCCATTTTCACAATAAAACAACCAAAGGGATTAGTAAAACAGTGGCCATCTGGAGAGAACACAGAGAGGTGGACTTCAGAATACAGATGAACTGAATGTACCCAGTGTACCCTTTGATACCCACAATATCAAAGCGTGGGGCATTATAAAAAAAAGTGTCCTTTCCATGTTGTTGGCAGAGATTATCATACTAAAGCATGTGCCAAACCCACTCTCAACTAAAAGAAGGTCCACACCCAGACCTCAGGGCAAACATGACAATCTTCTTTGTGTCTCTTTATTTCTTTCCCACAGATAAGAGGACCCAGCGACATTTTAGGTAAACAAAGAAATACATATGAGCACCCCTGTTTGCTCAGTTGTTGTTCAGCTCTTTACAGGATGTGTGCGATGACTTTTGGAAAGCACCAAGGCACCTTGATGGTGACAGTCAGGTTATCACGAGGGTCAGCATCGGCATCTGCAAGCCAACGCTTAACTAATCTGTGTGTAGGCTCCCTCATCCCGGTGTCGTCACTGATTGGATGTGGCATTAAGTTCAGCCAACACGGATGTTTTAAAAGCGTGACTAAACCTTGCTCTTTGTCACAGCTTTCTTCAGGGAGCAAAGCATTTTGACGTTGCCTTTCTGAGTCAGCCTGATGTTTATTTACTCTGACAGTTCATGGACTGTGGATGTGGACTTCACCACATCAGTG
Organism: Amniataba percoides; assembly: GCA_037176925.1. Lineage (NCBI taxonomy): Eukaryota > Metazoa > Chordata > Actinopteri > Centrarchiformes > Terapontidae > Amniataba > Amniataba percoides. The sequence goes on from JBAJHX010000067.1 coordinate 4,572,040, forward strand.
TGTGACCCAGATTTAATATATATAGTCCTAACGATGGTCAGCGGCTTGGACAGGTGCTGAAAACAACTGACTGACCAATTAGGAGTCACGTGAAAAGCTTCAGCTGACGGGTCACCAACCTGCGGAGGGAAGACGTAGTCGGCCACATCCCAGACTCTCTCGGTTCCGTTCACGTTGGTATAGCCCACTCCTTTCATTTTGCTGAACACGGAGCTGACTGCTGTGTCTGTGGACTGGTAGCCTTTCTCGTAGATGAACACCCACCTGTAAGAGACACAGATAGCACTCTGTCAGGCCTGTCAGCACTTCAGACTCCCGCTCAACCCCACTCATCCAACCATCCAACCATCCAACCATCCAGCCATCCAACCATCCAACCATCCAGCCATCCAGCCATCCAGCCATCTGACCCTTAAAAATACTCTTAATGGCTGCTTGCCAGTTTCAAAATGTCGATTAAGAAAGTGAAAGTGGCTCAAGGAGAGAGTAAATAAAATGCTCTAATGCAACAGTGTTCCTGTCGAGACACTATTAGCAATAATGAGACAGCACACATCCACAGATAGTATCTCTAAAGACTGAATGTCATATTGAAATGGCAGCTTATGTGGACAATGAATATTTTTATTTTAAGCTACATTATGCTTCTATTTTAGATTTTTTTAAATGGAAATGCTGTACCTTTTACTCCACTACAATTATTTGGAAACGCAATAGTTACTTTTTATATAGAGAATTTACATTAAAAAAGAATGCATGATAAGCCCATGAAATATGCATTTTTAAAGAATAACCACTGTTTCCCAGCATCTTTGGCTCGTTCCCAGTTGGGGCCCTTTATCATGTTTCAGATGTCTTTTAATTGTTAACAGTCAAACAGCCAAAGACACATTTCCTCTTTAGACTTCCCATATGGTTTCATTTAAACCATATTCAGCCCAAAGAGGTAAAATAATTCCATGCTTAGACAAAACCCTAAAAGAATACAAATGTTGATGCAGTTTCCTGTCTCATTAATCCTCTCACACCTCCTCAGATTTATCTTGTGACCCTTTGGAGGGACAAACAAGCAAAGATTAGAGAAAAGTCTAAATAATGTATGCAACCACTGAATTACCTTCAGATATTAAATAAAGTAGTTAGAAATAGTTTAGCATCAAAGCATCAGTATGAACTCATAAGCCATATGATCTCATAACAATAATAATGCCTCACCTATACTGTAGGATACAAAACTACCGCTTTTTTTCTTTCATTTTTGATACTTTTGATACTTTTTTCTTGTAATACTTCTGTTATTTTTATTGTGTGCAATTGTTTTATTGGCACTTTTACTCATGCATAAGATTTGAGTACATAGATAAATTATAAATTAAATACTCCTGCAAAGGCCACTGAAAAACTATTGAGCTTACTAAATTAAAAGCCAGTGTCTGAATCCTGGATCTTACAGAAAGATTTCCTTCAACCAAAAACTGGATTCACACTCAGGAGCAGGACTTTCTGATCTCAAGTGTGTGCGGCTTCCCATTGTGCAGCTCTATCTCTGAGTCTGGCCAGGAGGGAAGTGTAACAGCTGGTGTGCACTGACAAGATACTGTATGTACACACGCACATGCAAAGCTATTTCATATATGGAGTGAAAAGCAATTACCCCCTGGCAGTCAGCCCACGGGACAGCATGTATTGCAACACACGTTCATTAGTCTGCGTACAATGAAAGCACCCCACGGCAACAGAACAGAAACATCCTTCAACCTGAACATAAAGAATGCCCAATAAGCTAAAAACTACAACGTGTATCAGTTAGGCGAATCAAATTATGCAAGACGGCGCCTACATTCAAGAGGAAGTGGGGGGAAAAAATAGAGCACGTTAATGGAATAAAGAAACCCATGAGCATGAAATAATGGAAGGATCTTCCAAAACAGCAGTCTAAGTGAGATCTGTATCTGCTGCGACAGAAGGAGGCAGGGAGGAGGCGGCTTGATGTGCAGAGGGTTTTTCTTCTCACCCCACTGTGGTGCTGAGATTAGTGCTCACTTTGCAAAGACAAAGAATGAAAAAAACTCATCAGCCTTCAACTCATCACAATAAAAACCAAACAATGGATTGGTATTTCTGTCAACTTAATTAGGGAATTAATTAGATGAGGGTTAATTAATTAATCTGTTTGCTGAAGCTGCTGTTCCCTGTTAAATTAGCCTTTGCTTTGTGACTTTCAATTCCTGTGTCAAATATTTTTTAAAACGTTCATTTGTGAGAGATATGTGCAGAGAACTGTATGAAGTGTACTCTCAAACTTTAGCTGGCTAAGGATGCACCTTTTTTCACATATGAGACTAAAGCTGCAGGCTGAGAAAATGGCAAATTTATTAATAAATTAAGCATAGCAAAGCCAGCTGAAATTACAAACATGGGAAGTGAAATAGTGTGTGTACCTCTAGCGATTCTATTGTCTAAATGAAATCTAATATTCCTGACAAGACAACCAGTGGTTCACCGGTTCACTGCTGGAGCCTGAAAACTCAGACTGACTTCTGCGCCGACCTGCCAGCCTGCTGCTTAAAGCCTGAAGAGCAGAATCCGGACAGTTATAATCACATCTCATTTCATGCCCGTCACTGTCTGGCCTTAATGTGCCCTGATGGCTGGTCAGAAAAGCAGGTGAGAGTGAGGTGAGGTCTGTCACGCCCAGGGAGGGTTAGCACCAAAAAGACTTACCAGGCCAGGAAAGAGTGCTTCCTCGTCTTGAAGGTTTTCAAAGTTTGAAATAGAAGTTAAAAGTTTATTCAAGGTTTTAAATAAAAGAAATGATAGTGTATCATTTGTTGATCTGACTCTTGAGATTATCAAAATGATAGAACAATAATAATACTAATACTACTACTACTAATAATAATAATAATAATAATAATAATTTTTATTATTATTATTATTATTATTATTATTATTATTATTATTATTATTATTAACGGACAAAACAAGAGTGAATCATTTCAAAATCAGTTTCATTTTTTAAAGAAATAACCTTGCCATAAGAAAGAGAAAATACTTTTGAATTTTTCTTTCCGTGTCACATTTTTGGCCATCATCAGTGTCACCAGCAGAAGGTAACGTGTCTGAGCACTGTTTGGCAGCGAATTGGGCAGCAGTTGATTGTTATCTGTGTTAGCATATGCCTCAGCGTGTTCATCACACACAGCTCCTCAGGTTCTGCTGCTCAGAGGTGGAGAGACACAGCGGAATAAAACACACACGCACAGACACACACACACAGGCATGCCACACACACACACACACACACACTCATGCGCAAACACCGACAGTCCAGGAGTGATTGTAAGCTTGCAGAGATACAGATCATGTATTGCGCAGTGAGACATTCTCTCTCTGACACTCTCTCCCTCCCTTTGACTAAACTTCCAGGGAATGACTCCGACATGTCAAAACAAGTGTGTGGATGCAGAGTGCAAGCATGCTGCATTTTTGTCTCAACTTGAGAAGGACAGATAATAACGCTTATCTGTCCACTGATCTCACATGCTCGGCCCTTCTGCCATCACTCTTACAACGCTCTGTTTGCAGTGCCAGGGCTATTTGCTGTGTCAACATTGTGTATCTCTGACTCTCGGTGGCACCCTGCGGTAGTCAAATAAGACTTTTAAAGTGGTGTTTTTCTAATTATTTGATTAGTATATCATTCTTTTTTAAATTAGGCTGCACAAAACTGAGACATCACAATTACATAACTCTAATTAGCAGCAAAACAATTCCAAAAACCAACAAGTTGTTGAAATGTCACACTGACAGGTCATTTTGCATCAGGGTGCGTCACTGCGAGCAAGCTGAAACATGCAAGACAATGCAAACCATCCCGGCACTCAGGTCCAATTGTTGGTAGCACCCAGAAATGAATGTGTGCGTCTTACCCGATGATGTAAGCCAGGACCCCCAACTGGATCAGGCGGCACACCACTCCCACCCTCCTGTTCCTCACCAGCACCTGGCGTGGGGTCTCATACTCAAAGAAGAAGTCAGAGAGGGCATTGGTGATTTGGCTCTTCATCTTCTCTCAGCTGACCCCACGGAGAGGAGGGTTTCTCTTCACCCCACTTGCATATAAATACCCAGACCCCACTTCTCCTCCTGGTCGTTCCTCACTGGTGGCGAAGGTCCTCTGCCTCTTCTCATAAGGAACGTCTGACACGCTTCACGAGAAGTCCTGAAGTATAGGACTTCCTCCCTCCCACACTGCTCTCTCTCCCTCCCTCTCTTCCCCTCTCTCTCTCCCTCTGTACAGGGTCACTCTCCTTTCAGTCAGTCACATTTCTGCATCTTCGCGCTCACATCACTGCAAAGATCCTGGATTTTCATTAGTGCATCTCTATTCTCTTTCTTTTTTGCAGCAGCAGCACTCAGAATTGTTGAGAAGAAATTCTTTGATACATTCTTGTCTGGTGGCAAGTTCAAATGACTCAACAGCTGCCACACAAGCCGGACCTCCTCCTCTCTCTGTGCAATCAAACCTTATCATTGCTACTGACACGCTCTTCCTGCGTACTATGCAAAAACAGAAGCCCCATAAGCTCACCACAAACATGCTGTGTGGATGCCACAGTCGAGCTTATTTGCATCTCATGTCACCATTTTTCGACATTAAGCCTACTTATGCTTATCATCACTTTGTGTGGAGGCACACAGGGAAACAGTTTGGGTTTCTAACCCCACTCAACAATTCACTCCGTCTACTTTCATATTCTGGAAGGTGCTTTGCATTTCTAATCTTCAGTCTCAAGCGAGAGGAAGCAGCAAACAAACAGCTCTAATAAAAGTGAATGATCCCATTTCAGAATAAATAATTTGAAGTATTAAGAACATTATATAATGGGCTTTCTATCTCGAATATGTTTTATCACTTCTGTGCAGTGCTTTCTAATCCAGAGATTATCAAATGAAACATCTTACTTTGGAATCATGTTTAAAATCTAAATCTGGTTAAAGCCTTTTCCAAAAGACATAAGAATATACTCCGGAAATGGTCACAAAATGGCAAATTTGGTAGGATTGTAAGGATTTGGCAGGATTGTAAGGATTTTGCAAGGATTGTAAAACAGAGGCTGAATGACAATCTAAATGATAACCTAAAATCATCATAAACTATGCAATGTGTGCCAATGAGCGCATGTGCTATTTCAGGGACAGGAGGAGTCAACTGTCTCTGTGTTGTCTGAGGTCTGTGCCTTCACTGTGGGCAGATTTCAGTGAGGTTATTTCTTAATATTTCCACTAAAATAATTCTGTGGATTATAATGTTAGAAAAAATGTTACTGTTAATCTTTTAATTTGATCTTTTTTTTAATGCTATGAGCACCGCAAATGTATGTCAGTCACTCACTTGTTTTAAAGTTGGGGAGTGTGAATATCTGTAAACATGTAATGGCATCCATTCACAGAGATATTTCAGTGTGGGCTGAGACGACGGACCAACACACAGGCCGACATTGTCATCTCTAGAGTCGGAAAACTCAGTTACAGTTAAAAATAATGATATATACAGTATGCATATATAGAGAGCAAATCAGGCTGCCAACGAGGGAGTAATTGAACTGGAGATTGGCTTAATTTCCTCGCAGGTTGGCTGAGCGTCAGACTGACAGGTCGTCCACAACTGTCTCTGATTCCATCTGAAGAGGATTTCTGATAAAGAAGAACTGAAGATTACAGATGTTGCAACAGTGGGAAGTAACATCTGTTCAATAACATCAACAACTTGAAAAAAAGGAACATCAGATGTGTACAGGTCAGCAACAGTACAGTACAGTACAATCAGGTAAACACAACTAATAAAGTCTCATGCGGGCTTTCACAAGCAAACTCAAACAGAACAATAAAACGAAATGAGGAGACTTGTCAGCTGGATAGATAACTGTTGGAATTGGAAAATGGGTTTGTTAGTATTATATATTACTTTTAAATATGCCTTTTAATGTGCCATCATGACGAAACTGGATAGCTTGGTTTCCTCTGTGTTTATGCATAGCAAGACTGAAAATACTGTATAATACTGATCTAATGATATGTCAGTCAAATTATCCCACTTCCTCTGAAATTAAACCACATCTACTGTGTGTGGGTGTGTACAAAGATACAAAGCACAAGTTACATAATTCCTTGTGTATTGCTAAATAACCAGTTCAAGAGCACGTTTGGTACTTGAGCTGATTTCTTAAGCTTAACTACCCCAAACATGCGCAGCCCTGCCTGAACCATCGTAGAGGGAGAGTTTTACACTCAGCTACTTGAGGACATTTTCTTCCCCCTGGCTCCGGATGTAAACGCTGTTGCTTAAAATCAGAACTGTTGACACACCGACCAGGGGCAGGAGAGGGTGATAAAATATGCTTAATAGTTATTAACCAAAGGGGAACAAGAGAACATCATTTCACTGTCTGTAAAGCTCAAGATCTAAAATAAGTGTAAGACGACATTTAAATAATATCTTTAAATCTCAAACTATGAGCCATTCATTTGCAATCATGATATGTATATATATATATATCTCAGTTTGTTATCCAATGTGGTATCATTTTGCAAAATTCTGCTGTGCCCTCCAGGCAGATTAGGGTTCTCCACCATGTCTGGTAGAAGGCAAGAGGCTTATCAGAATCAGAAACAAACTGTAAACAGACCATATGACACAGATACAGACGATGTGCAACAGACTCCCAGAGCTGATTTACAGTCTGTGTGATCATGACGTAAAATCAGCATGTTGCCCTCTGGTGGCACAGTTTTTACCTTTATTTTGTCTCTAAAGTTATGGAAGATTTACAATGTCTTAACAAAAACAAGCCAACAAAAGAAATTACAGAGAAACACTGTGAACATATTTTATTTAATGTATGTATTTATTTCATTATTACACAAAAAAAACTAAAAGTTAACATGTTGGGTAATGTTAGTTTACAACAGGGTTTCCTGGAAGAAGGTAATCTAATACTAATAAATGTCTGCAATGACCACAACAGTCACTGACTGAGAGATCTTCCATAATGTGAGTGCATTTTGTCTGTGTACAGCTTTAAGACTGTCTGCTTTCATCCATTATAGGAACACTGCACTGCAAAATTTCTCCATCGCGTTTTCTCACATTCAGCCCTTCAGCTAATCCTGTCTATTTCCCCTGTGGTCATATCTGAGCAGTAACTTGTCTTCCTCTTTTAAACCACACAGTGTTTGCCTGCTAACACAACTGAACTAACAGTTAACTCAGATGAGCCCTCTGAATGTCTAAATGTCCCTTAAAACTGTCACATCACAAATTACAAAGAACTACATACAGTAAATAGTGGTATCCTTTGCTGGCAGTAACCCACAGGAACCTGTTGTAATGTGCGAGGCTGTGAGGTGTGTGTGTGTGTGTTTTGGGCCGGTGTGCATCACATGATGACCCCTTTAAGAAAAGAATCTCAAAACCAATGTCACTTGTTAAGAAAACTACAAACAGAGCTTTGCATTTAGTTCTGTCAGATCTACGCTGTCCTCTGATGGAGAACACTGAGATGAAATACATCTTCTTGTTTCTCACTGTGGTGACTTGATTGTGTGTTATTGTGGCATACCACAAAATACCACAGAGAAAAACAAATCACTCAGTTATTAAAAACAAAAAGTAAAAAGTGTCATTTTAAGATCTTTATATGAGCATAATACAGTTAATGCAGACATAGAAAAGTAATGCAATTAATTTCACTTTATTTCTTTATTGAATGTTCTTTATTTGGGAATAGAATAGAGGATGGTAAAGACACACGAGTAGTTTTTCAAGAACTGATATGGTCATAACATTGTAATTACAGCTTGTGATGGGGCATTATGCACCTTCATAGATCACATACAATCTGAGGCACAAACCTGGAGTTTTTCTCATGGATCTACACTCAGCGTTAGGACATGTTTACCTTCGGCGCGCCTGACAGTCCGCACTGGGGGCAAATTTCACCACAGCGTATGACGTCAAACATCTGCGCCGATTTTGACCACGTGGGGACGTTTTTGCAGAGGTAGCAAAACATCCGCAGTGACGCTCGCTCGTCTGTCAGCGAGCGTGGAAGAGAAAAAACTTTTCTTGTTGTTTCTTTCGTCAGTTAGAAAATAAAAACTAAACCGAAGAAAAAGCTGCGGAGGGTTTTTTGTGCCACCGGAGTCACTTTCTCCAGACCATGCCCCACGACCCCGACCCTCCTCCGGCTAAAAGGTTCAAGCCGGGGTCCGTTTTCTTCCGTCTCGATAAGAATAAACCTGGAATGCTGCTGCCTAGAAAGGGAAATGCCTCCACTCCGATAGACGTGCAGAGGAAACAGCTCCCGATCCACCAGGCGAAACCTCAGCTGCTCCACCAGCTGAGGCAGCTGCACAGTGCCATCCTGATCGGTGAGAGCTCCGCTGGCCTCTGTGGAGACACACTAAAGGACACTTCCGCCCTGAAACACTGATGCTGTCAGCTCCATGTGACTGTCACAGTCTCTTTCTCATCCACAGCAGTAAACTTTGTTAAATGTCTCTGCCGTCATCTTGCTTGCTCGTTTCCCCTCTCTTGGGTTCAGAGTTAGGGTCAGTGTGGCACCTCTAACTTTTTGTCTAACCTCACCTGCTCCCTCTCTCTGCTCCATCAGGGGAGACCGGCTCCGGGAAGACCACTCAGATCCCTCAGTACCTGTATGAGGCCGGCATCGGGCGCCAGGGCATGGTCGCCATCACTCAGCCCCGCAGAGTCGCTGCGATCTCGCTGGCGGGAAGGGTGGCCGAGGAGAAGAGGACTCAGCTTGGGAAGCTGGTATGAGTGGAGATCCTTCATAATATCTAGTCTGTTTCCTCACACCGCAGTGGAGGCTTATGTATGTTATAAACTCTGCACTAGCTCCATATTAAGTGTTGTTGATATGTTGTTGATTTTTCCAGTTTGACTTGATTTAATGGTATCAGTGCTTGAAGTCTTTCCGTGCTCCTTACAGTAAATCCTCTCTGCAGGTTGGTTACACGGTGCGTTTTGAGGATGTCACCTCCTCGGAGACAAAGCTGAAGTTCATGACGGACGGCATGCTCCTGCGCGAGGCCATCGGAGACCCCTTGCTGCTGCGTTACACGGTGGTGGTCCTGGATGAAGCTCACGAGCGCACCGTGCACACCGACGTGCTGTTCGGCGTGGTCAAGACCGCTCAGCGCAGACGGAAAGAGCTCAACAAGATTCCCCTGAAGGTGGGGGGATGTTTCCGTTTGCTCCAGTACTTTCTTTTCTGTCAGCTCGTTTTCTGCCTCCACTGTGTTGATCTGTTTGAGTGTCTCCTTACAGTCTCTGATGTCTCACTTCTGCGTAACCTGCTCAGGTCATAGTGATGTCGGCCACCATGGACGTGGATCTGTTCTCCGAGTACTTCAACAAGTCGCCTGTTCTCTACCTGGAGGGCAGGCAGCATCCCATTCAGATCTACTACACCAAGCAGCCCCAGTCCGACTACCTGCAGGCCGCACTCGTCTCCGTCTTCCAGATCCATCAGGTAGTCTTCAGTGTTCGTGAGGGGAAAATGTTTCTTTTAATCATTATACTGTATGGTGTTTTTATTGCAGTTGAATTTAAGGGACCCTTACAAATGTGATTTCAATTTCAATCTCAGCCAAAAATAGACTCTCTTTCTTTTCTGGCTTTATGAGAAGCACAAACCTGTGAACAAACAGCTCTCCTAGGCGCACGCTCACGCACCGCGATGATTCTTCTTGACACCAGAACAGAACGCCGTCTTGTTGTTTTGCGTGCAGGAGGCCCCCCCGTCCCACGATATCTTAGTCTTCATGACGGGTCAGGAGGAGATCGAGGCTCTGGCGAGGACGTGCCGGGACATCGCCAAGCATCTGCCTGATGGCTGCGGTCCCATGGTGGTTATCCCTTTGTACGCGTCGCTGCCCCCCGTGCAGCAGCTCAGGGTCTTCCAGTCAGCTCCAAAGGTAAAGGCGACAGTAAACACGCAGGAGAGACAGAGCGGTGTGGACAGAGGGACGTGTTTGTGGAGGTGTTTGTATCTGTGCGCTGCTGCTCTTAAATATGTTTCTTCACATTGCTTTACTGTTTACTGCTGCCCCAAAACTGCCTTGTTTAGTCATTGTAAAGCTAAATATATATGTACCACAGTCATTTTGTCTTTTTGTCTAACTCATACAGAATGATGTCCTTTTTAACTTTTGCAGGGATGCAGGAAGGTCATCCTGTCAACCAACATTGCTGAAACATCAGTCACAATCTCTGGGATCAAATACGTCATAGACACGGGGATGGTGAAGGCCAAACGTTTCAATCCAGGTCAGATGATTCAGTCCTCACACACACACACACACACACACTCACTCTCATATCAGTACTACCTTAAGCACAGTGTTTAACTGACATATCATGAAGTACCTAATAATGAGCAAAGTTTTACTCACGCATCAGTGGAAAGTAACATCGCACAGAACTACTTTATTATTCTATTTTACTACATTTAAGAGGAAAATGTTTTTTACTTTGTACATTTATGTGTCAGTTTTAAAGAACAGTTACTTTGCTGATTAAGATCTTACATAAAAAAGCATGATAAGCTAAAGTGCATCATTAAAGATGAACATTTCAACCTTTATGGCTTTCAAAGTAGCAATAATCAGGGATCGTTGTCATGTTTTAGATGTCTCAGAGGAAGACTTGGCAATAATACTCAAAAAAGTGAGGATTATAGAAAGCCCCAATAATAGTTTGAATTTTAAGATTTAATTTTTTTTTTTTCTCATCTCATGACACCTCCTGTGGCCCTCGGTCCAACCCCTGGTATGAGGACCACTGGACTAAATTAACAGTATATGAAGTCATTAAAATGAGCTCTGTCTACACCAGCCATAACGTTAAAATGCTGCTTCCATGTTGATGCATCATATTAACATATTAACATTTAATAATATAATAGTCATAAAGTAGCATATCAGCCACAGGTAGCAATTTTATAGAAAACTATTACTTTCTGACAGTAGCCATCGTGTCACAGTGATACATTCTATTGCCATGCCATCAGTGTCATCTCATTGTACATGTGCTGTGTGACTCTCAGACAGCGGGCTGGAGGTTCTGGCGGTGCAGCGAGTTTCTAAAGCTCAGGCGTGGCAGCGAGCGGGTCGGGCCGGCAGAGAGGACTCCGGCTCCTGCTACCGTCTCTACACCGAGCAGGAGTTCGACAACCTCATCCCCATGACGGTGCCAGAGATCCAGAGGTACGGTGGGCCTCGACTTTTTTCTTTTTTTCTACAGATATTAAAGCTCTGTATATGCTGACCTGCAGGAATCTGAGCCTCCCCCATATGTTGATTTATTTAGGTCAGTGTGATTGAACGGCCTGTTCTTCTGTTGTTCCTGTTCCCGTGTGTGTGTGTGTGTGTGTGTGTGTG
>JBAJHX010000067.1:4603841-4631674 GCA_037176925.1 Amniataba percoides
TCTGAAGCCACAGCCGCTCGTGCGTTGCGCGGCACTTCAGAGAGCTCATATCAGCACGTCGCTGACAGGTCAAAGATCACTAAACCAGGTCTTTATGCATCATGTTCCCAAAGTCTTATCTCGCCTTTCCCTTAACAGATCACATCCAGTGGCTGGGAAAAAAACACCTCAGTAAAACCCAGTGGTTGTTTTTGTAACGCTGGTGTTTATGTCGTCTGCTTTGGCACGCCGTTCACCTCTAAAAGCCCCAAGATAAAATTTAACTGGCTTTATGATTTTAGCCCCACTCTCATAAAATCTTTTAACAATCTGATTTACATGAGTTGTGCAGCTTTGTCTGCTTTCTCCTGGCATCATACTCCTGCTTGCAGATTTATCACATATACACATATTATACTGCCAGTACACATGCTAAGTCTCAGTCAGTTTTTTCAGTTATAAAGTCCAGAAGTTATCAAATAGAGTCATATGTAAATATAAGTATCAGGGAAATGAACTGTGAAATGTAAGAAAAAGATAGAATTAAACTATTTATTTTTAGTCAAAATCATATAGATGTTGGAGATTCTCTGACTTTAAATATATCTTTTTATTTTCTTATATCCACAAGGTTAATATTTGCGGTTTGGTGTGTCACACTTCATCTCTGCTTATCTCATTTCTCAAGACCTAATTGAATGTAATGTCCCACCTGGTCACAGGAAACCCCTCCCCAGAAAATGTAAACAATCCTCATCGGAAGTGGGAGATTGAGGCGCTCATATGCATGTATATTTTTTTCTTCACCTAAACTGAGACAGCAGCAGTTTTTGTCGGTAGGGGCCTCGGGTCTTCTTGTTTGCCTGCACGTGAGTGTGACTGCCAGAATTAGGTCAGGGACAAAAGGCCGCTGCTCTTATTGAAATGGTGAGACATCAAAATAAAGAAACGAACAAAGGCAACATAATGATTACCTGTAAGGGGCTAGTGTTTTTGAACAATATGTCAAAAACTGCTTTTTCATCATGCACTGTACACACAGACACACACATGCATATGCACACACCAATCGTACCTCATTTCTACTTGTACACTTACATTTTCCCTCAAAGGAAACAAATCGAGAGGTAAATGAATAAATTATAAGAGGGGATGTCGTGTGCTTAGACGTAATCAAAACAGTTTCCGGCTCAATCTGGGCTTCCCTATAAATGCAGCCTCAGACACAGAGGTGGAGGGTAAAAACAAGAAGATCAGTGTGAAGCGAAGCACCTCAGACAGAGGGAAAGGACCGGTCTCGAGCTTCCTTTTCTGTAAGTCTTTTACTGGGTTTTAAGAAGAGTGTGGACACTGAGTGACGTGTTTCTGACTGGCTGATTTTCTACAGACTAGGTGTGATCAGGGAGGAGATGCAACTGCTTTACATGTGTCAGTTTGTTTTTGTATCAGAAGACTGGAATTGTCTTTTTTTTATGGGTAAAAGGATCCACTAATTTTTCACATACCTGACAACTTATTGAAACGGACGTATCAAATTGTATTTAATTGCTTTTTGGTCTTAGCATTCATTTCTCAGTGCAATTTTGCATGCAGCACCAAATACTGGATGTATCATATGCAGGTGGGGAGAATCAAATGCCATCGTTGCATCAGTTTGCCTCTTTAGTTCTGTCTGCAGGGAGCCCTCTGATGGGTAGATGAGGGAATGACTTTGTGTCTCACTGAGGGTTGATTTGAAACGCTCTGGCTGATGTCCTCCAGGGTCAGATCTGCCAGGCCAAGCTGGAGAAATGGTCCAATCAGATGTACCAGGAGCCTGAGGCTGCGCCTGTGGAGGCACACATGTTTGACCTGGACTGCCTTTTGTCCGACATCTCTGACACCCTGTTCACCATGACACAAAAGCCATGTCCGTGGACCAGTGACCGACATGACAGTGAGTAGCCTGCACTCTGAACTATCTGTCTGAGTGACTTTCACCTGCGACTTTGCTGCTGTCTGTGTGTCATCATCAGTGCAACATCAAACTGAATTCAAAGTGTTTAAGAATAAAGATGGTGTGATGATGTTGGGATTAAACTACATTTATTTAAGGACATTTATTGTTTGGATGCATCATTTGGCTGGGTCTTCTTGATGTTCATTTTCCATCAGATGCCTGTTAAAAGTCATAAACACAGATTTATGCCATCTGTACCATAAACAGGAGCTTAGAGGACAGACTGGGGGTTAATCAACTCCATATGGATGTATATGATATATAATGTAATATAGTAACATTTGACATGTGGCCAGATTCGGCTAGTCATACTTTATGAGAAGCTAAGATAAACAGACAGACGGACATCAGAGTGTTTCAGCTTCTCATCTAATACCCAGCAAGAAAGCCAAAAAGCACATTTCCTAAAATGTTGAACTTTATTGTTATTTCGGGGGCTTTCATGTTTTATGCCACAGTTTGGTCACATGACTGATGGTCACATGGGTCAGCAAATCAGCCAACAGAACCCACCCTACAAATAAGGAAATTCCCTATGATGAAAGATGACCTTTCAAAAGAACACGGACAATAAGACGGACACACTTACAGATGCACTCACAGACTTTTCTCGCTCCATCTCCCCCTCTGATGTCTGGTGTGATGTTTCTGTCCTCCTCAGCGTACACCAGCAATGCTGATATAATCCAGCCAGGCCTGACTCCACTGCAGCCCAACCTGGATGATTTCATGGATATACCAGGTACTCTCTATCCGTCCATCTGTCCGTGTGTGTGTCGACCTGTGGGATCTTCACATGTTGTCATAGAGTAACAGCAGATCAATATCTCCCCCCTCGAGGTTGGATTTCTTGACTTTATTTGATAGCTGGTAGAAAATCTCTGAACTGGTCCTGATAAGAGGCATCAAGAGTTTTAAAGTTGTGTCAAAGAGTTTAGTGTCTACAGTTCTGACAAGGCACAATTCTAAACATTAATCAACTTTTACATTTTCCATCAGACAACACACACAAACAAAAAGAAATGTATTTGGTCTTGAAATAGGAATTTAAGGAATTTTTCATGTCTTTATTGTTTTTCTAGATTCTGTGTAACGGCAAAGAAATCTGTTCCCGAGTGACACTTGTGTGTATGTGCTGTGTCTGCAGTATATTATCTGGTCGTCAGAGGTTAATGGGGGGTCAAAGGCAGGGTTGAGTCAGGATAATGGGGAAGTGGAAGAGGATCTATTTAACCACATACCCTGGTTGTGGCACCACCTATGAGGCAGCGGTGCCAAAAAACGTGAGCTGGGAGAATTTTCTTCTCTCAAAACAAACTCTTGATGACCTCTGTTCAAAGTCTGAAGGGAGGTCATTCTGCTGATTATGATGATGCTGATTTCAGAAAAAAAGCCCCTGTGCATTACCTGCTCAGCAGATGGACAAAGTTAGCTGGCTTGCTGGTGAACATAGTGAAGCATTTAGCAGCTTACTTTCCTCAGAGGCAGGGGGAGACCAAAAAAGAGCTAAAAGTGGGCAACAAATGAATACTAGTGTTGTTTTCTCTCTGCTGGATATGTAAATAATCAACTGTTAACTAAAAATGTAAAGGGTTTACAAACAAAGAAAAGTTACGCTGTTGTTCAGTGTTACCCGAATGCTCTGTGTGTATCCTCAAGGTGTAACAAATGTGTTGAGTGTATTTCCTTCCTCTTAAAACATCAGCAAAGGCGATTTTTAAAAATAATTTTCACCCCTGCATTGTTTACATCCGTGCTTACTAGTTTGCACTCTTCCTCTTCCCTCTCTTTGTTGGTGCATCATTGTGTTGCCGCCACCCGTAGTGGAATAATGTGGCACCATTGGTAGCTCAGCTTTGTGCTTCTAGAGGTCAAAAAACCCCACAGGGAGCCTTTTCAAGACAATAACACGATGCTGATGTGTTTAAAGCTTGTTTCCACTGCCCCCAAGTGTCCAGACTCTGAATGAATTAAATTGGATAAAAGGAAGCAACAGATAATTCAGGTTCAAAGAACATCAAATCTGAGTATGTATTGGTATAAGATAAATCATTTTCCAATCACTAACTCCTGCCTGCTTTCAAGTTCAACAATAATAGAGTGTTAGAGGTCGGGAAAGCTTCACACACATGGCTGCTTGCCTCCTCACAGCAAACACATATCCTGCAGGAGCTGAAGAGCCTTGGACAGGAGGGGGGGGGGGGGCAGGTTGGAGTTAAGTTTGTTGGTCAGGGGCAACAACGGCTGTGGTTGTTTTGGCCTTTGTGTTACTTTCAGTGAAGCAATCCAGCAGCCCTGTGGCTACAAGTCAGCCTTTGTAACCCACAGACAACCTGCTGCCCACTGCTGAAATGTGTGTGTCTATGTGTGTCTGTTTGTGTGTGTCTGTTTGAGTGTGTCTCTTTGTGTGTGTGTGTGTGTGTGTGTAGCTGTTTGTTCTCGCAGCACTGGCAGGGTCCTGAGGGATCAGCTGTCTGCCTCTCTCTCGGTCACAAGGTCCGGGGAGCTAGTGAGTGTCTGTCAGAGCGGCGCGGCCATGAGTTTAATTTATGCAGAGCGCCTCTCTTACATGGAAATACAGATCACTTGGCTGAGGCGGCGTGATTTGTCCGTAGTTTCTCCTCTCTGAGATGAAAACACAGACACACCGGTATGTACTCTCAGATTGTGCCACACTTTTTGCGCTCAAGTTGGACTGAGCTTGTACCATGCAGGATCCTGAGTGCTGTGTGTGTTAACGATTAGCCCAACAGTTCCAAAACGCTGACGTTTCACTTACTGAATCAAGTGAGTGATACTTGTGTCCTGAATCTGTTAGCCTCAGATATGAAGAAACTGTTTTTAACCGCGGATGGCAGCTTTTCAAATCCAGTTGCCAGCGTGGCTCCAAAAGTATGTGCCCTGGCAGATTGGAAGCACACACCTTGAACAGCCACCACATGGAGGGAGCCTGAATACATTTTGGATAGTGACTTGTTTGATGTTTTGGCTCCGCACTCTCATTTTCTGTTTTGTTGTTTGAATTCCTGAAATGAAGCCACGGCCGTTACATTAAGCTGACTGACATCATTTCAGGCCACTTTCAGCTGGATCTGTCAAAGGAAGAAAAGGATTTTGTGTACGCAGTGACGCGTCATTTGATGTGGCAAAACGTATTGTAAAATTCAGTCAATGAAGTCTTTATTTTTATTTGTCAGAGTGATTCAGTAGCTGAACCTTTTGTCTAGATTAACTTTAATTAGATTTGATTGTTAACTTAACTCAGGGTTAGTTAACTATGCATACTGGACACACCATTTACACCATCTCGTTAGGAGAGGGGCTAATTACAGTCTGACAGTTATAAGTCAGTCACTAACTTTGCAATCAAGCTTCTTCTTGGTTAAATTTTTCTTTAAATACAATTTTAATCTCTGTGACAAGTGTTTTGAAGGATTCTCATACCACCCCCACCCTCACAACGTTTTTCTGTAACTTTCTGACCTTTCTGTCATTGCAGCGGCATCAGTTTCTTTACACTCAACAGTGTGTGTGTGTGTTGTTTTCCAGATATCTTTATGAACTACCGGGGCCAGCCCTCCGAGCAGACGGGGTTTGCAGACTGTGGCTACTTTGAGAGCTCATCCTCTGCGGCTTCATTTGCTTCACTTCCCTCCCCTGCGGTAACAACTCCTCAGCTACTAATCAACACCCAGCTGGCTCAGGTACGCCTGCTGTAAAACAGCTCCTCCTGCTTGGGAGATGTATCGCTGCAGAAATATCTCACCATGCACTCAACTTAATCAGCTGAAGAAGACTAACTCTGATGGACTCTTTCTCTTCCAGACCAGTCTGTCATCTGACACTTTGCCTCAGCCTTCCTCATCCAACACCCGGCAAGACCAGACCAGGCCGGGCCAGGGTTGTGATGAATACCACACATCTAACATCATATCGGGCTCCATGCCATATGGACATCAATCATACCCTGATCCACCCGTTTCTATAGAATACACCACAGGCGTCGAGCAGCCCGCCTCTTCAACTGTTCCTTTTCTGTACCCGCTGCCGTGTCACAAGTTTGGTTACTACACAACCACCAGTGTCACCCCCACGGTCATCACACACACCGCCTCCACCGTGGGGTCCCAGGGCTCCGTGCATCAGGCTCACGGCTACCCTCACACGGGGGAGACGTACCCCCAGACTCCCTGCCACTCTGTCGTTTACCCGGCCGCTGTGTCCGACCTGGTCCACGCAGCGCTGCCCTCTGTCACGGCCGCCCACTGCTTCTCAGTCCCAGAGCAGGTGGCCGTTACGGGGGTCAGAGGGAAGCACAAACAAAAGACAGGAGGAGTGAGGACACTCGGCCCCCCCGTGGCTCCGTCTGGCCCCCCGTCCACCGCGCCCACACCCACCAGCTGCCTGGCTAAGCTGCTCTCCTCTGGCACCCGTGATCGTGAGTCAGTTCTGTGTCGTGTTCTTTTTGACAACATTTCATAATCTGAACAAAAAAATTAGATCATGTTTGTGTCAAAAGAAATTGGCTAATTATCATTTTTTGTGCTTTCAGGTAAGCCATCGCTAGGATTTGATACCACTCTAGTGACAGCCAAAAGTCAGAGGTCATCATCTCCCAGCTCCTCGGTGAGCCTTTCCTTTGGTATCACAGCTGTTTGAGGTCCAGGAGACTGTGGGCCTTGTTCAACAGCTTAAAAAACACAATTAACTTTACATTAGAACCTTGACATTTTTCTTTTTTGTTGTTTTCTCAAAATACAAAAAATGCTGCAGATGTCTGCTGCAGTAGGTGCCTCATAACTTCTGTTTGGCTCTCAGCTGTGAATATAGTAAAATAAAATAATTTTCCAAATCCAAAACAGCTTTATTTGAATAAAAGGAAGTTGGGTTAGGATTTGTTCAACAACATATCAAATATTTGTATATGAGAGGTTCATAATCATATATGAAGTTGCCTCAGTGTTGGGACTTGCAGTAGTTATAGGTTAACTCGTCTAAGTAGAGATTATGTGTTGTTTGGCAGTCAAGCAGCAGCACACATGTTGGAGGAGCGTCGGCGCAGCTGCAGCATGGAGCTGGTTGGCCTGCAGGGATCCCAGTGCTGACGCCGCTGCACAGCCAGACTGCCACCCTGGGCCACAGTGGACCCCACGCCAGCACTTCCAAAGGCTCAGCTGTGCCTGCCCTGCTCACCCACGGCTCCACACACAGCAGCACTACCCTCCTCATCCCCAAGACTGAGAAACTGTCTCCTGTCCAGCTGTACGGCACAGACAGGAGCAGCTTAACAGGTGCTAAACAACATCTCACTTTTTCCAAATGCTGTTAGCAATCATGCCCTCTTTTAATTGGTGAATGATAACTTATTCATTCAAGTGGCATCACAAGTTCTGCCTTATTTTTCCACAACTGAATACATAAATAGGCCATTTTTGTTGCTTAAAGGAGTTTAAAAAATAAACATAATGAACAACATAATAAGTGTTGATAAAATAATAACTTAATTAACCTCAGATTAATCAGTGCTCTGGACATACTTAAATACTCCCATCTCATCTCATCAAATATGGGGGTGACCATACAAGGAAAACTGGAAATGTTGAAAAAAATGAGAACTACATGTCAAAGTTCTTAACTGTGAATCAAGACAAAACAATTAGGAAAACGAATGACTAACAAGCTCCTAAAAGAGAAATAGAAAAGTAAAACTATGTTGAGGAAAAGTAAAAGCCATATATCTGTCCAGGGAGCATGTGCATGGACGTTTACATATGGAGGTCATATCATTTACCTGCAAATATAATAAGTAGATACTGTTATCTGTCTTTCTTTTAGTTAATTTTAGCAGACATCCAGGCCAAACATCACCACCAAATCTTTTAGATAAAGCCTCCAACCCCGAGTCCTCACACTCAGGCTTCCCAGGACACGGGAAGATAGAATCAAGTAAGGTAGGAAAGCCTGTCTTATTACATCTACATATATCATGTTTTCATGTTGTACTGATGCCATCTAATCATTTTTATACGTACAAATACAATCAAGTTCTTGTTGAGATATGTATAAGTGACAAACAAGAAAAATATAGGTTTGGTTGCTGACCGTCCTTTGAATTCAGGTGTGAAGTGTGATGTACATTTTTACATGCTGTGTTATCTGCAGCAAACAGAGACCCGGAGAATAACTCACATCTCGGCAGAGCAGAAGAGGCGTTTCAACATCAAACTGGGATTTGACACTTTACATAATCTTGTGACAACACTCAGCTCTCAGCCAAGCATAAAGGTACGGTGGAAAGATGTGCAGCTGCACTAGAGATAGATGTGCTGAAAGGTGGGGGCGGAGAACATCGCCAGAGAGCACTTGGGTTGATGCAAGGTTTAAACTGGAAAACTGTATATGATGCAGCTAAGGGAACATCTTGTTTGTGAGTGTAATATTGAATATTAGTTAACAACTGTGGCATATTGCTGACCTGTGGTAATCCCTCTGTCTGTCACATAGATCAGCAAAGCCACAACGCTGCAGAAGACGGCAGAGTACATCAGTAAGATGCAGCAGGAGAGAGCTCAGCTGCACGAGGAGGCTCAGAGGCTCAGAGAGGAGATCCAGCTCCTGAACTCCGCCATCAAGTGAGATCTCTGGCTAGGCCTGACTTCTTTAGCTAAGTGTGTGTGGATGCATATCCACCAGGATTGGATAGGTATAACTATAGTGTATATGATATTATATTATGGATATTATTACATATATGGATATGGTTTAATACCATGTGTAGATGATATTGGGATTGATATATGGGATTTCATTTAAAGTATAAGTTTACATTTTTTTGGACTGTGGATTCTTTCCCCCACCCCTCCCACTGTAAGTGTATTAGAAATTCATCTGTAGTATCGGCCAGTATGAAGAGGAGGAATGATTACAGCAGGCAAAATGTGTTTCAGTGTTCACATGGGCACCTGGTTGTTGTTTTAAGACTGACTTGAACAAGCATGAGCCTGTCCTTTCATAACACATATTGATCTTTCCCTGTTGAAATGAAGATGCACTGCACCGCTCTGTTGACTCAGCATGTCTCCTCCTGCAGTGCGTGCCAGCAGCAGCTTCCAGCCACTGGTGTGCCCATCACACGGCAGCGCTTTGACCATATGAGGCAGAAGTTCAGAGAGTACGTCCAGGCACAGACACTGCAAAACTGGAAGTTTTGGATTGTATCCTTGTAAACACAAACCTGCCAATGGTTGATTAGGACATCACACTGCCAATAACACAACTTAAAACTAATCTACTCCTGTGTGAGGTTCTCGTGTTTCTGTAATTTGCAGACTTTGGCCACAGCATCAACTGGCTTTTTCAAACTTGGGAGGAATATTAAACTATATTTTGTCCCTCCGATCTTTTTTCTTTGAATCAGAATAAATGAATTACACAAAGTATCACAGCAATCTGCAAGCTTACAGAGAAGGATAGTGTTTTTAAAGTGTGGCAGGGAAAATATATCCTGAAATGGAGCTTTAGCTTTTGCTTTGGTACAGTACATTTGGTAAGTGATCAAAATGTTGTCTTTGTACAGATTTAATTATAGTGCCGTTTTAGTATAGTTTTCATTCATACAAAGCACACTGCTCATCTGGAGCATCTCAGTGCAATCAGGCAGATAAAATAAATGCTGTGTGTTGCAAATACCAGTTGCAAATAAAATGTAATGTTAATCCATAACTCTCTCCTTAATGATCACCTTATCCATTACTGCTGCCTGTATCTTGCAGGCAAGATAAGAAGATTAGATTACGGTTTTATCATATTTGTGTGTTGCACAAAACCACCTTGCGGGCGTTTTCTTTCCATGAATATTTAGGTATTTTCTACGGTTCCTCAAGAGACTGTGCATTTATCCCAGTGCTGATTTTCGAAATTGAAAACAGAGAAGAGAATTTTCTCTTTACATAGAACCAAGATAGCAGCATTTACTCCCAATCTTGTAGCTTCCCCACAGACAGTGCTGCTCAAAAATGAGAACCGACTGATTTAGTTTGTTGTCGACCAATAGTGTTGTGCTTCCTCCAAACAATTTAAGATATTTTATGTTTTATATTTATTATCACAAACAAATCCCACTGAAAGACCAAAACCAACAATGAATCAATTCTACTAATAAGTTAGCCTAGTATATACCTCATTCCTCTGTGCCATAAAGCTCCACTGATGGCCATTAAAAACACACTCAAGTCTGAATGAGTCATGTGTCTCTCCTCAACTCAGTGTTAGTTCAGTATCATCATTGAGCCGCTGTTCGAGTCCTATAATGGGATGGTATCCACTGCCAGTGTGGAAGACCTGTATCGATCCACTCTGTCCTGGCTGGACCAACACTGCTCTTTGCCTGCTCTAAGACCCAGTGAGTCCACTACACCGCATCCTCAGTGCAGATCTGAATGCATTTTCTTTTTCCTGTCCATAGTTTGATTGTCATTCCATGTTTCCCATTGTACTTTCACATGTACTAAAATCTGTCTCTCATTTCTCCCAGTGGTCCTGAGTTCACTCCGCCTCCTGAGTACCACCACATCCATCCTGACAGACCCCAGCCTGCTGCCGGAGCAGGCCGCCCTCGCTGTCACCCAGGGCGACCCCGCTGCTGCCCTGGACCACTCCTTACAGCCCGCCCCTCGGGACAATGTACACCCCATGTGACTCAGTGGAAACTTACCCACAGTGCACAGCAGAGCACGTGTCAGAGGAGAGCTCGTGGAATGATTAGAAAAAGACTCAACACTCAGCTTTTTAGACTCTGAAGACTTTCAATAATCCATAATCACATTCCAATAAACACTCACCAGCTGAAAAAAGAATGTATTCTAGTGCATCCAAAAATCATAAAGACAATATGTGAGATATTCTTAAATTCTGATAAAAGTATAACACACATGTACTCTGCACTTGTAATTATTTTTCAGCCTCAAAGTCATTTTCTCTGGTGGAGCTGAAGTTCAGACGAGTGGAGGGAAGGAGATGTCACTCACTGTGAACTAATTGCTTTTTTTTCTGTTGAAATAATTTGGTAACATCGGTTGACAACCCCTCAATTCCTTTCACATCCCAGGTTATCTGTTCTGTGTATGATGTATTACTGCTTTCAATTACTGACATTCAACATCTCCTGCTGCACCCTGCATTTATTTTACGCTGTATTGGATGTCTCACATCATTGCCAGTGTTTACTGGAAAAAAGTAAGAGAAAATGAAGAGCTTTAGTTGGCAGGGGTTATTTCAGGATATTAAGTTTAGTGGTTATCAAAGTAGCGTCTGCGGACCACCAGGAAGAGGGTGCCCAATAGAATTAAAGTTTAATTATACTATTACTCCATCATTATGTCAGTATGTGAAAGGGTGGCCGTTGTGATTAGAGATTCCTGTCTTTCAGTTTTGCAATTTTGAACTAATCTCTCCTTTGAAGCAAGAGTTGTTCCAGTTATTTAAAAACCTGTGCAACTAATTCAATGTGCCATCACAACTAAAACACCTGCGAAACCCAGCACGCAGTTTTTAGAAGAAGATGCCTCCTGAATACACTGATGGCTTTTCATAACAGACATTTTAACTTGTCACGATAGAAAAACATTAGAGAGGACTCTGGTGGTGTGTAAGCCATGACTGTGAGACAGGGAGCCAGCCTGCACACCAGGACCCCGAGAGAGCTAAATGAAATGCAGCCATCGCTGGTTTTATCATTTACTCCCATGTTTTCCTGCCATGACCTGATGTAAGCCTCCTTTTTTTGGAGGGGGTGTGTAACTTGCAGAAGGCGGGTGGTGCAGATTGAGCACACTAGGTGCCGCTCGGTGTCTCCTCCTGCAGGCCTGCAGGCTGCTCCTCCGGCCCGCGGGGGGGCGCTGTGCTGCGGGCGCGGCCGAGGATGTGTGAGGAGGAGGAGGAGGAGGATCAGGATGGAGGGGGGGCAGGTTTGTTCCTACAGCTCCTCGGTGCGCTGTCCACTTCAGCACCACGAGCCGAGCGCAGGCAGCGGGGCGAGCTAAGAGGACGCGGCTGAGATTCAGCAGCAGCAGCGGCCGGACCGCACTCCTCCCACCGACCGACCACCGACCAACCTACAGACCGACCCACCGCAGGACGAGGTGAGAGTTTGCGGGGAGGCTCGAACGGGATCAAGTTGTTGGAGGCAGGATGATGACTCCCCTTCCTGCTGTGTGTGTGTGTGTGTGTGCGAGGCGTCGGTCGTCCTGCTCGGTGTTTTCACACCGCGGTTAGTTTAGCGGACATGAGAGGACCGTGTGTTTTTGGGCAGTCTGTCCCCGCTTTGCAGATGGTGCCGTTTTATAGCTCGTCGATTTCCGTCGCTGCTCCGCGGCCAGCTGCTGTCTCTTTATCTCCCTCTGTCACCGCTCATTACCCCGATATGTCCTCCTAATATCAGCCTGCTTGTGTAAATATATATCTGTAACCAGGCTTGTGGGGGTTGGTCATATTAAACAGGACTCTGTAAAAGATGCAGAGATCTGAACCGACTTTAGTTCATAAATGTGCTTTATTGTCATGAGCTGGACAGTTTACTCATCTGCACTGAACAGCGGATGGATACAGGCTCAAGAGTTATTTGGTAATTCATTGTGTTTTTAGTCTAAATGGATGTTACTCCCTGTTTATTTTTTTATTACTTGGTAAATTCTTAAAAATCAGACTACCCTGATCATTAAACATTGTTATTGACTCACCTCACCCACACTGATGGAGATGCTTTATTTATAACTGTGGCAGGAGAAGGTTTTGCTGGGTGTTAATTGTGAACAATGTGTGAGTCCTCTCATCCAGCGCTGGTGGGAATAAGTGTTTTTACAGCTTACGGTTCATTTCAAACTTTGATGTGTGCTGAAAGAGAAGGTGCAGATTTGACAGGGATTAGATTAGATGGTGTTTTTGAATTATAAAACCTAAAACATTAAGATCACATATCTCATAGAGCTTAATGTAGTTTTTTTCATTTGGTATTTGCAGTCTTCCTAGGTTTGTATCTTTGGGCATCCAGAGACATACCATATAGAAATATCAAAACAAATGTAGATGAAAGTAAAATATTCTGTTTGGGTATTGTTGAGTGCACAGTGGTGCAAAAGACAATAAAAATACATTACAGTTCATAGTACACAGTGAATACGTACAGGTAGAGTAATCTCAGTGACTGGAACTATGACCTTTCTTCTGATATATGGAATATTCTAGTAAAATATTGGCACTATAGCTGAAAGGATCATTGGTTTAATTAATTTGTTGACTTATGGAAAAGGATGGTAGCTGTTTTTTCAAGTGATATTTTAAAAGCAAAGATATTTGTTCTTTCCAACTTTTCATATGAAATGTGAGGAATGCCCTGATTTTTCCTGTTTTATATCATTGTAAACCAAATGAAGCTGTTTGAAGATTACATGTTGGCTCCTCAGATATAGCCAAGGAGATGTTTCCTTGTATTCTGACAGTTTGTCAATCAAAGCATCAATTGATTGAGAAAATCATCATCAGAATAATCAGTAATGAAAATAATCCTTAATTGCAACCCTAACTGATTACAAAAACTGTACAATTATGTACAGCTGTGTCAGAATTCACAAATGCCTGCTGCAGTCCATGCCGACATAGCAAATGAATGTTTATGAACGCCCCGCGAATCAGTAATCAGTGTTCGGGTCGTGACATGCTGCTCAGTTAAAAAGGAAAAGTCAGCAGGAGTCGTGTGAGTGACAGGGCAGCGATGGCTCTGACCAAACACTCGGCTCCATGGGACTTGGGCTCCGCTGTGCTGGTCTGGATGAACTAAAATATAACTGGGTGTATCTCAGAAAGCAGTCTTCCATTTTGTCACAGCGCTGCTGTGAGATTGGCTCAGGTGAGGTAAGAGGCTGATAGAGGGATTAGCTTGTATTAGGATGTGGCTGCTCATAGAGGTTTGAGGGAAATGTCACTCACTCTTGCTCTATCTTCCTGTACCGTCTGTCTCTCAGCCTCCTTCTCCACAAAGCATCTGTCTCCTGCCTGCTCCACATTCACATTGTTCCTAGATGAGCAGCGATAACTCCCCCCCCAACCACCACCACCACCACTACTGTCGCCACCACCGCCGCCACAAGCGCTCTGCAGCATCTCAGTGGTTCTCCTCGCTTTTCCTCCTCACCGCATGCAGTCAGTGTCTGCCGCACACTGCTCCTCCTCCTGTCCTACTTCCTTCTTCTCCAGCTCTCCTGAAGGGCGAAGCCGCTGTCGGTGGAGCCTCGAGGGGGGAGAGAGAGAAAAGGGCAGTAGAACGGGCAGCAGACATGCGATGGAAGGTAGTTTTTATCAGGCTGAAGTGTTTCCGGCGAGTACCATTTACCAAGTGCCAAAGCACAACAGCCAGAGATCTTCTCATGATGTGGTCTGATGTTGTGTTTCCAAAAAAAAACACACAGTAGAAATTGCT
This sequence comes from Amniataba percoides, assembly GCA_037176925.1. Taxonomy (NCBI): domain Eukaryota; kingdom Metazoa; phylum Chordata; class Actinopteri; order Centrarchiformes; family Terapontidae; genus Amniataba; species Amniataba percoides. The sequence goes on from JBAJHX010000067.1 coordinate 4,618,292, forward strand.
GCATTGTTAGAGCACAGCAGGGATGTCTGTCTGCGCTTATTCAAACATGGTTATGTCAAATAGACTGAGATTTGCAGGAAAATCAGCCTGAAACATCGCCACCACATCCCCCTGAAAGTGTACTTGAGGGTTGAGGACTATAGCAGAGCCGGGCTGTGTGGGTTCACTGCAGGTGGTGAATCCTTTATGTTTTATTTAAAAGGCTCGTCAGTCTTGTTCCTCAAAATCCAAATCCACTCAGGGAGCACTTGTAGCTAAAGAGACAAGTTTTCCTTCTCTATCATTGACGTGGATGTAAACCGTCCTTTGAAGGAGTTTTAATGCCGTTGTTTTTCAAGCTTTTTCACCATTTGGTGCAGTATTTATCTCATGATTAATAGTTACTGTAATGACTAGCTGTGAATGATCTCTTACACATACACGGACAGAGTAAACTAGTGTGTGTTGTTAACCCTCTAAAACAGGCTACATTATGTAGACATCACACAATATGTAAAAATCTGAAAATGATTTTGTTCACTTTGTTACATCTATACTTTAGTCACTTTTTATAGATATTTTAGATAACTCACTGACTTTGGTTGATATTTTTACCCATATGAACTGTAATAATTACTTATGTTCATATTTGCCATTAAGAGATGCACATATCTGTAAGAAATTGAATTTCAAAGTTTAAAGTTAGTTGATATGAAGGATTAGTAGTCTGGGTTCCCCAAATCCAATGGGTGTTTGTCATATGGTTTTATTAGAACCAAAAAGAAAATTTAGTACTAAAAGCCCGTAACCATGGAAGATCCCCTTTTGTTTGTCACTTAGTTTCAACTCAGATGGATGAAAATTCACATTACACCAGCTTCAGTTAGTATTAGAGTGACATTTTTTTTACAGAAAGAAGACTGCATTTTGTCCCACATCACCTGCTATACATTGGAAACATATTAAATATATAATAGGGATATTAAATAGGGACCAGTGGCCACCTGCATGACCATGACCTATGAATAATGACTACAGCAAGCAAAACCTGTTTCAGTGTACACACTTCATTGGCACCTGACTGTTGTCTTCAGGCAGATGTGAAAAACATTTACCCTGTCCTTTTGTAACAATAAGAAGCAAATCCAACAGAAATAAAGGGCTTGGTGATGTAATGATAAGATGAAACAACAGCCTTTGAATGATCAAAATAAATCATATAAATCTAACTAACAGGGTTAATGTACACTTTCACCTGGAGATGTGCTGATGCTGTAACCTCCGACCGTCATATAGTCCAAGAATTATTAGCAGCTGCTGTAAGAGCCTGGTCGGATATAGATCAATATCCAGCGCACTCTACACTGGCTGCGGTCCTTGAGAGGCTGTTATGAGCTATGTGCCGTTGTTGTGCGGTGTTGTTGCCGTCATCAGAACCTGCAGCAGCCCACTCGCAGGCAGAACGCGCCGCCCTCCCCTCCTCTGTTAAGGTTACCTGAGATGAATCATCCCCGTAAGAAAATCCCCGCACCCTCCTCTCTCGCAGTGGGGCCCAGTGTCACAGCGCTCAGGCTGACAAAATAGCACGCCACTCTTCCCATGTTAGAGCGCATCCATTTTTAATCCTCCTCTGTTGAGCACTCACAAACAGACCCTCACAAACAGGTACTCTCTCTCTCTGCTGGCTCTTCCTGGAATTTGCTTTTGATGTTTTATCCCATTTCTCACAATCTCACCGTAGAGCACAAGTGGGAAACATGTGTGGGATTCTTATTTTTCTTTTCCAATGTTGGTATTGCAATATTCAACTCACTATGTGAGTGTGTTTTATTTTGATTCTATTTTGCATTTCTGTGACTCGCAGTGCAGCCACCGTAGTTTGTGAACAGTATAATGATGCCAGCGATTCAGTAAGTTAGCCGTGGGTACAACTTGAGCCCCATTTAGCCAGCATTTCTAACACTTTGTCACACTGGTTCCAGTAAAGTACGCTGAATTGTGTAGTAGCAGGTCCCATTTGCAATGAATGTACAGACACCTGCTACTGGATTACTGATTCCCGTAAGTTATAAACTGCATCTTTTTTCTGTGATTTTTAAGGACTTATGGATGATTATACACAATGGACATCAGACATAATGACATTTTCTGAATCTAACAGCTTGTGCATCTTGTCTCTGTATTAAGATGGCCATTTTTTTTCAAAGTACGACAAAGGCTCTTTTTTTTAGTTGCCTAACACATTTGGCACATGTAACTCATGTGCCACCCTTGGAAATCACCTCTGAGCCCCCTGCTATAAAGCATGACTCATGTGGATCACTACATCAGACTGTGAATGTGTTGTATGGGGATAAAGGTGCCAAGATTAGCCTCAGCTCATCTGTTTAGAGCCGTCCCTTGCCTCGCGTCCTCGCGAAGTCACACTTGACATTCAGAGGTGATTACGTTTTTCTTTCGATAGTTTGGATTTGGATTCTGTACATCTGTAGTGTAACTTTAGGTTCGAGGTCAGCGCCCCCCTCCCCCGTGGGCAACATTTAGACAACTTGGAAGATCAAGAGAAGGCCTGCTTCATCTCCTGATCAAAGAGAGCTTAGCCCCAGATTCATCTTCATCAAGAAGCAGAAAAACATTAGATAAAATTTAGATCAAGGACCGAAAACTGAATAATTCAACTCAACTTTTTTTTGTAGGGTTGGGGGCTGTTTCTAATGAACTTTGTCCTCTGCCGCTGCTAATTGTTGAATAAGGCACTGTTTTATTCATTAGCTTCCTCAGATCTATTATTACTAAATTAAATATTAGCCTTATTATCCATTAAAATCCCTGCATCCTTTTCAAGCAGACAGATGCGTTTTCCATCAGATCTGGAGGGCGCATGTCGGCGTGTGTGTGTGTGCTCGGGCGAGAGATGTGTGATAAAACGGGCACATGAAACTGCATTATTGAAGTCAATACAGTCATGAGAAATGGCTGCGCTCTTTTTGAGCCGGGACCGTTTGAAGCTGTCACCCAGTTACTGCTCAAAGGCCACTGTTTGACTGCTTGTTAGCCATCTTTGGGTCGTGTGTGTGTGTGTGTGTGTGTGTGTGTACTCTGTGTGTGTATCCTATGTGTGTGTGTGTGTATGTGGTGTGTGTGTGTGTGGTACTGTCCCCTAGGGATCCCCTTCCTCTATCCCACTGACTTCAGAGCTGCTTTGAAGTTCTTCCTCAGAGGAGAGGTGAAGGGGAGGGAAGAGGGAAGGGGGGGGGACTGAGACAAAGAGGGGCGGGGGAGGGTGAACAGTGAAAACGCTTCATTTTGATTCCAACACTCACAGGAAACATTTCCCTCATAATTTGAGAATGATCTCTTAGGTTTTTTTTTGTGTGTGTGTGACTAACTGTAGCTGAGTTTTTCAGGGTGAGTACAAAATCAGAGGAGAGGGAGAGAGAGAGGGAGAGAGTGGTCGATGCCAGGAGAGCGCTGTGTTAGGACTTTACATCATATTAGGGTGGTCATGTAGCTGCTCTCGGTCAGCTCATGAATAATGGAGAGGATCAGTGTCTGGTTCCATCAGGTGATCCCAGTGTACTTTTCAGGAGCACTTGTGTGTGTGTTTGTATGTGTGTGTGTGTGTGTGTGTGTGTGTGTGTGTGTGTGTGTGTGTGTGTGTGTGCATTGGGGGGTGTGTGTGTGGGTGAGAAGAATGGAGAGAGGCGCAATGAGAGCAGCTGCTGCGGCCAACACACCCTCAACACAAAACCATCTGCCGTGCTGACTCCAGAGAACGTACACACACGCACACACACGCAGAGGAATATGTTTCAGTATTGATCTATTAATCTGCAGTTTTATACTTACACACATCTGTTAATGTAGCTAACACAAGTAAAATATAGAGAAAAATCTGTCTGATATATCTTTTTTCTGTGAAATTAGGACTGTGGGGGAAAAAAATAATAAATTGGAGCTGCTTAGAAATAGCAGCACACTATTTTTAATACGAGAGAACAGCAATCCTAAATTTGCAATATTGTGGAAGAAAAAGAAATATAAGCTAATTAGCCTTCAGTGCGTGAAAACTGCAGAAATTAATGACTGAGCTGCGTTTTAATTTGGAAGTTTGCTTTATCCAAAATCCGCAAAAGACATGAAATTTGAATTAGCACCCTAAAGCCAAACTGGAGCTCTTCAGCCCCGCCGCGAGAGATTTACACACACACACACATCACCAAACACACATAAATGATTTATTGACGATGCTGCTCTATTACACACAAGCACACACACATGTGACGCAGTGACGACAGGTGTTTGTCGGGCAGGAAATTTTTTTTTTTTTTGTTCCTCAGTGTACCTAAGAAAGCCTCCTGAATCCTACTGCGACGGTAGATAGTGTAGATAAAGCAAAAGAGTGAGTGGGAGAAATGATCCTCTCGGCAGCCCATCCAGAGCTGTCATAATCCTGAGTGGGTGAGGTGGTGGAGAGGATCGGGCAAAGATAAGATGATGACTCAGGGAGCAGCTCTCACATGAGGAAACCAGACAGAGCCTCAATAACGACTCGTGTGGTGAATTACTAACCTCCCTCTCTCACCCATTAAAAATGGTATTTACAAGGGTAAACTAATATAATCCCCTGCTAGACTCAGCTTGCAGTCTATATGCTCTATGCAAATCATGTTGAATCTTAATCGTTTCTGTTTGGATCACATAGAGTCCTTTGAATAAACAGCCTTTTAATTGCTCTGGATAAACAGTATTGTTAGTGGGTGCGTGTAATGAGTGACAATGGGTTCATCGTGAGTGAAACCAGAAAATGTCATCAGTGGTGGGCTGCGCAGCGTGGCAGAATTCCATTTATTTACCCCAGAGAGATGGGAAAAAGGCCAAGGACGCGGAGGAATGAAAGCAGGAAAAAGGTGATGCTGCGAGCGAAAACTGTGCCGAAAAAGATGAAGGCGGGCTCTGACCTTTTCCATCTTTTCTCTGCAGTGCACACTGGGAATTCATATCAGCCGTGCCTGCTGCAGTCGTCGCACTGCCTTCCCCTATTTAGAGCGGGCCAGACCTAAAATAACCGTTTGTTCCCTTTAGCTTCGGCTCAGAGCTGGATGTGTGTCTGGCGGCTCGACCTCGGCGTAGAAGCTGTACCTGCGCTTGGTTTTCAGTCACACTGTTGCTTCCATCTTTGCATGATATTGTCAGTGTAGTGTGTGTGTGTGTGTGTGTGTGTGTGTGTGTGTGTGTGTGTGTAGTTCGCTCCTCCCCGCCGTGAGAGTCATACAGCTGTTATGGGGGAGGGGTGAATCAATCACGCTCCCTTTCTGTGATTATGTAAAATTGTGAGAACATGTGTGCACTTAGAGGCTGACGAATGTCTCTCTCTGGCGGCTCAAGCTGCGTGTGTCTGCGTACGCGCGTCTGATTGAGTGATCATCCGTCTGAGGCCTCCACAGTTAGGTGATCGTGAGCATTAGAACCGATGGACTCTTGGTAAATAATAAATAAGGTGTTTAACAGAAGGACCTGAGTACCAGTGGGTGTATTATTCACAGTTACTTTTCCGGCAGAGTTTTATGTTATCCCGTGATTGTTCTCATAACTTGGATTACTGACCACTTAACGTTGATTGGCTACATGAGCAGCAGGTTTTTCAAAGCAAACATGCAGAAATGTTAATAATACTTAATGTTGCAAGAGCAGCGGCAGTGATGTGAAGTTACTCCACAACCCAATCTGAAAATGTAAGCAGCATTAAAGCGATTCAGAGTGAATTTAACTAAAAAGTGACATGATGGTGCAGTAAGATGAACTCGTGAAATGTACAATCTAACATACTGATAAAACTAAACTGGAGCAGGACAGAGATTCTGCTGCTGATGGGCAAGGTAAAGTGCAGACAAACTGACTGCAAGACAAATCAATGCAGCTTTATTCATGTTCTCTGATAGATGCAAATAAGACAATATCCTGTACAGTGTTTGAATGCAGACAGCAGGCTAAAAGCACCCTGTTCAGGATGATCGGTCTCTGTGGCAATGTCGGGCTGTCGGTCAGTCTGTCCACCACTACGACAGAAAAGGAACAAAATGGTCAGATTGTCCACATTACATCGTTCAAACAGACAAATGGGTTAAACACATGCTTGCCTGGGTTGTTTCTCTGAAAGTCGGCTGCTTTAAATAATGAGGCGTCCCACTTTCTGTGGATATGGTACGCCAACTGATTCTGTTACTACGTCTTTGAGGAAAACATTCTCAACACAAATTGGCAGCAGGCCTGAGGTAAACTGTAATAAGTTACTCACAGTGGATTCACAAAGGGACAGCAGGAAGAAAAAGGTCTGGGAGAGGATGTCTGTAACATGTTTTTGTGTCTCCAAAGTCAGACGCAGAGAGTGCCTAACCTGGCAGAGCAGGGCGGCCTCTGTGTATCTATGGTAACTACGCTCTTCTGAGAGAGAGTTTACAGGTATATAGACATGGATAGTGGATAGTGAATTATTTAGAAGCTCCATCAGAGAGTGTCTGGCAGACACAGGCCCAGACTTTGAATTCAAACCTGATATTGGACTGCAAGGAGGGAGAGATATTAGGTGGCAGCCCCCACCGAGTCCTCTATCTCCGGCTTGACAGACCCTCTCAGTGGAAAATCCACAACCTATTGTGGAGACTAAGGAGTATGTCGGGCTCGCTGGAAAGTAACATTCACTGTTATATTCACAGTGTTGCAAATACGTTTATGTTACAGAGCTCACTGTAATTTGTAGCCTGTTTCACAGTCCTTCATTATGGTTAAACACATTTAATCCAAGAGCCTTCCAGCAGCAGGAATCCACGCAGGTCTCAGCGGTTATCAAACCCTGAGTTGAAGTTTGAGCGGCTGTGTGTACTCAGGAGCAGTCTGGTGGGCTGAAGGTAATTTCAGGTGTGTTGTGGGTATTCTGCAGAAATCTTAAAGCATCCATTGTGCTGAGTGGCACTTCAGGCACGGTGAAGTAACACATCATGCCTGTCAATAGAGGACATCCTCTTAACATCTCACACCGTCACCTGCTTTCATGTCTCCAAACCTCTGTCACCACTTTGATCAAGAAACCGCAAGCAATTACTCAGACTAATTGTATCCAATTTACAGAATGAAAGCTTTGGCAGCCCGGGAGGTCTGTTCATCAAGACCCCTGAAAGGAAAATTACTTCCACCATCAGCAGGATCTGTCCAGATTACCTTTCACCACACTTTAACAGTGCTGCTGTTGTGCATGTGTTTATTTTGTTTTACAAAGCAATCCGTGGTATACCACTGGTGGAATCTAACCAATGACGTTCGTTCAAGTACTTTACTTAAGTACATTTGGCATTTGAGGTACTTACACTGTACTCATTTTGCTTCCACCTCATTACATTTTAGTCAGAAATGACGTACTTTTTACTTCATTCATTTACATCTTGAGTTACAAGTTACTTTACATTTTAAGATTCTTAAAAACATAATAAACTGATAAAATACTCCACCTCAAGCACCTACAATTCGATGCTGCTTACATGTTTATGCATCAGTGCTAACAATTGAATCAAGTCATTTACTAAATGCATCAGCCACAAGGCCAATTTTCTGCTGAACAAATAGTTTCATTTTTTGATCTGCTACTTAGGTAAATGAATGCTTCCTTCCTCTGGAAAATATTGACTCATGTAAATGCTAGGAAAACAGGCCCATGGTAAGATAATAATATTAATACCTCTTGATTCAGCACTGTTTAGTTATTCTTTAATCATTGCCACTCAGTAACAAGGGCATTTCATCTGGACAGGTTCTGTTCGATGTGGAATCTCAACTGGTGCATCATTAATGTGTTTGTTTCTTTTCACTTTCCCTTGTGTGCGTGCTCATAAATAAAAAAAGTAAATGTGTTTTTTTCAGCTTGTAAGTTATCAGCTTTAAACACTGTAAAAATAATTGCATGTCATGTATGCAATTAAAATGAAATCTAAAATGAAACCATGAAATTGAACAATCACATTTTGATGCAAAATCATTTTTTCTTTTTCTACCCACAGTTACTGCCTGCCCAAAGTATTGATAGTCATCGTTCAGGGAGCCAGAGTGGGTGTCCTCCTGTGGGAATTCAATAATATATTGTTCATTTTATAATTTTATTATTTCATCTTTATGGGCAGATTCATCAGGGCTTCCAAATGTTCCAGTTGGGTGAGGGATGCTATTATTGTAATTTCCAGTCACAAAAAGTTACATCACTTTCAGTTTATATTATATATATAATTCAGAGTACATTTAATTTAAATTATATATCATCATTTCAGGAATATTTTCAGGAATATTAGCAAATTATATAACGTAATTACTCCACACTGTGATCTGCTGTAATAAAGAAGTAGTTTTAATACATCCTGTGTGCAAAACCCTGTATATCACTCTGACTGGAACAGGCTTATGACCATGCTTGAGTTATTACTATTTTCTCTTTTATACATTAATGTTCTCATTGTAGCAGTTTCTTTATAGCAATTTTCAATTGCTACCATGCCACTATCAAAGTTTCCCAACCTTGATTTAGTAAGCAGTTTAAACTTCTGCAATCAGTACAATTTGCACTTCAGTCACAAGTGAAATTATGTCTTTTCCAGTGCCTTATGCTAATAAGGCTGATTAAAGTCGATGAAATCAGTTTTCATTTGTGGCTGCAGCCGCAGCACAAATTCTTTCTGTACTGTTAAAGTAGAACACACAAAAAAGTTCATTTTTATCTACATGCGTATTAACATTAGACTCAAGAGAATACAATGAAGAAAGAATAGAGTACTCATAATAAGCAAGCCAACCAGAGACAATAAAACAAAGAGCCTCCAGTTCAAATAAAGAGACAAAAACACACGCATAGTGAAACAGAGCTGCTCGGGGAGCTCAGCAAGGCCAAACACCAGCAACGGGCTGCAGCAATTCACACAGTACAGAGCCGCTCAACGTTTATGGACCCTGGCTGCCAATTGCTTTTTGGGAGAATGTTCGGCTTCATGGCTCTCTGTGGACCTTTACTGGGAGAATTAGAAACGGGCATGTTGTCTGAGCCGCACACAGGAGGTGTGAGGTGAGAGGATGTCGAGCCGCCGTGCTTCCCCAGGGCCGCCGCTTCGCCCTTGTTAAGTTACGTGGGCCCTGATAGCAGGCTGTGGCCTTAGCGAGAAGATGGAGATAAAGTGGGACATTTTACTATTGCTATTGTGTTTGAGCCGGAGCATTTGTCAGTGGCAATACATCGCCGCTATTTACCACAGGGACCCACTTATATTAACCAATCTGATAAAAGAGATGCACTGACAGCCTTTCTATCTCTGAGGCTCCCAGTAGCCATAAAAGAGCTTTTGTTGACTCTCATTTCGAATGGGTGTTATTGTGAAGACTGACTTTCTCAGCAATAGGAAGTTGCAGGCTTTATGGCCTTCTTACATCAGCAGCACAGACCTTATAGTCCTTTGATTTTCTGCAGTATTGTTACTGCTTGATAATTGTTTTGTAGCAAGGGGAATGTGTGGCCGGTATCATCTCCTTAGAAGACACAGAGTTCAAGGCTTGTGGAGGAGGATCAGAGAGAAATATTAATGCGTCTCAGAGAGAGGCACAATTTCTAATGCTATTAATAATTTCTGTATTATGGATCTCTATGGTTTTATGCCAACAACGGTCTAAGCTGGCGGAAAGGGTTTAGTGTAAATGAGTGTCGGCTGAAGATCTTTTCAAACATGAAATCAGTCGACCAGCATGAAATATTGGAGAGCACCTCATCTTTGATTTTATAAAGCATGTTTTTTTAAACAACAGATACCACCGCCGTGTCCTTCACATGATACTCTGCTGTGCAAACAGTCTTTTCGGCCAATGGCGGACCGTGTTTTTCAAGTGACCCTGGCCTCCTTCTGAGCGGTGCCGCAGGACAAAGTGTCTGACCTTTACTCGCTTTGTGAAGTCAAGTGCCCTGTGGGTGCCAGGCTGGGATTTTCTTTTTTTTTTTTTTTGTCACCCTCACTAATAGAGAATCTATCACCCCAATTTTAGGCGCAGAGCTCTAACGCTGCCTGAAAAAAAAAACGGTGCAAGAAACACACAATTTTGATGCTTCTTCCCTGTCCCACACATCCGGATCCGACTCTCATCTGTATTCTGTCCTCAGTCTTCCAACCCCATCGATTAACCCCTCAGTGTAGAGCAGTTTTTTTTTTTTTTTGCTGGCTTTAAAGGAGTCAGCTGTCAGGGGAAATTTCATGCCCAATGCCTTTTCCATTAGGGAGAAACAGGAGAATCTACCGCCTCCTCGGGGGCATGCAGCTAAAAGTTGTGGACCATGAATCCTATAGGTTTTTTTTAAAGCTCACATTATGAATCAAAAAGTGGCGGGCGAGGTCCTACAGACTTGCTATGGAGGGATCAACCATCAGCAACTTCTAACTTTGGCAGCGGTTCACTCGTTTAAAGGAAAGGGTTTGTGAGGATGTTAGTCATTTATTCAGTGGCGGCAAATATGATTAGCAACAGGAAGTGGGGATCGTGGGAGATGGACAGGATTAGAGTGAGTGAGTAAGGAGAGAAATGTATGTGTGATCCACTTATCTTCAGGGTAAGTGTGTTAGAATCTGACGCTGAATTTTTATCCATGCTGAGGTTTGAGATGGGGAAGCTGAGCCACGTCTCTGATTGGCTGATGATGAGCCCGTCTTTGTGCATCGCTACTAGTCTCTTACCAGCCCTCCTCTGCTTTCTCGATGTTGCATGGAAACAGGTAGCTGTCCAGTGTGAACAAAATCCATGTACCAGCACCTGCAAAGCTCAGTAAAGAACATTGTATCCGTTCAATCTCTTCAAATCCAACATATGAATACAAACGTGCCATTTTACGTGCAGGCTATTTGAATATGTCTATGAAAGGCGTTGCCAGGCAACCAGTCGAGATTCCAGAAAGTCACTGCCCCGAGCCAAGAAACAGCAGCATAAAATCCCCGTAAAACAGTCAGTTGTAGTTTTTCACACTTTGGTTTTAGCATGGATTAAAGAAATAAGATAGAACTTGCCAATTAGGCGCTGCTAGGTGGAGGGTTTCCTACCGTGAAACTGAGCCAGACTAACTGTTTCCTCCTGACCACAGTCTCAGTGGTGAAGTAAGTTAACCGGCTGATGGCTGTAGCTCTTTTTTTATCATACAGATGTGAGAGTGGTGTTGATGCATGAGATTAAAAGCCCAATTTGGATCATCACACCGTGCAGCAAAAGCAGAGCGCACCTCTAAACTCCTGCATCCTTTAATGAGGTGATCCAGACAAACGTTTGGATCCTGACAACCTTAAATAGCTGCTTCATTATCACAAAGTCTCAAATAAACACGGTGTGTGTCACCCACCTTTGCAGCTAAGAGGAGCTACAGTAAATTGATGTCATTTTCTCGTCAGTTGTTTCTCAAACACAGAACAGTGTTACTGGTTTGGAACAGGAGCCCGGGGAACACACAGGAGGAACAAGAGAACAATTTAGATTTTAACAGCAGTCTAGGCATTCAGGAAGATAGGGCCCATTTTTTTTACATGCACAATATGTACAGTGATGTACAGCCGTATGGGAGCAGCCATAACTGTCAGGAGTTTGATTTGTGTCAGGGATCCCACACCATGAACAGAAATGTAGACTTATTTCAATTTTCTGTATCCATAAAATCCGTAAAATATAAATTTAAACTCTCACACTGAGTTTAGCATTATTTATGTTATTCTTGTGAAAAATTAAGCTGGTAAGCATTACTAGGAAAGGGATCTTCATACAAATAATGATAATAAAAAATGTGTCTGTACTCACTTTTAACTCTAACTACCTGCAAAACATTATACTGGCCCACAGTGAGAGTCTACTGTTACTAGAATTCCTACTATATATTCAACCCTGAATATTATACAAGTACATTCGGAGTGGTGTGTGCCGTCTGGGATGTTGTAATGGCTGATTGGGGGAAAATTTTCTAAGCGTGCAAGAGGAGCAGGAGAGACCAAGGCTCAGCAGGGACTTAAGCCAGAGTGCTGGGCAGGAAACAGATGGCATTGGTGGAGGAGATGGGGGCGGGCGGCGCTCAGATAGACGCAGTGCCTGGCCAGAGGATATTACAGCGAGCCTGGACACACTCATCCTCTGTCCCCTGCCTCCCAGGGGATTAATAAGCCCATCATGGCTGCTGCCCATATGGGGAGTCACAGAGGGGATGTGACACTGAGGGGGCTGTGGTGTCACCGGTTAGCCATTTTGTCTTATAATGTCTCACTTTGACTCTGTAGTGTTTTGGGGCCGTTTGATTGTTGCAGATGTTGCAATCCAGTCAGCTTCACTTTGTCTAGTAATGGAGAGCAGAGAGGAGAGAAGAGAGTCAGACAAAGGCGAAGGCTGTGATTCGGCCCACTGAGAGCACTTAGAGGACTGCAGGTGTTCATGCTTTAGGTTATTTTTACATGAGCAGAGTCAAACATGTAGTTATGCTTATGATTGACAGACACCCAAGGAGGAGCAACCCCCCCATGGCTGGTGCTTCTCTCTAACCTGGCTTCCACAGGAAGACATTTTACCCGCCACCTTGACTGAAATGGCTTTCTAATAAAGGCGGTAGCATTCTGTGGAGCTGCTGCTGTGTCAGTATCGACTTCGTCTGGAGCCGAATTGGTGTTGGTGACATTTCATGTATTCTCACATCACCTCGGGTGCGGCCGAGGGCTCTGTCTAACCTTTGAGGCGCCAAGTGGTCGCCCACCGGATGAGCAGCAGCCAGCTCACCTGACCTTTTATGAGTGCTTTCACAGCACCCCCACGCTCCACCCATCCACCACCACCACCCAGCACTCTCTCCAGCCAACTCAGCCTGCTGGCTCCTTTGGACCCCGGTGTCTAGTGCTGACAAGTTGGATCTGCTGCTGTCCTCGGCTCCCCGGAGAGCTGGCTGGCTCCTGCAGCCTGTCTCTAGGTATAGGCTTGCAGACAAGGATGGCAAAGGAGAGCAGACAGTGCGACTTGACTTCAGACAGCGAGAAAGATAGTTTTACTGCAGAGAAGCCAGGGACTCTGCTGGGCGATGCACCATATCTGCGTTGCTCAGTGGATGTCACAGCTGCCTTTAAACAGCCATAAATTCACCCCATTATCATAAAAAAACATAACACCATTATATGGCTTTTCACTTCCTGTTTGAATAAGTAGAATGTGTTACACGTAGATGTGTGTTTTGTCGGGGCTTCTGTTATAGAGCTGAACGTAGGCTCAGACAAAGGTGACCTCCAATCACAGCCGTCACTTCAGGTCCCCGAGTGGAATGAAAATAAAGTCCACAGTAATAACAATAAAGCAGCCTGCTACATGAACACACTTCTTACT
>JBAJHX010000067.1:4631774-4666224 GCA_037176925.1 Amniataba percoides
TTACCTTACTGATCAGCTCGGTTCATGCAGAGAAGTGATTCACAACTGCCTCCCTTCTCAATCTGTGTATGAATATACAAACGGTTGTTTGTACAGAGGCTGGGGATTATAGCAGGAAGCTCTGAAAGGTGCCTTAATCCTGCTCCCAGCTTGCAGATTAGAAGCCCCTGCTTTTTGAAGATTTTACTCAATATCAGCTCCTTCCCCCGGCATGTAAACACATTTCAACACTGATTAGCCCAGAAACATTGCTTTGGACACCCCCCAAAAAATACAACCCTCATGAGATATCAAAGGCATTGCCGCATTCGTATATGCGTGCGTATCGTCTCTCAGGGCAGAGCGGTGGAGCCTGTGTTAAAGCTGGAATATCTGCCGCTTCATGGCCCACAAGCACGTAGCCCTCTCTGACAGATGGCCCGAGGAGATGTGAAATCTGAGCAGGCCGAGAGAGGTGGGATGTCCGTTGTGGCATTATGGTTTGTCTCATGTTATCTCCCTTTTTTGTCTCGACCCGGACGCTTCACGCATGGGCGCCGAGACGGGAGCGGCGCAGATTGAGATGTAAAAGCGCAGAGAGGGGTAGAGGCAGCGCAGGAGGAGGAGGGAGGAGTGACCGATTTCACCTTGACAGTTTGAGGAGAGCGGTCGAAATATGTTTTTTACATTCATCTCTCCAGCTGCGGGGTCGTCGGGTGGAGGGGGGGTGTGTGTACGCGGCCGCCGGCATGCCTGTCCGCGGGGCAGTGAGGTGGGTGAAGAGCTGGTGACAGATGGTCATCATCACCGTCGGTGACATATCTGTCAGCGTGTCCTCGTCCCCACCTCTGTCATCTTCTGATGGAGGCCTGTTTTTCTCTCGTGATCTTTCCAACCATGAGGAGATGGGCATGAGGTCACAGAAAATCAGAGATAATAGGGGTCACCTGTCTATTGTCTCAGTCCTCCATCCATCAATCACCCAATCTGTTTCTTTTTCACAGCCCCTCTCTCAGTCTGCTTATCAGTCAGTCTCCTACAGGTTTGTCTTCTTCTGTCTGTGCCAGAGTAATCTTGTCCTCATCTGTGCCTGCCGTCAGTGGCTGTTTGGTCTGCAGGTTTTGTCTGCCCAAGCAGCTCCAACTGTACGCATAGCATTTTTCAGTGGACGCCATTACCGAGAAATGCTGTCAAAACAGAGCTTTTTGCGGGCTGACCTTGATTCAGTGGAAGCTATCTGTCCTCCAGCATTAGTTAATCACTGTGTGTCTCCTTGCTGGAGAAGAGAATGCTCCCTTATCGTGACAGCCAGCGGACCTGTCAGTGAGTGTTGGGGAGACACCAGGCGAGGCCCAAAAATATCGGCAAAAGTGACAAAACCTTCCCTAATCACTCTCCTGTGGTGCAGCGTCAGACAGCGTTCCTGATCTGTCAGCAATCTCTGGTGCAATCCCAGTGGATGGCCTCCATCCCCCCATCTCCGCACATACAGAGGAGGAATATATGCACACACTGCGAATGCATAGGGGAGGAGAAGGCTGCGTGCACAATCTGTGCTGCGAATGAGCTCCGTATGAGTGCTGAGAGAGCAGAAGGTAAAAGGAGAACGTATATTTGTGGGGGTGTGCGCGTATACATGTGTGTGTCTTATCTTGGTGAGGAGAAGGGCAGTGTGTGACAGGCGACACAGTGTACTACCTCTGAAAAGCCTCCCCGAGTGACACTTGTTCTCTCTCATATCTTTGTCTGGTCTATTATTGTCGTGGAAGCCGGCAGCGGCCTCAGTCTAGATATCACCAGCCGACATCTCTAATTGGAGCACGCATGCAAATTACACCTATGTTTATTCTTATAGATGATTATATCCGCAAGCCGGCTGTGAAATAGAAACCTTTACACTTCAAGGTCAAGCTGGCTGTCTCCGGAGAATTTTTAATGGACAGGTTACACCCTGCGTTTATTACAAGCATTTGACCGATGTTCAGGTGAGTCCAACTTTTTCACACTCAGGGACTTGTACTAGAAAAGTAGAAAAAAAATAGCCATAGGTTCTCGACGAGGCATTTTAACCATCTTCAAACAGCCACACTCAAATAAATTATAGCTGTAGCTACATTTAAAGAGGCGCCTCATGATTTCAAGAGGCACATGGTGCAGAGCAGTCTTTAATGGACTGACATTTTGCCCTGTGTCTTTTTTTTCCCCAGAAGATGGAATGAAGCCTCCGCGGTGTGCTCGATTTATAAAAGCGCTACTGTCCAAATTAATTTGAAATGGAATGTCGGGGTTGCCTTGGAGACACGCTGAGGCGGAAGCCAGCTATTGTAACTCACCTGAGCTGTCACAGGAAAGGCCGCCTCTGCATTTTAAGAAATGAAATAGTCATTTCATTGTGGGTTTGCGGTGAAGAGGATGAATAATAAAGGGAAATAGTTTGGATTTGTCATTGCCATTGAATTGTTAAGGCCCATGAGTATTTACAGCCCCTGCTGGATTATACAGCCGAACACAGAGTGTTACGCTCTCAGTGGCACACAGTGGCCTCCATTTAAAATGAAAAATAACAAGTGGTTAATTTCCGGTTTTCTCTCTGTTCTTCTTTCTGTTTTGAAGTGAGTTTCCTTTCACCAAACAGGATTTAGCAGCAGTTGAGTGAAAATCTGGTGACAGTTTTGTTAATGCTGGTTTGAGCTGCACTTAACCATTATGTTCATTATTGATTAATCTGCTCATTGTCTTCTCTGATTGTCTGCTGAAATATTGAGTTCAAATTAATGTCATCAAATGTATTGTTTTGTTCGACCAACAGCCCAAAACCAAAAGAGAATGAATTCATTAAAATGTGAGACAAGGAAAACTCTTTTCAGATCTTCACATCTGAGACCATTAAAAAACTAATTGCGGTTAAATCTCACTGAACCACACCCACACAGTCCTGATTAAGCAGATTAGTGCAGTTTTCTTCATGATTAATCTTTTTTTTCTTTTATTTCTTTTTACTTCTTTTTTTTCTACTTAATTTTGATTGTTGCTTGTTTAGTCACGAATGCTTTTTTAATCCGATTTGAAAGTTTTCAGGAGTTTTAAATCATCATGTCGTGTACTTTTTCACAGGTCATCCTTGTGCTTGTGTGTGTTTATGTTTCAACAAATGTATGTAGTTGTTCTGCTATTCCAGGCATCCTTTGGTCTCCACACACTTCCAGACTGTATCACAATTTATCAGTAGTATCTCAGATGAGTAGTGTAATCCATTACAATGAACATCAAGATTACATTTATTTTTGTCACAGTAACAATATTACTGTTACTGTTGTTAAGTAGCTGTTGACCAAGCGGAAGATGATGAGATGAGATGAGATGAGATGAGACAATGTCATTTCCTGAGTTTATTCATTGATTTTCATACAGTATTGAAGTTAGTAGTAGGGAGAGAGACGTAAAACATCACAGAAAGTATTTGAAATGCTCAGCCGAAATGTTAAATACACACAGTTTGTAGTTAAACGCCAAGAGCTAGAAGTTGCAGACACATGGTTCTTTAGCAAGGTAAACAAATTCATCTGTTCAGTGTGCCGATTCAGGAGGTGTGCCTAATGAATCATGTAGCTCTCATTCTCATTAGCTCACTGTTGCTGTGTTCTCTGTCATTGCTGTGCTCGCTACCCTCTCAGGCCTTTCTGCTCAACAAAAAAAAATAAAATAAAAAAAAAACAACTTTCTCCTAATTAAGAAGAATTTCAGGTTCAGCTTGTTAGACACAGGCACCGGTCCCATCCTTTTACAGCTGCTTGCTGATGTTCCAGGTGTCAGCGTTTGCCTTACCTGGGCACGTCTCCCTGTGCTGTCCCCGTCTTGCTGCCTTGTCTCACTGTTATCCAATTAACCAGCCGCAGCTCCACTGGCAGCCCACGTGTTGGCTTTAGCTCTGGAAGTCATTGGATGATTTTAAAAGGCACTGTCTTATCTGCTCCTGCACAATACGGTTCTGACAATACAGCAAAGAGGAATAAATGTTGTTCTTTGAAGGGGTTTCACTGAAAAAGTATGTTCTTGCTTTCTTTGATCCACTTTTTTTCACAAACTGGCATTTCCCTTTTTTTCCTCCTTTTCCCATTAAATTATTCTGTCTTCTGTAGCAAGTCCCCAAAACTCATCATTTCTCTCCCGTCTTATCTCACATGTGTGGTCTTTGTCTCATTTAGCACACATCGTTCCTCCCCATTATTCTATTTTTTTTGTGTGTTTTTTTGTTTTTATCCGGAGAACCGTGGTGGCCCGTCGAAGGCAGGATGGCGTGCCTGTTCAGTGTTGTATCTGTAGCCAGTGGGCGTGGCTCGAACCTTTTTAATGCCCACTTTTCTCTCCCTCTTTTTGCGTTAAGATGTCCGTGCATTAAAGCTGGGGAGAGGAAACTACATCTGATTTGCGTGCAGGCTCATGGCTGGAGAGCCCTCGGCTGGCAGCTGTGAAGGCCGTGACTCAGAGGACAAGCCAACAGCTCATGCCTCTTATGAAGTCTGATTCACCCGGCGAGCAGGGCGGCGGCGGGCCATCGGTGGATCTGTGTGTGCCCGTAATGAAATGGATGACATTTCAATAATTACTGGATTGCAGGATTAAATCCATCTTCATAGAAGCTGATGTGAAAGTTGATTTACGCCGAGCAGATCCAGTGTTGCGATTAGAGAAAAGATCGTGACACAATTGTAAAGCTAATCTTCTGTGTTTCTTCTCATTGGCTTTAAAGAAAGATTATTTTGAAGCTTCTTATAAAACCTCGCCACCATAAAGTGCTCATCTTTTGCTTTGCAGTCGTGCTGCTCTTGCAAACACCCCAGCTTAACGTTCATCACCGTGGTACCTTAGCAGCCAGTGCACAGGATTTAATAAAGCATTAGAAAAAAACCACACAGTATCAGTGACTAGTTAGTAGGAAACACAAAGCATCATTATGGCTTTTATTATGACTTTTAATATGAGCACATTCATAGAAGATGGAGATGCTGTCATCAGATATCGACTGTGCCTTTAATCACGCCTCTGTTAAATCAAGTCGGCGCTACTTCTGCTCTGTTCTTCAGGCTGCGTGATTGTCTTGATTGTCTCTTTTGACAAGAGCAGAGATGTATTCTTTCCTCCTGTAAAAGGCTGGCAGTCGTGGTAGCCGGTGAAGCGCTTTCTTAACTCCGCTGCAGACTGTCTGTTGATAAATGGCATGTAGTTGCCCTCGTCTCACCTAAAATCCACCACCGCTTTTTCTCCCTGCTACCTCCCACTATTTGAAGCGCTCGCTGTGGAGTTGGAGTGTTCGGTGTTGTTCGTTATCACCATTAGGACAGTACCATCTGTGAATTTAACATATATATTGTATACAGGGTGTGTTGCTTTGAAGGAGGGGCTGATAGATGGTTTGGTCAACCCAGCTACCCACACTTACAAGAAAAGAAAACAAAAAACTACAGCCATGATTTTGGGTGATATATATTTATTTATATATTATTCCAGATGTTGCACAGAGGCCTTATACATTCACATGATATAGATTTGCTTTATTAATCAAAATGGACAGAACTGCTGGATGTTTACTGTTTGGATGACTTCTCCTCTATGCTGTAGCACATCATTATTTTAGCTCTAACAAAAGACAAAAATGTATTTATTTAAGCTTGTAAACATGTTAGAGAGCCAAGAAGCCAATCTAATTAGTCGTGCAGGAGGTAGTGGTACATATGGTACACGGCACACGCGGCTGTCGCTATAAATAAGAATGTGGCAACTCAGTCAACATGCCAGATTTAATAAGGGCCGCATTGTTGGCTATGCTCCATTTGGAGTCATTTCTTCTACTCCAGCAGCAGATGCGAGTATCACAGTCTCGCTGGTCTGCGAGCAAACGGAGCTGCGGATGTGACTGTTGTCAACAAGAAGCGAGACAGCTGAATGTTTCACCAACATTTATGACGTTTATAATATATATATTAGATATCAATTTTTCATCTGTTTCTTAGATTAATCCACTGCCAAAAACCCAACAGGCAGGCTTTCTTTTTCTTTTCGCTTCGGTAGAGACTCTGCAAATGTCAGATGGTGCGTTGGCTGGTTGGTCAGTTGGTCAGTGTGCCACGTTTGTCCAGGCTGAAATATCTTTGGGTGTACAATCGTGTAGATTGTCATCACAATTGTTGCAGAAATGGCAAGTCCCCCTCAGGATTCAGATGTTTTGGTTCATGACCAAATACTTCCTAAATCACTTCTCTTTAGTTCGTGCTCGTTAGCAAATGTTTTTCTAAGACTGATCACTGTTGATTTTTTGAGGCAGTAATTTTGACACTCGTGAGGAGAAATAACAGGTTAGGAAAACAGAGGTGTTTTAGTAATTATATTTATCACATTACATTTACCCATGTCAGTAAATGAGCTATAATTGCAGCCCATATGCAGCAGTGTTTGTAAGGGCTCCGTTTACATGGTTTGTTACTTTCTCAATGATATACTTGTACTTGCTGACACAGCGTGAGAAACTGCCATGATTTTGCTGTAAAGTAGTGAATCCACAGATACGCGGCACAAGGTAAAATAGCTTTGAGAGTCAATAAACCAGCTTGAAGTGTGCTTTTACACCCCAGCTGTTATAATTTTAAAATTAAAAGTGCTCTTCGAAGCGGCTGAGAAGGGAAACCAATAAGCACGACAAGGTTTCTTTTGGCCCTGTGCCTCCTCATCTGTCATTGCCACTCTCATGCTGGTGTGTGGGGGATTGTTATATACAGTCTCATTCTTCACTTAATTAGCTGCAAGGTTGTACGGTATCTTGAACCATTCATGTCACATGCGTTATTATATTTAAAAGTAAAACAGCAAAGACAAAGACTTTGTGAGAACTGTGAAGAGAGAGTGAAAGCCAATCACCACAATATGACTCTACTTATTAAACCTACTAATTAAAATATTTTCATTCAAGCAAGAAATTACCTGACGGTGATCAGGTCATCATGCCGATCTACAGCTGAGAAACGTCACGAGTCATTTCTTTAAATTTTCAATTAGAAACATTTGGGATGGAACATCTGAACGACAACAAAACAAACTGGGTGTTATCTGTTCGGGAACTAATAGGAAAATCATTTGGTTCATTCGCCTGAAGCTAAGCGACAGAGAGCCCGAGTCCCCAGCGTAATTACCCAGAGGTCTGAGCAGCCTGTAGGATTTTTGTTATGCATAAAGCTGTGTGACAGCAGTCGAGGGCCGCTGGCTGCTGGTGATTACAATCCTGGAAAGGTGTAGGCAGCAAACCTGTATTTAGAATCAGCCCTTTGGCTGCTCTGAGCAAAACAATACCTCTGTAAACGCTGACAAGTTTTATTCTTATGGGAAATGAAAAGGGGCATTGTCTGAAAGTTTGAGCGATTTCGCTGCTGTTGTTGTTGTTTTGCTATTAAAGAAGGTGCTGCTTATGTGGGATGAAAGCGGGTGCCGCCCTCGGCAGGAGCGAGGGTGCTTGTATGCAGAAGGCTCAGCGGGATGTCCCAGAAGTCCAGGGGTGACTGCAGTCAGGGAACGAACGTGTGCAGGTAACTGTCAGGCATCACTTTGTATCAGGAGGCTGATCGCTCTGCGCTCCGGAGCGCTGTGTCAATTAAAGAGCAGCAGCGCAGGCAGGTGGAAAAGAGGACGGCCTCATTTCTGTGCTGCAGCAGTCTGGAGATTGGCTCCAGATTGCTGGAGGCGCTGACTCTATTCAGCCAACTCTCTCTTTGACTGGCTCAATCACCCATACACAGCAGGCAGGTGGATAAGAGAAAGATTTCATCCATATCAACACCATGTCTTCTGATGTCTTCAAAGCGTACGCTGGTAAAACACGATTGAATAGTCGGAGCACTGTGAGATATTGTGTGAATTCTCTCGCTGCAGCTTTAAATAAGAGACTGGAATCTGACTTCCAAAGGGCATGTGTAATGAAAATCCTTTGTCAGTGATGATATTGTGGAAATATTTCTGAATGAATAATTGTGTCTAATGGGTTTTTATGAATTAATGAGTTCGATCATTGTGGAATAACATATTAAAAAATGAAATTGGAATAATGATGCTGGGTGATTGGTTGAATTCAGCCTTTGACTGCATGCACAGAAGCACTTGCTGGTCTGGTGATGAGCTAATTCAAGCCTAACATGTCTGCTGGACATTTGATAAATTCTATAATGGATGGCCAGTGTGGACGGAGAGAGCATGGGCTAATCTCCAGATGGCTCTCTGACATTCACAGCACGAGAAAGAGACAAGGAGGGAACGAGGGCACAGTTGAGGAAATTGCTCTTATCTCTCTCCTTGAATAAAAGACGGTGATTTCTTTTTGCTTAAATTCCACTGTTCAATTTCTGCTGCCCTCTAAGTAAAGATGAGTCACAAGGAGAAGTTTGACTGAAGTTTTGCGAACGTCATTTTCCCTCCGGGATTAACTTGCACTTTAGAAAGACAGAGAGTAATTTACTGCCTCATTCTCAAAATGCAATAAGACTGAGGGAAGAGCTTTCTGACACTCCAATGTATTTTGTTGCAGCTAGATTTTCAGTTCACTCTCAGAAGCACACTGTGGCAGTATCAGGAAAACTGCTTTGTCGGCTAAAAGAACACTGAAGCTTATAGCGGTGCAACAAAGGCCAAAGCAGTGGATGAGAGCAGAAATGCAACTCAAGATGTATCTGCTGAGTAAGCAGGAACACACGAGCCAGACTCCATTAACGCTCTCAACATGGACCACACTGAAAAGATACCTCAAAGAAAAGCAACTTAAGTTTTGTCTTCAGCCCACAGCACTTTTAATGAGATCACGTGTATGTGATTTGCACTGCAGAGACACAGGGGTTATTATTCTGTGTGGCAGATTGTAGAGAGTTTGATCAACTTTATCAAATCTATGGAACCACTTGCTTTTTTTTATTTGTGTGTGTGTGTTATTAGCTGGCTTCCTAGCGTCAGCCACCGATTTTCCTACGTTTAGTAATCAGCTGTTTTTTGCTCCCACAGTTGGAGGGTGTGAGAACACAGGTGGGTGCTGTTGCATGCAGGGCTGACGTCAGGCTTTCTTTTTCTGGTCAGTAAATGCCTCCAACCTGCAGACTTCGTCATTCAACCACAAAATCTCATTTTCATGGATAACTACTCATGTTCATCTTCAATCAGTTAATGCTGTTTGTTTTTTATAATCTAAGCGTCTTTTCTGCTTCAGAGTTGGGTACACATACTTACTCGAGAGCATTTTCAACAGTAATATTTTGCCAAGGGATCCATTTTTCCAAATAACATAATTTCATTGCACTTTGAAGATGTTGCTTCTGTCATGTAGAGGAGATAAGAAAATATAAGCGAACTAACCAAAGATAATTTGGAATCAATAATCCTGCCCCCCCGGTTCAACTTTCTTTGCCCTTCTCTGGAATTCTTCCCAGAGTTTGCACAGAACGAGACGTGTTGTGTCGTGCAGCGTGCTGACAGGCAGGGACTGACTCAGGCACACAGACCTGAGCCCATCGCTCCCCCGCCAGTGACCCTGCTAATCGCATCAGAGGCAGTCCTATGCTAATCATTTCTCCCCTGAGACGCTGCAACGCGGTGAAGTTTATGAGCTTGAGCAGCGTGGATGTAGCTGCGCTCCGAGCCAGCTGGAGCAGATGTAAACCTGCTGAAGAATCGAGGAGAGATTAAAAGAAAAGTCGCAGTTTGATCTGTGTTGGGAGCGGAGCGGGGCAAACTGTTCAAAGCCCTGTTAGGAGGTCGAGCGTGCGTTCCTCAGGATCATCAACGCAGAGCTGAACTGTGCGCCGGGATGAGTCCAGATGTCATCTTGTAGACAGCTTCTCTGTCTGCGGTGACTCACAGTCTTCTCTCTGTGGTGAAAATGGGACATTAGGGGTTTATTTCTGTCACACTCTGTCTCTGAGGTGTGACAGGCCAAGATTTTTCTCTCTGTATCTCTGTCGTATCATTAGTTCAGAGTACGCTGATATTTTTATCATCCTGTTTTTGTTCCAAATGATGCCTAAAGAGGCTCTTAATAGTAGCTCAACACATGCGAGTGTAGTTTCTGCAGAGCTCTGAATCTGAGAGAGGCGTTTGCAGTACTAAATGCTGTTGCTGGAGTTTTTCAGCACAGCAGCATCAGCTCAGGCTCCAGCAGCCATCCTCTCCTCTGGCTCAGCCCTCTCTTTCTCCTCGATAGATTAGAAATCTCTCTCAACTAGAGTTGCATCAACGCTCTTATTTCACCCTGTGCTGCAGCTCCCAAAGCCCCAACAGAAAAGTAAGCGAAGCACTTCACAGAAACTACTCACACTGAGTCTAACCCTGTGTCTCTTTAATAAAGTCAGCAGAATGGCGGGCCGTGTCTGGGCATGATGTTTCCAAATCAGAGCAGCTTTTGTGTGAAAATGTGCCAATGTGTCAACTGAAGCCTGTCTCTCTTGTTGTGTCTAATATTGTCTTATTGCTAAACTGCAAGAGCACAAGAGGCTGAGCTTTTGTAATCAGCAGTGAGCAAGAAATTCCCCTCGCCAGAACTTTTGATCCCCCATTCAAACTTCAAACAAGGCCACCGTGCACAGTCGCTGCTTCCTTCTTTTTTATTACCATTCCTCAGACCTCCACTGCTCATTTTGTATGCACCATCCATCCAACCACGATTAAAAGAAGAGAGAGAGGGAGACAGAGGGAAAAAGTTGAGGCTGCTTGTTTCCCCGGCACCCAACAGCAATCCAACGTGCCTGGAATGAAGACGGCTGACCTTGGGAGAGCTAAACACATCCTCTGGGTGCCAAAGTGCTAAAAACAAAACACAAGCTTCTAGCCAAGGGGCAGATTATTTTGGAGGAAAGGTGTGATGAAAAGCTGGGGATGGGGAGGGGGATGGGAGAAGGGGGTGCTGTGGTGAATGCTGCTGGTGAGAGGAAACACAGTCAGGTCTTTCTTGTGTACACCAAATTTATCCACAACACCAACCCTTACTGAGAATATCTCTCTTTTCACAGAGGGATTTTATTTATTTATTTTTTTCTAGAAGATAGCCACCCAGGATGTGTTTTTTCAGCTCCTCTCTGCCAGTCTCAGTCAAGGTCAGGCCCCTTGTTACTGCCACCCTGCAATCACGGTTAAGGTGCAGCCACCGCTGAGCGAGATCCAATCACCGGAGCCTTTGTGCACAACACAGAGTGACCCAACGTACCATGAGAGAGGGGCGAAGGGCTAGAGAGGGAAAGAGAGTCTGCTTTTAGAGAGCAAAGTGGCTCCAAGGAAACCAGTCCCACCTCTCCTCTTTTTTCTCTTGACTGCAGCCGGTGAAATGGAATCCACTTAAACAAGCCAAAGATTTTCTAAGGCACAACAGAAATGAGAGTACGCTGTTTTCTTTGTGTGTTTTCCACTAATTGCAAAGTCAGTGCCATTAACCCATATAGAGATTTTTAATTAGGCATCAAAATAACCAGCAGAAGAAGAAGAAATGATACGTTGGAACAAAAATGGTTCCTGCAATGAAACTGGATTGTTGCTGTGGCCAGAAATGATACAGCATTACTGAGGGACAGTTCCACTTTACTTATTGATTTATTGACATATTGTCATATTGAATGACATACAAATGACTATTGTGATTGACAATCTAATTGATGACAGTCAGATGCGGACTGTCATTAAAAGCACTTACAGAATCAGCTGACTCTCCCGTATCTGTATTCATACAGGGCTGCGTCTGCACTATTGACATTAACAGCACCAAATCTACAGATGGCCATACATATGTTCTGTACTGAAAGCAGCCTGTGTAGAGTTACCTTGTAAAAAACTGCAATATGTTCATATACTCAGATACAGAAAACATGTAAAGAGCAAGCTGCAGTTCTGATGGACTACAGCTCTTTTTTTGTCTCTTCAGTGGATCTTAAGTACCTTTTATGTCACATGATGTACATGATTAACATGAATTATTCATCAAGTTTCCCCTGCACTTCACACTTTGTTTTCAATGAATACATTAAAGAGCAGAAAAACTTTTTCCAGGGGAAAAAAAATGTCATGGCAATCCATTCAGTCGACGTCAAGACAACTCGTGCTGAAACACAAATGTCCAGCTCATGATGGTGGTGTGAGAGGGAAAATCAGAGATCATTAAAGTCATTAGGATTCATCCTCTAGAGACCATGAGTATCTGTGCCAAATGTCATGACCACCCAGCCCAGACCAAAGTGGTGGATGGACTGACAGACTGATCAACAGCGTCATCCACAGAGCGCAGCTTCAAGCCTGGTTAGAGACATTGTAATGTGATAAACACACATTGGAAATCATCGACTTGCTTGCTGCTTTCATTTCTCCCAATTTAAGAGCTCCTGGGGTCAGTTCCTTGTGTAAAGTTGTTTCCAGGCAGGCAGTGATAATCTGTCCATCGAAGGGCAGACGGGCAAAATCATCAAATATCCCAACGGACTGCAGTTCACAGGGGCTACAGAGTGTGGTACAAAGATGTCATTTACTTTTTGTTAATGATATATTTAGATAAAATCCCCCATGGAAAAAAACACTATAATCACAGTGTGGCTCAAGTCCAGGCAATCCCCTCTCTAATGTCTCATTAGCCTAATGCAACATTAAATTCCTAATGAGACTACGATTTTTTCCCTGTGTGGCCACGGTGAAAGTTATCCTTATTAATTGAGATTTAAGCGTGTGATCCATCGACTGCATGTATCAGATGAGTCAGCCCCGCGTGCAGATCACTTGTATGGAAAATGCAGCAACACCCCCCACCCCCATATATGCAAAGGATAGTACAGTGAGGATATGTTTGCCTTCAACGTTACATGCAGTCTGTAAGTAATACAGTCCACGACCCAAAACCTTCCAGATTTATGGTATTAGGGTGTATGTGTTACTCAGAGTCAGGGATGAAAGTAACTGTCCCAATTTTATATTGTCTCATTCTTCAACTAATCAAAACTTACATCAACATGATCATATGAGAATATCAGAACTATATCACCAGTTATAACTCACAGAGTTTGAAAAGAGGCCAGAATATGAGACAGAAAATACAACTGTCTGTGTATGTAAAACTAGAATTTATTTATATAAATATCTTTAATTCCTTACATGCTGTGAGTGCCTTATAATGTTTTGGTGGCTTCCAATGGATCGTGGTAAATAGTATTAAAGTTGATATTTGTGTCGACATAATAGGAAGTGCCAGTTTTTCAGCAGATGGAACCACCATCTTCCACTCGATGGAGAGAGCGCGTCAGCTAATGGCTCCTTTATTTCAGTGTCATTGCTCCGAAACAGAATACTGAGTATCCCTTTGTGGTTTGGAAATAACTGATGGTGACGCTTTTGTGCATGTGGCTAAACAACTTCACTTAGCATCATGACTAATTACAGACAGTGCTTGTTAGGATGTGTCTCGCACGCCCTCGCAATAATAGCAGAAGAGGCTGGTGCCACCATTCATACAGCAGATAACCAGATAACCTTCACTCCCTGTAGAGGACTCGCGCACAATTAACTGTGTGCTCTGCTGCCTTATCAGCTCACTGACAAGTCTCCCTTTCTGCTCTGATTTTTTTTTCATTACACAATTAAATGATTTAGTTGTCTTAACTTGAAAGAGAACAGATTTTTGGGCCCCCACCCTCCTCATCCCCCTCTCTCTTGGGAAGGAAACGAATAACTGGAATGATGCATTAGTATAATGAGATGGCTGGATATTTACGGCATGGTTTAACACGGGCTGCCTCAGCCCCGCAGCTTTTGACTCCCACAGCTGGCGTTGTGGAGAATTTCATTTGAGGTGGGAGGGTTCTTTCCCGCAGATATTCAGATGTTATCTTTATTTCATTTAAGCTCATTCCTGCTGAATTTCAAACAGCGTCCTGAGTTTGATCGGCCGCTCGAGGTGAAAATCGTGGAGTTTGCTCTGGGTGCGACCCAGCGGCCAGGACATGATATCCGGTGCAAATGTGATTAGCAGCGGTCGTCCCCTCCGGCTGAAAGATCCAGACCTGAGCGGTCCTGCTCAAGCTTTCACAGCCGCTCACCACCCAGCTAATTAAAACAAACCGGAAGACAGGAAGCAGGAAGAGCGACCCATTGTGTCTGACGTTTCTGCTCAATTAATACAAAACAAGGTCACATTAATAGACTTCCTCCATCCTTCATGTCCCTCACGTCTACCTGAATGTCTTTTTGTCAGTCAGTTTAAGGCTACGTGTGGCTTTTACCTATAAAATTGTCTACAGAGTAGTTTTGTGACAAGTGTGTTCAGATGAGAGACTGCTGTCATGGAATATCAAGTGCTGATTTACTGTATAATAGATTCAGCGCTGATGCCTCCTGCTGTCCTGCCACCTGTTCTGTCAGCCGAGAGCCGTGCCACGCGCAGATCCACGGCTCGTTTACCAGCGAGCAGCACTTCAAAAACAAGCACATCCCCATTAACCAGTCAAAGACTTCCACAACCAGCTCCAGTGGGGGGAAGCGCCTGGCTAACATGGCACGGGCTGTTTGCACGCTCACAGCCATTAGACCAAATACGTCAAGGATAAGACGCGACGGTAATTCTGGAGGTTTGTCCATCCAGCCTGAGTGTAATAGTCTCCGCTCCTCCGTGCGCGACAGTGATGAAGTGCCTCAGCTGGGCTTTTTTGTCTCCTCTGTGAAAAATGAAGCCATTAGTTGCAGAGGGAGCGGGCCGGCGCTGGGCAGCCGAGGCTCGTGGGCACGTGAAGGCCTTCCTCTCTTCCTGCATGTTCTACACCGGCCCTAACAGGACGATCCATCTTAATCAGCGCGCAGTCCATGCAGCACTTGTACCAGGCGACTTTTTATTCTCCAAAGTGACAACCTCATCATTTCATCATCCAACGAGCCAGAACCAGAAAGGTCGAGCAAGTCAAAAACAAAGAATGCATTCAGAGTTGATACAGTGAAATCAGTCAAGTCATATTGGAGACAAATCAAGACTTTTCCACATCCTTCTCTGTCGCATGTTTTGTTGCTGCGCATTTCTCCCAGTGTTGTCCCTTTGCTGGACGGTAAACTACTTTGGTTTACAGCTTCAATTTGGTCTGGGAGATAAGGGAGTTTTAAAGTGGAATTTAACTCTCACTCTCTCCCCCATAACCTGCCTCCAGGCACTGAAGGCTGTTGACTCATGGAGCAGAAGATGCTGCCAACCCTGTCGCTGGCAATACATGTCTACATGTACTCAAGATCCAAAGAGTGTGTACGCTTGTGTGTATACTGTATTGATGCGTGTGAATGTCTGCAAAGGGTATTGCTCAGTTGAGGCAGGAATGCTGCAGCCTGTCCAGAGGTATTAACATCTGAGCTCACCTCTCTGTGTATGATTAGGTCTCTGAGTGCTTGTGGCTTGCTGTCTGTCCAGATACGTTGTTGTGCAGCCGTAATTTGTTTGTGTATGTGCGGAAAAGATTACAGTCAGTTTACAGCGTTGTGGTTGTCAAACAAGGGTTCAGGGAACACAAAGTAGCCTTCATGGGGCTGTGATATAATGTTTTACTTAATAGATGCTATGTATTCACATCTAACCACCATTAGCAGTGCACAAAATTCACTAATAAATAGATTACAACCAAAATCCTCCCAAATGAGGGTTCTTAGAAAGACTGAGCATTAAATCATTAACATGAAATTAGATTTCTGTGACTGCCAAAATCCACTGGACTACCTGGTGTTCAGCTGGCAATTTCTCTCTATCATCTGTGTCCCCGCAGAGTTCAGTAATCATGTACGATGCCGCGAGGGTGCCATCTCCTAAGGATGGCGCAAACGGGATGGTCCCGCCTGTCGTGCCCGGAACAGGAGCGGGAACAGCTGCAGGATCAGGTGGGCCTACGCCGCCTGCAACCCTGCAAGCCAAAACCGAGGAGGGACAGCCGGGTACGGAGGAGGAGGAGGAGGAGCCCAAAGCAGAGCCTGTCCTGGTGAAGAAGCCACACAGAGAGATTCTGGACCATGAGAGGAAGAGGAGGGTGGAGCTCAAATGTATGGAGCTCCAGGAGATGATGGAGGAACAGGGGTAAGTAGAACCAATGTACTTAAATCAATAACAACTCCTCATATGTAAAATGTGAAAACAATGTGAACCTGCTGAACATGAGCTGAATCTGCAGCTCCCACTGCTTCACCGAGCTGTGGAGTTAGTTTCAGCTCATTGTTTAGCAGCTTTATTGCTTTGGTTCTCTCTCACCACTCTCAAAGTGTTGTTTTTGGACACTGCTTTCAAAACCCCAGTACCTGTGTGGAGTGTCTGCTCATCAAACAGCAGGCAGACAGTGAGCCTGGGAGGTCAACAAAGGAGGGCATTTAACAGCCAGAGCTGGTTGAGACCAAAGACAGATCTAAAAATGAGTGAATGTTGGAATATTCACATTAACTTATGTTTGGTAGACATACAGAAACACAACGCTAAATCAATGGGAGTTTAACTTCAGGAAAAGATACCTGTTTGATTTAAGAAATCTGGGCCTTAACCTCAATCAAACTTGAATTTGAATATAGTGAAATTAACTAACGTAAAGAAAATAACAGACATGGTCATAGTAAAATTCTTTTCACCATATATCCCCGTCATGGTTTACCTGTTACTGAGAGGTATTTTCAACTTGGGCATATTTATGTTTCAGTTCAGGAGAGGCAGTGAGGATTTTTAGATCTTTATGCAGCTCTATGTGCAGGAGAAAATTCCTCCCTTAGCAAGACCACTGTAGAGCGTCCAACATCAAAGCAAGTCATTTCTTCACTTCTTGAATCACAGTGCGGCTCTGGTGACACGGCACCAGCAGCTGTTGATTAATATTTTCCATTTGTTTAATAGTCAAGTCCCCTAACGCTTCCACCGTCACTGCCACATCTGTTTTCCTCTGCTGATTTCCAACAGTGGGACTTGAAGCTCTGGAGTCTGAAATATTTCTTTTTAATCTTAATTTTTGTGAATGAAGCTTTCTCACAACCGGAGCGGAACAGGCAGCCTTATAAAGCAATTTCGGGGCATCGATTATGCTAATGATCACATCTCATGAATGCACAGCTACTGACGCACAGTCGGCACTCACCAAGTTGAAATGAGCAATTTATGGCAAGTGTGGCGAGTTTAGTGAATCTGACTCAAGCAAGCCTCACGGTAAAATGGAACAGAGGGTAAGGACAAAGAAAATGCTCTTGCATGAAGCCCAAAATGCATTAAGCACTCGAGCTGCACTGGGTATTTGATGTCAAGTGACATTACTGTTTTCAGTGAAACAGTAGTTGTTTATCTTCCTTATACAATTGAGTTATTGGGGAGCTGGTTGGAGTGTGAACCATGAAAGCGTTCCCTGTTTAGAGAACTTGACAGTGACAGGTACGCACCTGTAGGGGTTCTGAATTCACAAGCTGCACCAATACTTTGCATTCGAAATCTGTTACCTGCCAAAAGTCATTTTCGTAGCGATATTGTGAAGAAAACACAACGAACCCCCGCAGACAAGTATAGTAAACATAAGGGGCTGTGGTGCGTAGCAGCTGTGTTTTGTTGATATGGCCATTTTTAGCAGCATGGGAAGGAAGTGGGATGGGATCAGGATGAATGGATTATCAGTGGTTGTCAGAGCTGGCATCCATTATGGCCAAAAATGATCTTTCACTTCCTTTTAGAGGCAGCGCACCCAGTTATGATGCTTGTGCTTGTGATAATTTTGGGGCACAGAGAATGATGTGAAACAAATCAGCCCCAAATGAAACTAATGTCCGTATGTGGAGGGACACTTTCATCCTGGAGCTAACGGCGTCCTGGAATAAGAAACAGTATTAGGTGAAGCGCTCTACAGGGACCATTTTGGCAGAGACCGAGGTGATTCCTGCCTGGCCAGCTGCCCCATTTAATATAATTGGCAATGTTCACAATCAGAAGCCCCGGTGAAGGATCCTGTCCTTGTCACTGTTCTAGTGGCTCCTGCTCTTTGGTGGAGGGAGGTGGTGAAGAGCCACACTGCCGGTTAAAGACAAGAGACAGGCAACTATATGTGTGTCATGTAGTTTTAAACAGACCCAGGCCAGTGGCTGGAGTTAGCACAGTGTCCTGGGTAACAAGACAGAAATACAGAAAAAAGAGATTTCCAGCCTTGAAAAAATTTGTTCACTTGTGCGTTGCCGGGTAAAACATGAAAATGCAGAGGTTCAAGCATGTGGGAGCAACAAATCCTCATAATCCCTAGAACCAAAATCTCACCATGGTAGCTTCGCCATAAGTTACAGCAGATGAAAATTCCACACACACACACTCACACTCACACATTCACATAAACACTGTTTACAGGGTTCAAACATGGAGATTCATGGAGATTCATACATCAGCAGCAGACATTTTTTCCTTCACCATCTTGTCTATGTCACACGTTCAACATTAGTCATCCGGGATGTTGTTGCATACTTGCAGCCAACACTTCCTCAAGTAATGGTTAGTAGTGAGGTTGCCATGGAGACAGTCAGGGAAGAGCAGAGGCCAACCCAGCGTAGTCTGTTTCATTAGCATGATATGTGTCCTCCAGCACAAAGTTAGGAAGAGCTCAGCGCGTGCTAACGCCGTGACCACGAAAATCGTAGTGACTGCAGTCGGCCCTAATCCACGATCACCAGACTCCTCTAAGGCTGAGCTGCACACACACACACACACACACACACAAACACAGACACACACACACACACACACACACACACACAAACAGACACAGACACGCCGCCTCCTGTATAACCACAGCTCGCAGACAAACTCCAGGCTAGCTGGAGACTGTAATTAATGACGAGCTCTGTGATCCTGTGCCGCTACAGAGAAGATTCACTTTCCCACTGATACCTTGTGACATTTTGTTCACATCACATTCGTGATTTATAGTATAGCTAATAAAGCATATAGCTAATCCTTGGTATATTAGGGGATGCCGATTTAATTGAATAAAGGGTGAGCTAATTAGTGAGGGGTTTCTCTTTGGTCAAGACTGGATCGAGAGGTGACTCGCGCAAACTTGAATGCCAATATGTGGGATCGGTGATTTTCACATCTCGAAAAGAAAGTAGACCCATTTTGTCTGCGATCTCCTCACTGTCCCACTGCTGATTGTACCGTTTCAGAGTATGGAGATAAATTTAATAAAAAATTATTGAGATGGTGGAGATGGATTAGACTTCCCTTTTCTTCCACTCATTTTTCTACGCTGTCCCTCCCTCCCTGAGCGTGACTGGGCCTGTCAGTGGGGCCTCATTAAGGCCGCAGGATAATGGTGCAGCTACAGCAGATTGATGTAACTGAAAGGGAACTGCTGGACTTCGCGAGACAAAAAAAAAAAAAAAGAAGAAGAAGAAGTGGGTGCACTGTGACCATCTGTCAAGGTCCACTCATTTTCTGGCTTGGAGTAGACATAGTTGCTTCTGGTTTGAGAGTGATGTAAAAGAGTCATGATGCCTCGTGGAACAGTGTAGTGGCAGGCAGCAGCTTGGCTAATGATGACAGAATACAAGGAGACCAGACACCCGCGCTGACCAGCCCCACTCACTCGTCAGACTGCACGGGCTCGGCTGGCAGGCTGTCGCACTTGAGGGACGGCGACCACTCAGCTGAGTGTTAAAGCTCTGGGCGGACTCGAGTCATCTTGTTAAGCTATAATAAAATGAGAATCTCATTTGCCAACTTGGCTCGGCGCGGCTCCCCTCGCCTCTCCAATTTCTAATGTTCCTCCTTAAATGGGAGCGTGTTTGTGCATGTGTGCAGGATTAAGGGATAGAGCGGGGGATGAAACACAAGGATAGAGAGGCAGAGCAACGCCAGGCTTTAGACACAGTTAAAATGGTGGCTGGAGTCTGTTTTCATTTGTTGTGGATTTAAGCCAGCGGGCTCAGCCTCTACGTCACCCCTGAATCCTCGTCCTGACTGAGGCCTCTGTGACGGATTAGGCTGGGGGGCAGGTTGGATGCCTCCCTCTCTAAACCTGCCAGCACTCCAGATTCTCTGCTCCTCCCTTTACATGCCCCCCCTGCACTCCCAATCCCAATCCGGCCGCTCTCTTCTCCAGAGATAAGACGAGTATAAATAGTCTGTCATGAATGATGCCCTCACCCCGGGAGCCAATTAGACCGGCCTGGCAATTAAAGGAGTCTGTTCATTTAGCCATCCAAGGCCTGGCAGCATCCCCCTTTGGTGCACTGAGTGCTCCGGCTCTGCTGGGGGAGGGGGGGGGGGAGGGGGCATAGCCCTTTTATGTATATTAGATGTGCTGGAGGTTACATACATCGGGCACTTGAGGCGTGATCTGTCAGAGTAGCTCTTTGATGAGAAGGTACTGACTGAAGCACCGTCAACAACATCCTGTCCTCTTTCCATCAGAGCACACTGCATTTACCGAGCCTTTCAACAAATGCTTAGTGTCTCCTTTTAAGCGAGTCTGGCTGCCTCATGAAAACATAGTTCACTGGCTGATTTCAAACTCAAGGGCTGCTCTGCGTGCAAAGGTCCAGATTCTATTTCAGGGGTGTTTTTCCACGCTAATTGAGGCATAATGCTTGTGCACAATTTGACCTCCTGTGGTGTCTGAGCCATTCTCCAGCTCTCTAATGAGCTGTCTTCACAGGGCCTCTCTCACTCTAATCTGAAGGCCCAGCACATGGACCCCACGCATGCATCTGTGCACGCACACACAGAGACCCACACAAACATATATACAGGCTGGCAATGAAGAGGCAACCAGATGAGAGTGTCCACCCATAACAAAAAGTGTACAAGGCCTGAGACTGCACGTGCCACCAATGGTAAGAGCTTTTTAAATTAGAGGCACAAGATATTACTTCTGCTGCTTCACCAAGCAGAAGATTAAATGTGCATGTGTGCACTGAAAAATTAATATCTGTTGGTTTTGAAGTAGAGTAAAGAGGTGTAGCCCGGCACAAAGACACAACATGATGCAGAGATACATAGCTGAAGTTTTGTTTTGACATGTACATAATGGCACACAAGCAAATTAAATGTGCTGTTTTATTCCGTTAATGACGTCTACAGTGATGCTTTTTGAAATGCAAGTAGCTGGGATCTTGTTTAGAGGGCTGCTCTCAGAGGCTGTAAGGCCAGAGCAAATAACTATCTCTTCTCTGATGGAGATTTTCCTGCAAACCAAAGCCTGTATCAAGAGACGATAAGCCTTTGTCCTGTAAGGCTGAAAATTGTAAAGAAAGCTCCCCAGGGCGAATGACCCATTTTATACATTGTCACAGGCTGGAGGGGGGTTCTCACACCAATATAATAGGTCCATGCTAGACAAAATAGCTTCAAATGCTGTTGTTCCAGGAGGTCTTAGAGAAGATGAGCAATCAGAAAGAGTGGCGATGGCAGATTGTGCTGCTCCAACCATTGATCTGCTTACACTGTGGGGAAGGTGAAAAGGGTAGCTTTATATAAGGAGAGAAAGGTGTAGCCTTTCTTTGCCGCCCTTTCTAGCTGGTCTATCTAGTATCTGTTATCTAACCAGGAAATCTATGACTGCAGAGAGCATCAATTGAAAATCCTCTCCACTTGCGAGTTCAACTATTGCACTGTGGCACTCGATAGGTCGTTTTAATTCTGCCCCTGAAATAGAAATGTGGGGGTGTTTGGGTTTTGTCTTCCCGTGTTCCCAGTGCCATTCAATCTTACTAACTACATTGGCATCACTTTGCCTCCGTGCTGTTTGCAGGGAGATTGATGGCTGCAGAGTTTCATAGGTGTACGGCAGCGCCTGGGGATGACTTGTGGAAAAAGGCTCTTCAGACGTCAAATGCAGAGACACCACCTGTAGTCAGAAGGCGTGCACACACAGAAGCACACACACACGCCCCACACGTAGCCACATCCTCATCAAATCGATGGCTATCAGCGTAAGGATGGTCTCCGGGCCACAACTATTCATTTTCCAGGATCCTGAGTTAATGGGGGGAATCTGTGGGTGCTCAGAGCTGTCTAATTACTCCAATCAAGTTCTTTAATCGTGGTGATTTTTCATGGCCGGGGTGGCGGGGAGCCCCTCGCTCTGATCGATGTCCGCTGTCTCTCTCTCCGCCCAAATCACTGGGACTCCGCGTGCTGGAGGCAGCGGGCCTGGGCTAAATGGCTTTCATTTGGCTCCATTCGGCCAAGTCTGAACAGTCCCACCTCGCACACAGTGCCACACTCAGTTTAACATTCATTTCTATTTGAATTCGGTGTCAGGCAGCCTCGCCGAGAGTGACCGCTCCAACCGGCCCCTCCCCTGCACTGTCAGGGCACAACAGATGGCGTGTTAGGCAGAAAGCAGCCACCTTTACAGCTGCAAGAAGTGCTAATTAAATGTGCATCGGAGAGATGTGTTGTTTCAGTGTGCTCACCCAAAAAGCCTCTGACAGACATCCAACATGCGTCCATCTCCATAGATTGATTCAGAGCTCTCTCGAATGCTGCTCAGAAGTTTGGCCAGCGTGAGAGAAAGAGTCTCTTTTGTTGATAGATTTTTATCTCTGTGGGGGAACTTGCCAACCATTCACCGTGCTCTTGCAGGCATTCAGGTGCTGTGGGGGTTTCTCCCGGGCCCTGCTTCTAAACCCCAGGCTCTTTGTTGAAGCGGCATCACTGCTGGGCATACACTCTCTGACTCTGGTCCGCAACCGAGGCCGATCAAAAAGAACCCGACTCTGTGTTCCTTTCATGCAACCGCACATGCTGCGAGGCTGTGCAGGGCTTCAGAACTTAGCTATATACTGGGTGGAGAGAATGGTTAAAGAGGAGCAGAAAGAGGAGCAGGAGATGCTGTGGGTCGTATGTCCAAAGAGCATTTAGCTTGACAAGCTGTGACCCCTCTTCTGTTGCTTGTGCTGCAGCGTCAACAGAGATAGCTGCAGGCGTTAACATCCTCACCATCATCAGCACGATGTGAAGGAGGAAGCCCCGCAGCCTCGGCTTCTGTTTGGCCGGAGCGCATTCAGTTTCACAGCCGGCGTCCTTTCTGAGCCTTCTCACCCTTTTCTTCATTGTACACCCCTCTTCCATCCTCAACGGAGCGTCGAGAGCGCGCGGCGACTGCTGTAGAGTTGTCGGGAAGCAGCTAACGTATGGTGATGGCTCCTGCGCCGTGCATGGAAACCATGAATATAAAGTGTGTGTTTGTGGCCTCCATTGTGCTGAGTTGACAGCTGCTGGGCTGAGAGATTGCCGTACAGCAGGGCCTGATGGTGCAGTCACACCGGCTGGCTTCTTCTCTGTTGGGCCATCCTCCAGCTATTCCAGCTCTCAATCACACTTCTCCTAATCTCATTCTCCGCACCGTCGATGCTCTGATAGCACCCAGCTCAGAATACACGGTGGCGGCTGCTATATTTAATCGGGGAAAAGCAAACACTCCTCAGACTAATGCCATTTTCACGCTGAAATGAGCCACTGCTTAATTTACAATCCAGTTTGTGAAATTGGTCCTGCCATGAGCCCCGGTGTGTTTCAGCACTGAGTGATGGACAGTTTCTGCACTCTAACTTATTGCAAGTGGAGCTCTCATGTGAGACGTTATCGCCTCTTTAACAATAAACCACAAGGCCAGAAGCATGTGTCACCTCATACTTTCGAGCAATTTTGAAGTAGCTGTTTTTCGTCAGGCGATTAAAATGCAATTAAAAGGAGAGCAGGGCTTTACAAAGTCCGACACTGTGGAGCTCCCTCAGCCGGAAGAAAAAACAGGAAGTACAATGTCACCATAGACTCGTATTTGTTTACATTTCTGCAAATTGGCACCATTGAAAGTATGCAGAATAATCTTTTAATAGTTTCTGTTTGCACTGAGCTCATTGGCGCACAGGGAGGAGGAACACTTTGATACTGCAGAAAACTCAACACCTGTTTGTTCAATACAGACGAAAACAAAGTGAAAAACAAGAAGAGGATCAGACTAACTGTTTCTTCCTGTTTCCTGGCTGTACCTCCATATTGACCTCACAGGCATGAGTGTGGTATCAATTTCCCCCTCAAGACAAACTGCTGCCAAGTAAGAGTGCCTGCCTCAGCCCTCAGTGACAGACAGTTCTTCAGTGCTTTGGTTACTGCAAGTGGAGCTCACGTTGCAGATGCTCTCTTACCAAATAAACAAAAATCACACATCAGTATGCTGAGACTTGCAGGGGGAGATGACTACTAAGACGTCATTCTTCTCTCTACTAGCCATACAAATGCAAGTCATTTTTAATTGTGTGTAATTAGTTCTTCACTATCTGAACACGCCGTTCCCAGGCACCTCTCACACACACCCTCTTGTTGTCCATATGAACATGACAGTATATTATTAATGGTTGAGGCTTCCAGTCAGTCTAACGCTATGCTGTCTGGCTCCTGGCCACACTCTCACAGCTTTATTAATTCTCTCCCTTTCCCCTCCCCTCCCCTCCCTCCCACCGTCTCCTCCTCTCCCTTCATGTTTCTCTGCCTCTATAGTTCATTACATCTCATTACCACAGCCAGAGCAGAGGAGAGCAGAGGAGCAGTGGAGAAGGTACCGGGGACGGTTGTGAATGCGTGGGGAGATCTGCTCGGCCTGCAGTGCGCTGCAGAGGCCGTGTACTGTAGAAGTTCACGGACATGCATAACTATCCTGTTGAGAATCTGGCACAGGACGGGGCTACTTTGTTCTCTCTGTCGTGCTTGTTCGGACAGGCTGGTTGAATTATTACCGTCCTCCTCGCAGAGCTGTCAGTGCCACGGTCTCATAGTGGCAGGCCTGTGGCCAGAGGCTGTTGCTTGTGTTACTCACAAACTGAGAGGATGTAGCCCAAAACCCAATGCATGAAATATTTGTGATTCATTCATTATCCACTGCACAGAAGATGAGGATGAAATTAAAGTATAACTCTTCTGCTCCTCCGTTGCCCCCCACTGACAGCCACAATATACCTGAAATGGAAAAACAAAGATCTTCTCAATTAGAAAATATGAACACTAATCTACAATGACAGTCATTTCTTTCCTGTGCCACTGCAGCACTCTCTCTGTCAGCTTGTGGAAAGCTCCTCACGCTGCCCCACAGTGACTCTCAGCTCAGTGAGTTACAGCGATGTGCTTTGCAGAATAAAACATGACACACAGCCCGGGCCCGAACAAGGAACCGGCCCGAGGTCGGGAGAGGTCGGCAGTGAGTCATCGGGATGCTCATCATTCGGCCGCGCGTCGTTTTTGGTTGGGATGCGGTCAGAGGACGGTCTTCAACATTTGTTCGGACTCTGTGTGGCAGTGGGGGGGTGACATGGCTCCTACATGGGCGTCTGGCAGCTGTGACAGATTGCAGTTAGCTTTTCCAGGGCTCCCGCTGCATTCAATGCTGTCAGTAAAAGCTTCTGTTTCTATTCGCTGTGAGTTCATCTGCCTTCACGCAGCCTCTGTTAAACACTGAGAAGAATTCACATCCGTCGCTGTCTGCTCACTGCTCAGCCAAAACTGTACATTACTGATGAATCTCTGTGTGTGCATGTGCCTTCACTAACTGTGTGTCTCCATGTCCTCAGGTACACAGAAGAGGAGATTCGACAGAAAGTGAGCACGTTCAGACAAATGCTGATGGACAAGGAGGGCGTTATCACCAGAGAGGGCTCGCACACACAACCAGCGTAAGTTACAGTGGATCAGGTTTAATATCTGAGATTAGGGCTGTGAAGCAACACTATCATTAAGCTATT
Source organism: Amniataba percoides (assembly GCA_037176925.1). Taxonomy (NCBI): domain Eukaryota; kingdom Metazoa; phylum Chordata; class Actinopteri; order Centrarchiformes; family Terapontidae; genus Amniataba; species Amniataba percoides. Next base: position 4,657,509 of record JBAJHX010000067.1, read on the forward strand.
ATATTTATCTTTTTCATGTCCCGCAAATAGTCCTGCGTTCACACTGTGACTTAAAGTAGAAAAGTATTAGCATCAAAATATTCTCAAAGAACTCAAACTGCTCATTAGGCAGAATGATCCCTTTCAAAATAATTGATGTTATAATATTGGCCTATAATAATCAGTGCATTAAAGTGTTCAGCACTTTAATGTTGCTGCTGGTAATGGTGGGACTCATTTTAATAAACGTATATATACTGCTGGTAGCTTGTAGATTTCCCACCAGCGAACACATCATCCTTTAGTTGGCGATTATATTTTATATTATTGATATGAATCTGTAAAATAAATAGTTATTACTGTTATCACATAAATTTGGAGTAGTGACAAGTAGTGAAAATATTAAAAAGTATAAACTATGTGAGTAAATTGTATTCACACTGTAAGTGGGCATGACTTATTTGAGAAGTTGTTAGAAAGTCTCAAGTGTGTTTCCATTTGCGTGTGTAATTGTTTTTACTGTCATTTACACTCCTCACCAGTACATGTTTGAGTGAAGCTGTACCAGAATCCATCACAAAATAAAACATGATATGTATTTAAACGCCAAACAAAAGCTCTGAGGATCACTAAGTAAACAACAATGTATAAACAATCCCTGCAACGCCAGCCAGGCTTCATCCTCCACTGCACATCTAATCTGGTGAAAACTGATGGGAAGTTAATAGGGATGAAGCGTGCCTAAATATTAAACACCTCAGTGTGTTTGGCCAACAGCCTGTGTGTTTACATTTTGTTTCCAAGATTTAATTCAAGATTCAAGATTTATTTGTCATCTGCACAACAATTACACGGAGCAGCCGCTGGCAATGAAATTCTTCTTCTGCAATCATGAAAAGTCATGCTGGTTTGTCTACAAGCATTTCCTGCTCACACCACACACACACAGCAACCACCTTTTTCTTCTCTATGTTTGTTGGAGATTTTGGTGCCACAGTAAATATTCTGATTGGTGACTGAGTGGAGACAGTGTTATGTTTGTGGTACATTGTGTCAGTTAGGTGACAGGTTGGGGGAGCAGCTGCATACAACTGCAAAAAATTGCATTCAGAGCACATTGTTTGCATAAACAAACACTGTATTCTGTCATTCATTGTAGCACTTGCACTCACATTTTCATCAGCAAATCTATTGGAGAACCTAAAGAGTTTTGTATCATTGATGGTAAATTAATTATAAAAAGAATACAAATGCTTTGTAATAAATGAATCTAATAAAACTAGACAGCCATAAATATCAGATGCGAGCAGAAATTGATTTTAAAAGAGGTTGTGAGAAATGGCCTGTCAGACTAATAACGTCTTCAGGCAGTCGGTTCCAAAGAATATGGACTGTAATTGCAAAAGTGCAATACATTTTAATTTGAATCCTTGGCTTTTGACTGATAATGCTTTTCTCTGAACATACAGGGAATGGTTAAACCCCGGTGCTTTGAAAATAATCAGTAGCATTTTAAAGTCTATTCTAAACTCTGCTGGAAGCCAATGAGGCGAAGATTGGCATGATAATTGTCAATTTGTTTAGCGTTAAGCCTCGCTCTGGTTCTGAGTGCGAGGTGGGAGGGAGACCGTCTCATCTGGGGCAAACATGGACGGAATTAAAGGAATCAAAATAAATAATTGCATGTCTTCATCCAGATCACAGAAGAACATGCGCACAGTCACAAAGGCCGCCGCTTCAGCTGTCAAAAACATGAGAAGCAGAACAGCAGGATGTAGGCGCGGTGGCCCTCCTGAGTCAGTCCGTCATACTGTACGTGTGAATGATTGAAGGAGGCAGCGCGGCGGCGGCGACGTGACCCGCCGTCTGTGGACCTGGTAATGACGCTGATGCTTCCTGTCGCACAGACCAGACTAATGACCCTCCCTCCTCTGCACCTCGGCCGCTGTCTGACATTGAACCGCTGAGATGAGGAGAAAGCAGGAGGAGCAGGAGGATGAATATAATAAACATTTATGGCCCAGAGAAGGCAAACTATGAAGATGCAGAAAGCTCTGTTTGTTTTGCCTTCGCAGTAGTTCACTCTCAAGGGCACTTCTGAGCCCCGTCAATTTGGAAAGTCAGAGCTTGCCTCAAATTCTGCAACTTTCCTTCTCTGGAAAGGCCTTGATGTGGAAAATTGAAGAAGGCTGTAATTTGCAAGGTTGTTATCCCACTACTCACCCCCTTCATACTCAACACTCGCTCAGTCCCTGACACACACACACACAGATGAAGACCTCTTAATGAAGTAATCTACGGCCCACCACCCAACATTGTGTCTTTGCATGTGAAGTGCCTACACCATAAGCATGCCTTAGGTCAGTCTGTGCTACACCCATCTGACTAACTAACCTCTGACATGAGGAGACGCAGATAAACACCCCCCACATTAATAGATAAAACAGTAAAGGAGCCTCACATCAGTCAACACAGGTCCAAGTCAGTGTGGTAAAGAGCCCGTCTGTTAGTTTCTTGTGTTATTTGCAGGGTTGTGTAACAGCACACTGTCTCTAAAACCAGGGTTCTGGTTTGTTTTTTGGCCTGAGATGTTGAAATATATCAGAGATAAAAGTCAGTCTGTTGGTGGGTACACCACTTTGATCCAGACTGAAATATCTCAACAGATATTGGATGGATTGTGGTGAAAATTGTATGTACCTCCATACATTTAGAAACCCACTGTAGGCTGTAGACTCTTGTAGGTGTTGTGAATGTATGTGACATGCATACACAAAATCAGTTTTAGTCACTCAAGAGGGGGAACTAAAGAACAAATGTAATTAATCAAGGTAACATGAACTCCAGTGTGCTTTTTTTATGAAGCCTTATAAATGTGACCAGTGAAAGAAATAAGCACATGCTTTTATACAGTGTTAGCGGTGTGTTATACTGTTAATGTCATCCTGATTCAGGTACAAACTGATGCTACACAACTTAAAGCAAAAAGAGACATTTGTGGATGTAAATATAGATAAGAGACACAGATATGTAGATCTGCGAAATGATAGGAGGCTCCATCACGGCCTCAAACACACCGCTGCCTTCTGTGTGTGTTGAGTTTGCTCAGCTGGCAGGTTTTATTCAGATGCTATCTTTTCCACAGGGACTATCACTATTGACAGGCGAGGCCCCTCAGCTGCAGCTTAATGCTCTTACACACCGGCAATAAACAGCCAGCAGTACGCATGGACGTGCTAGCTCATAACTCTGTTTACCGATGTCCCACATTGATTTCCTGCAGACGGGATGTGAACAGGGGAGCGGGAGGAGGAGGGCAGCGTGCGAAGCCTCTTGCAGCTATGGAGGCTCGCATGCCGAGACTGTCTGATCAGAGCGAGATCGATGGGGAAGCCGACCGTAGGCTTCACACAGTCGCTCAATATCTGATTGAAAGCCTGAGATTGACGTTTTCTCCATTAGCAGACAGGAATATATTTAATTTCAACAAAAAAAGGATCTGCTGTTCGACAGATGTGCAGATATCTCCTTGGGTGCATCCACAGCATGGAGGCTTTTTTTTCCCCACGCGATCAGAGAATTGATCAGTTCGGCCTAAACCCCGCAGCTCGGCCCATCCTTCATCTTAATATGACCACCACGAAGCAGCTACTGGATTTGCCCCCCATCCTCGTGCTGAGGTAATCAATTCGACCTCCTCCCAGAATAACAAACTATAACTCTGCAGCAATAGAAATATAGTGGCAGAGCGGCTGTCTGAGCGGGGATATGAACGAGCTGCACTACTTTGTGCTGCAGCCCCGTGGAGGGCCTTGGCCGCAGTCCATCACTGGCAGGTCTCAGGGACAGTGGCTGAATCAGGGAGCCTCTTGCCTCACCAGGGCACCATTAAGAGCAGCGACACTCACTCATCTGCCTAACAGGGACGCCGTCTTCATCACGAGCAGGCTGGACAGATGTCTCCAGCATATTGGAGCATGGCATCAATTAAGAGATTTGAGAGAGGATGGGGGCTTAGTTGATTTATCACTAATGACTAAGCACAGGGACCGCCAGATAGTTTTAATTGTTGTTAATTGCTCTTTTTTGGCAGTGTTGGTTCCCGACCCCACAGGGACAGTACTCTTAGGCAAAAGGCACAAATACTGGTGGAAAATCAAAGTGCTGTTTTTAAAAGGCTAAATAGAGATTTTATTTATTTAAATGTTTTATAAACGCTAAGGTCTCATCGTCTTATGAATTTTCAAAATTATTTTGGCGCTAGTGGTCTTGCTGATTAGAACACACACACAAAAAAGTCCTTGTATATTCTGTACTCAGGATAACGCTCAGTACAGTGGAAGGACGTAGCTTTGGTCTGTCTCGTTCAGGGTTTCTGTCACCCCCCCTACCCCCGTGTTTTGGGGGTTTATTAACTTTGTGTTGTTAAGATTAAGTGCTATGTGTGCAATGAATGTGTGATCACAGTTAAATTTACAGTTCCCATGAACTACTAGTGTCTTAACTGGTGTTTTAACTTGTCGCTCTCATCTCAAGTTATTTTTGTCTAACCGTGCTTTGCTCATCTGCGTCCTGCTGTTTTAAATGTAAGATATAACACAACAAACTGTTTGAGACTGTTTTATTTGTATAATGACAAATATCGATATTTAGGATGTTTTCTTAATTAACAAACGGAAGAAGGTCACATTTGAGCACTGCCCATTGCTGCCATATCTCATATTTAAAAGCTGTTTGATGATCAGTGTTTTCCTCCTGTGCCATCAACGTGCAGCGGGTGCTTTAGCATCTGAAATGCCATCCAGCCTATATCCACTCATAGACAGTTTCTAACTCTGCCTACAGTTCCCAACTTTGTTAAGAATATAATTCGTGCTTTCACGTGAACTCGGTGACACCCACACACTCCCTGCAGCTGCTCACTTCTCTCCCCAGTTGATTCCGTTCTCTCAGACTGTTGTTTTCGCATCGAATTAACATGATTTTTGTAATTGCAAGTTTTATTCATGGGAGTGAGTGTTGCCGAGCGTGTGTTGCGCTCCGGCTCTGTGTGTGTGTGTACGGAAGCGGCTGTCATCGTGAAGTGAGCTTATTTTGCTGGTACTTGGCGCGCCTGCTGTGCCCAGTAGTGCTCAACCAATTAAGGGCTCTCTTGCCTTGTCTCTTCCTAACTAACCACCAGGCCTGTGCCCTGTTCAAATCCTCTACACGCTCCCCTTCCAGATATTTATCCTTATTTTGTCCTTTTTCCTGCTGCACCCCTTCCCTCGTGCTCTGACGTAAAATTGGCCTTGATAGCGTGCCCCAGGTGTGTTCGATCTCCTGATTAGAGATGCGCTCCTCTTTGCTTTGTCAACTTCTTTTGCGTGTGTCGCTTCACCTTCTTCGTCTCATTACTCCTGCCGGTTTTCATCTCCCTCTTTTTAATTGAAGCCGCACGGTTAGTCATCGAGTTTATGTCTCTGTCATCGTCACTCTAGTCCAAATAAGCTCTATATATACTTCCATACGCCGCGCCTCTGTGTTTAAAGTACCAAAAGGCCCGGAGCATGACCTGCTGCGTTTGTAACAATACAGGGACATGACAAGGTCAGAGAGGCAGGACTGCATGAGGGGAAAAAATAATCACTTCTTTAGCCCGCATGGAGCGTGCAGGGTCAGATCTGGTGGATCAGAGAAGACCACATGAGAGAGAAGGGGGTAAAGGGGGAGGGAGGATTAGGGAGGAGGCTGCCATCTGTCTGTATGTACAATACAGTGTGTGTGAGAAACCAGTGGGAAGATGTGAATGCCACAAGCTGAGCTGTAAGAGTGAGAGAGATGATGATATTCTCACTGTCGGGGTGAGAGAAGAGTGCAAATGTCAGTATAGAGCTACAGTCAAAGAAAAGTTTAGTGTGTGAGCGTCACATTTTCATACACTTGACTTCTTCTTTTTACTTTTTGTTTTTTTATGGCGCACACTGGGTACATTTTGTGGGATGTTGCAGCATGGTTAAACAGTTTCCGTCAGCAGCGTTGCTCGAGGGATGGAAGGTCAGTCTACCACTTTGGTCCAGACTGAAATATCTCAGCAGCGTTTTGATAGATTGCTAAGAGATTATCTGCAGACATTAATGTCCCCTGAAGGTACATTCTGGTGAGCCGCTGACAGCAGGTTTGTGGCGTTTGTGGTTTTGACTGAAATGTCTTGACAGCAACTGGATGGATTGGTGCAGATATTCTCGCCCCTTATTTTCTCTGTTGCATGTCCACCAGAGAGCGCTGACAAGCTGAACTGTAAATTGGTACCTCCTCTTGGTATTAGAGTGTACATTAAAAAACAATCTAAACAATACTTTTAAATAATGCAGAAGAGTAAAGCTATCTGACATTGTTATTGGAATCTTTTATAATCTCACATGTCAATATCAGAATAAGATCTGCAGGTTAGTATTAGTATTTAGCTCAAAGCACCACAGTGGCTCTGTTAGCCTGACGGAGCTCTTAATAAGTCTGCAGTGAGAAGCATTCAGAATTGGGTTTTGATCGCCATATATCCACAGACCTGTTAGGTATAAAGATCAGTATTCACACACACACCCTTGTGTTTCCAGGGTCAACCACCTGCACTATCAGTCTAATGAGTATGAAGAGGACGCCGAGCTGGTCGCCTATGAAGATGGAGACTATGGGCACGATTACCACAGCGACAACAGGTGCCGCATGTGTTCAGACACACACATAAATGTATGATGGCGATGTGCTCGCCAGCACCGACCCCTCGAGTGATGAATTAAATCAGCCACCTATTATCTCCTTCACATGGCCTCTGGGTGTTTCCTTTGATAATATCCCATAAATAAATTTGATCTCATACAAACGCTCTTGAAATCCTGCAGCAGCGGTCGCCCACCACCCAGTAACAGATAACAGATAAACAATCATTATTATTTCTCTTTGAAAACCATTCTGTAGATGGTCATTTAGATTGCTATTTCTGCATGTGTCACTTCACAGAAAAGATTAAGTGTAATTTCCTTTCCCCATTGTAAAATGTATTGCGTGCATATTGCCAGTTATGGGAGAGTGAATTTTAAAGGAAATGAGAAAATAGACACTTATCGCCTTGTTATCGGCAGAGCAGCAAATAACTATAATCAGAAATGTATTCTTTATGAAAATTATAATAATAACAATCACTTGTGAATTGTTTCTGCATTTCTCACTCTCGATCCCGCTCTCCCTCTCGTTCCCTCTGTCTGTGGCCAATTCAGAGTGAAGAGGAAATCAAGCAGCTCTCCATCCCCTCGTCCAAAGAAAAGGAAGAAGAAGAAATCTGGCCGCCGAAGGAGTCGGTGAGTGGAAACAGCTTCCACTGATGAAGTGGTTCGATTTCTCCCCTTTTTCTTTTTTTTTCTTGCCTCGTTGACAGAATAATTACACTGTGGTTTTGTGAAATGGAATTTCCAATTATTTTGGTGTGAATATTGCAAACGAGCCATCAGATACTGCAACTGAGGAGAGGGGGAGGAAAAATCTGGAGGGAGTCATTAGCAAAGCACGGCCTCATCTTCCATTTTCTTTTGACAAGGTCAGCAAAAGAAATAAAGAGTGAGAAATTCAGAGAGAAGGGAAAGGTACTTTGGTGCTAAAGAGAGAAAAGAATATGGCGATAAAGGCAGAGGGATGAATAGACTCGGGGACAAAGAGAGCTGGGGTGAGAGAAATCAGCTGAGTTACTACGTGATGACACCTTCGCTAACTATGATCCCCTCTGAGGTGTAATGTGATGTGTCACATTGATGAGTGAGAAGTCAGAATTTAGTGGCAATCTGAGGCTCATTTTGCAGTCATGGCATGCAAATGTCTCTCTCTTCTCTCCATCAATAGGTTTGGCAGCTCCTCACCCACACACAGAGAGAAGAAGAAAAAGAGTGGGAAGAAACACAAGCGAGACAGGTGAGTTTGCACACACGCGCTGAGTGTCATCAGAAGAGAGGAACTCTCACTCTTCAAGGGTTTGCCCTTACACTGATGGATGTGAAAGGAAGACGGGAGGAAAACGGAAGGGAAGGAGAACATAAGTAAACAGTAAAAGAAAGAAGAAAGACGAAGAGAAAGGGGAAGATAAGAAGGAAAGAAAGGTAAGAGAAGGTAAAATGGAAGGAAAGAAAGACACGTTTCAAGGAGGAGAGAGACATAAAGAGAGGGGAAGGGATGAAAGAGGACAGAAGCAAGAAAGGAAGAAGGATGGATGGAAAGAAGGTGGAATAAAAAGTGGAAAGACTGGAAGGAAAGAGAAGGAAAGACAGGATACACAAATTATTAAAAGAAAGAAAGAAACAGAAAGGGAAGAACGAGAGTGGATGAAAGGAAGGCGAGCAGAGGCGATAATAATAAAGGAGGAAGGCGAGAAAGAGCAAGAGCTCATCAACAAACACTTGTGCCGTGCCTTGGGATATCATAATGACAATAAGCAATTGTAGAGTGTCCTCCTCCTCCACTTCCTCTTGTTCTCCGCCTGACTGGGGGGAGCGGGGCTAAATGTGTTGCTCTAATAACCCGCCCTGTATTGGGAGGGGGGGGCAAGAAAAATGAGACTCTCACCAAATTGCTGAGCATGGCTGCACTGCCCCGCTCTTTTTTCCCACCCCTCATCCATCCACGCACATCCGAGTCCCTCCTCGTGCCCACACCTCCCTCCCTGCCCCACGCCTCCCTCCCTGCCCCACGCCTCCCTCCCTGCCCCACGCCT
>JBAJHX010000067.1:4666324-4701084 GCA_037176925.1 Amniataba percoides
CCTCCCTCCCTGCCCCACGCCTCCCTCCCTGCCCCACGCCTCCCTCCCTGCCCCACGCCTAAGCTGCTCTGCATTGCAGGTACTGTTGATATATGAATAATGTATAGATGAAGATGAGGCAGCGGGGGATCAGCATGCAGGTTTGCTCCCCAGAGCAGCCAGCCTCCCTGGATGCTATTCTACCTTTTTTTAAGGTGCTTTTATTGGGGAGGGGGAGATTACTCTGATCCCTGATTCATAACGCTGCTTGTTTGTAATACACAGCTCACTTTGAAATAGTCAGTTCAGACACAAGCATGCATGTCTCACATACACCGTCCATGTCCTTGTAGTAGAAGCTTGGGTGAGGGATTCAGTGTGTGAGAGAGAGAGAGAGAAGAGAGGAATAATGAGCTCTCCAGAATAAAACCTCATATCCAGCGGTCCCCAGTTGATTCCCTCCAGTGGGGCGACATGGGCTGCTACTGGGGCCACAGCTCTGAGTCACACAGCAGCCACATACATTACTGTGACGGCTTTATTACTCCCCTTTCAGTGAATCAACACACTTTATGCTGCCGCTCCCTCCCACTCCACTGCATGCTGTAGGTGTGTTAAACAGCAGAGGAGATGTAGGGCTCTTCAGGAAAATAGCAACAACTCTCACAGACCGCGCTGACTAATCACCATGGAAACTGCAATGAGGGTGAAAGTGATATGGAGGTGATGTGTCAGTCAAACGCTGAGGGCAGAGGGAAGGCCGGCCTCCCTGTCATTACTGTGCGCTCAATATGTGGTTAAAGGGAAACCGAATCTCAGTTTATTGTTCCTGCTCTGTCACAGGGAGCTGCTTCTCATACAGCTAGATATTTAAAAAAAAAAAGAAAGAAAAAAAGAAAAAGACATCCAGCACCTGTAGAGACCCAACTGGAGAGTCTTGCTGAGAGAGCTCCCCGGAGACGTGTCTGCACATATGGATGTATGCATGTGATTCAGATGAGTTAGCGAGGAGGAGGAGCTCACATGCTGCTACCGTTAAAAGCGCAGACACACGCTGAAATATTCCATCTTGGCACATGAAAATACATGATCCTCCTGCTCTTCACGGTAACTTGAACATGTTCATATTCTGGGGAAAAAAAGCCTGGTGACTGGTGGCTGCAGCCTTACATCACTGTGTGTGTGTGTGTGTGTGTTTGTGTGTGTGATTTCATTCACTAAGGCATATTTTTCATCAAATGTACACAAATATTGAGAAACTGTGTTGTTATTTGTTTACTCTGTGTAAATAAAATACAGCTCAAGTGCTTACGCACCCTCAGGGACCTGTTGTTTCAGTATTCTTTGGAGGTGGATATGAAAATATGAAAAAAGGGAAACAGAAACATGTGCCATACAGATTGATGACGGCAGAGATTAGATTTTGGGTTCAGCCTCCAGCATTTGTCCCAAAATAATACCTCTGATGTCCTAGAATTTATTTCAAGAGGCAGGTTTAGTAATTCCCACAACCACCTGAAAACTGGCACATGTACTGATGTAAAAACACCTTTCCTGGGTAGAGGTGAAATCAAACACGATTACTCTGTAAACCTGCGTCTTGGAACATACATGTAGCATGCCGTGTATGAATTATTCAGTTGAGGTTTATGTGACGCGGCTGCAATGATGCCATCGTTATGTGGTGTTTTTATCTTTATAGATCTGCATCTGGTTCCAGGAAAAAGAGGAGATACAGGTGTGTATGAAACAAGAGCTAAACAATAGATCACAACCTGATCTTCACTGTTAGCACTGTTGTCCATGACGGAGTGTATCAAAGCACTACGCCGCACGAGTTTTCTTGTGTAAGGTGCGTGTTATTGTCATTTCTGCCTATTGATTACTGTTTGTTCGAAAGACAATGAAATCCATATGGGTGAGTGGTACATTGAGTTCTTTTTTTTTTAGCAAAGGGAATGTGTGTCATGTTTTTTTTAGTCATGCTTTAATGTACACAGCTTCATTATCTTACATGTGACATTTGTTACAGATCGGGCAGCCCAAAGAACAAACACAAAGACAAGAACAAACAGAAAAAGAGGTGAGACGCACGCAGAATCACTCTGATGCCATTCAAATGTTAATGTTGAGCTGAAATAATAAAAAACCTAAACGTCAGCTTGTAACAAAGTCTCGTAATCAGTATCAGTAAAATCTCATGTACATGCACAGGATGCAACGTGTGAGAGTAAGCTGAGCACAATTTGCCCCCCGCACGCAGTAAAACCAACAGCTAAGTTCAGCCCTAAACAATGGGTACAATTTGAGTCACGTTTCAGTCTCTCATACATTTATATTGATATTTTACAGCCAATACTTCAGGCTCAGACTCACAGAGAATGTTAACGACCATAAAGCGGCGAGTGCATCCTCTAAACATTACCTGTGAATTCAACACAATTCACGTGCCATACATTGCACCCTGTCTCGATTAGAATTTATATTGAAAGTGTTTGGCAGCGCATGAACTGTTTTACATATCACGGGACCGACTGCTGAGCTCGCTGTGGCATGTGTGTGTGTCCCTGTGCTGTATGCATACATACGCGTGGCTTTATGTGTGTCTGTGTGCGCGTGTGTGGTGCGCGTTTGTCCATTTGTTGTCGATCAGGTCCCCCGGTGAGACCCCCAGCAGGAGTTCGCAGCGTCAAGGCAGCTGCTGCAGCTCCCGCAGCGCCTCCCTGTCCTCCACTCGGAGCACCTCCAAATCTCCCGCCAGGTAGACCTCTCAACACACACACACACACACACACGCATACACTTGCAGTATAAACACAGTATTGCTCCACTGACTGTCAAGCAGAGTGTCGTTCCCTCTCTCATTTACTCACGGCCCTCGGGGGGAGAGATTAGGACACAAACAGGGCTCCTCTGCATGTCTTATAATAACCCCCGTTAAAAGGCTGTGATATCTCACTCTGCACTCACATAGAGAGTGAAGAAAAAAAAGACCATATGTCAGTTGATATTTTCTGGCTTCTGATCTAATTCTCTTTTTTCAGATGTTGTGTCATTTTTTAGATGCTAGTTGACATCCTGTCTCTTTTAACTGTTCTGAGATATTAAAGAGCATTAGACATTTCAGTTATTTTTAAGAGAAATAAGCAGTTACTTATTTTCTGCTCTCCTTAAAGTCATTCATTCTCTAAAAAAAAGGCTAATGACAGAGGATGATATTTATTTCATGTGGTATTATGAATTGTGATATGTTTCATTTAACTTCTTCCGGGCCTGTATTCATCAACCTTTAAGAATTACACTTAAGAGCCAACTAATGAGTGAAAATGTTCTTCACATGTGAAAAATAAGAGATGAGAAAACTGTTATTTCACAAATCGTTATGAGACAATGAACTGAAATGGAAACAAAAAGAAAACTAAACCTTCAGCAGAAAGTAAAAAGTGCTGCTGATAGAGGAGGCTCATCAGAGAAATCAATGGAAGAATATAGTGCCACATTGACAAATGCAGACAATGAAGATGTGCAGAAAATTATTGCAAAGTGAATCAATGCGGGTTGTGTGATGGTCTTTGTACTTCTTATGAATGCAGAACAAGTGTTGCAACACTCAATGGTACAAACAGTGGGCTAAAATGACTCTTTTCTGAGGTATTCTTATTGATTCGTATTCTTCATCATTACCAACAGTGTTTGGTACAGTCACTCCAAAACACGTCTCAGAGGGTGTGTGCTCACTTCTGTCTCTGCAGTCATTTGTAGGATCTAACAAACTTAACTTTTCTTGAAATCAAGAGTAAGACACAGAATTTTTACTTTTCTCTTTCACTAAAAATTGTGTTGCAGAAGTCGCTGGGTCTTCTTAAAGGTGCTTTACTCTGTGTGCGTCTCTGCTCTTCCAGACTGAACTCCAAGCACAAGACGGACGGACAAAAGGCGTCTGGCACCTCGCTGTCCCCGGGTCCCAACACTCCCACCTCCTGGCACAACGGGGACCACACCCAGCGGAGCCGCAACGGCAAGGCCGGCAGACTCAACCACGCCGAGGGCGAGAAAGGGCACGATGTATGTAATCTCCTCTGTTTTGCTCCAACACCCCCACCCTCCCCCACCCACTCAAATGGTATCTACCAGTCTCTACAAAATGAGTTTGTCTTGCTCTCTTATGTTGGTTGACCTGAATTCTCATCTTCTTTGATATTGAAAGGTTGTTTTTATTCCTTTGTTAGTTATACCTAGGTTGTAGGTAGTTTTTATTTTGATTACTTCTTATTTTTGACGTGTAAAAGACACTGCTGTCCTGTGTAAAACCTGCCGCTCCTGCTGCTTTGTTTCTGGTTCTCTTTGACTCCTCTGCCGTCTTGATTTTTTTTTCTTCTCGTTGTTTGCTGATAACAGAGGGAGGGAGCAAAGAGAAGAGAGGTTCTAGTGTTTCTGTTCAGCACAACATTAGCATACCACACCTCGGATGGAAATATGAGCCGCACCGGCACACAGTGTTTCCAAATGAATGAGCAAAAAGATGTGTTGTTTCTTCCGAGCTGGTGCCTGCCAAGGCACAAGATAGATAAAAGAGAAAGTTCAGTCAGGGACAGGTGTGACTACTTCAAACATTTGCTCCCCCCCAAAGGTCCACGCCCGTGTAGAAATATCAAAGAAGAATGTGTCTATCAGGAAACAGAACTTTTAACTTTTACTGCAGATTAAGTCTTAATTAATCAGTGCGGCAAGAGTCATAATCAGACGTCTGACAGTGCTTGAGAGTGATAACAATCTGCGATTCCTCCTTGAACGGACTAATCCAATTACTTAATGGGGAGTCCCGATCCAAGCATGCGTAAATTAACTGTGAAAATATACGAGTATGAACAAGGTGCAGCTCTGCTTTCAAGGTATAAGCCATTTGTGCTGGGTTTGTATGGAAGATTTAAAATGCCTAAATAAAAACAAACAGACAAATAAACCCAAATATAATACAGATTGAAACATATATATCATTTGGGTGCATTTACTGTGTGATACTTAAATGAAACGCATAAAAAAATGAAATATTAACAACTTTTTTTGTTCACTTTTGACATGTTGGCCAGGAGTAGCCAGTCATCCCAAATGACATTCGATTGATGAACCGTGAGTTTAACACAAATCATCAAAGATATTTTACAGTTCATAAGAAGAGAAATAGAAACACAACTTAAAAACATACAATAAAAGGTCTGTTGCATTTCAGAGTCATCCAGCAGAGAGCAGCATCAACCTGCCAGCACTAAATGCAAAGCACTTACATTAGCTTTCTTAAGAAGCAAGGGAGCTTCTTCTTTTTTAAAGGAGACGTATCATTCATGAATGTCAAAATGAAAAACACCATGCATTTTGTCTTTTGTTGGCAAGCTATCTGCAGGGCCACTACTCTTGACTTTAGACATAGTTACATTTTTGATCATCCAAACTTAAACAGCTTAAAAGATAAGTAAATGTGGTTGTCGTTAAGCTATGTTTCTTTTGGTTACACCAGTGACACATATGTGAAATCCGTAAATTAAAGTGTATTCTTTTTTAATGATATTATTCAGGCATTTTAAATCTTCCATAGAGGCAAGCTGCGTCCACAACATGCTCCTAAAGTGAAAAGTGTTATAAATCATCCATTCACTCCTCGCTCACCTGTTCAATTAGGAATTTCTCCTTGTTTGTTTTGGCTCCGTTGAAAAATAAGCATGTCTGTTAGACGCTGATTACCTTAAAGACACTGCCTCTGATGAGTTTTAAATCACTCTCTTGTATTGTGGGAACACCGCTGCTCTCCGTATACTGTAAATGGATCATTAGAGCTACAGTAGGACGGCAGCCGTTATGTTGGAATAAAACAAAAGACATCACTTAGAAGAAAGGGATCGCTTGTGAAATAATCTCCCTGTGATGAATGAGCATTTAAACGGGCTGCAGACTCCAGAGAACTGATGTCTCCTATTTTCTACTCCAGCTTGCATGTCTTTGCGAGGTCTCATCTGATCTCCCTCTCTTTCTCTTTCTCTCTCTCTCTCTCTGCTTATTTCATTCATTACTGTTTATTTTTTTCCTTATCAATTTAAGTGGTATTCACCCATGAATAAATGCCCAAATCTCTCTGTCTCGTTTATATAAAAAGCGCTCAAATGCTTTGGAACTGGACCAAGTAGGTTAACTGGGTATGTGTAATAGTTTCTTCTTGTCAATGCAGTTGTCTTTCTTCTCAAGCACATGCTCTGCTCAGTGATAGATCCTCTTCTCCTCCAGGCGTCCAACAGCTCCTGCCAAACCAACCAGGAGTTTAAACACACACTCCTTTCTACTGCTTTACTTGACCATGTCGATGTGCATGTTGCCCCTAGGTGGCAGTATCTCTGTTTCTGCTCCCTCCGCTCAGGCCGGCGGAGAATGGCGAGGGAGGTCTGTTTGATCACGCCACTCAGTTGGGATGTAGTGAAAAGGAGCGTTTAATTGGCTCACTTCCTTTTTTAAAACAAAAGTGGCATTTTTGTAGCATAAGGTGATGTTGCCAAGATTGTTAATCTCCACAAAAAGTTCAAATATTTCTTTCACGATAACCCCCCCACCCTCCCAAACCTGAAATCTTTGCACAGCAGGATGGTCATGTGTGACAGATCCTGGATCTAACTGGAGTTTGATTTTACTGGAGCAGTTGTGTGGTTTAGCAAATGTTCTGTATAGCAGCTCTGGTTGTCTATCTATCATCTCAGTTTGTGTTTCTGTAGAAGTCCTGCGGCCCCGTTTGGAGCCGTCTCATCCGCTGTGCTGGAGTCGGTCCTGGACGCCTCCCATGGAGAAGCTCAGGCAGACGGCTGGGCGCTGCTCTTTATCTGAGGCGGGGAAGCTAAGCAGACGTGCGCTCAATATAGTCCTTCTACTTGAAGCCTTCTCTTTTGAAAAACCGACGCATAAAGCACAAGTCTTATCTCCGTGTGCTTTGTCCAAGGTTGTGTGGAACAGACTCCTCGATGGGAAAAAAAAAACATTTAGTTCTGACAAATGAATGTAAAGATGAATATCTGTGCAAACATACCTTTACAAACATCAACACTTTAAACATAACCACAACAAAGGATCTTTTTAATATAAGTTACTACTTCTGTATTAAAGTTGCAGTGATACAGAACTTCAGATTCTTTCATGAGCGTGTCAAAGACTTCAAGCAGAATATCAGAGGAGGGCACTGCTCAATGTGCTCACAATTATTAGACAAAACTAACAATTTCAAGAATCAGTTCTTCCTGAAAGTACCCTTTGTGCCATTTCCTTTTTCAAATAAAAACCCATTCAACAACATTGTCAAACACACAGTCAGAAATGCTGTTAACATGCTGACAGATGAGCTCGATAGGGTGGTGCTGGCTCTGCCTTCATTTCGTGAGATAAGGCTTCAGATGAGAGGACTGTCGGGCTCGTTTTGTAAATACATGTGCTTAACTTCCCCATATCAGATAAAGAGCAGCGCACGGCCGCCTCCCCAAACTGTGCGATGGGAAGCATCAAGGACTCCTGCACAGCGAATGAGACAGTCCCAGTCGGGGCCGGCCGTCCTCTTGCTCATTATTAATGGATGTCTTCAAACACTTCAAACACAAGTACATGGACTCTTGAAAACAACTAGGACAACTCACACATTTATTAACACGATTGTTATTTTAAAGGGACCCAAGCCATTTTTGAATGAAAAGAAAGCTCCCTGCTCATGCCAACAGTTTAAAGAGCAGATTTGACGAGGCTCCTCGAGGCTCTCTCTCTCTCGGTCTCTCTCTCTCACCGTACCTGTGTTTACACTGATAAATAAATCAGAACCATCGCCTGGAAGAGAGCTGGGCTGACGTCCAAAAAGTACAGAGTAGAGAAGTGCTGCCACTGAAGAAGACCCAGGCCAAAATGTGACTGGGGTCCCTTTCAAATGTGCTGACTCTTTAGTTGTCCATCTTAGCGGTGACTGCCCCTTCGACACTCTTTCTACCCCTCCCTCCCCTCCTTCCTCCCCTCCTACCTGTTCATCTGTGTCATGCGTGACTCACGTCTCACTCTTGTTGTCCTGGCATTACTTCCCACATATCTCTCACATCTGCCAGCTCTGCATGCCGTCCTCCTCCTCCTCCTCCTCCTCCTCCTCCTCCTCCTCCTCTTCCTCCTCCCTTCAGGCTATTCTTCTCTACATGGATGTCCACTAATATGACAATTAACTCTATCCGCTTACCTCTATCCCCCTCCCCTCCCCCTTTTTGATACAAATATGGCTGCATTTGTACAAGCGAAAAAGACAAAGCAAATCATGTAGTTTCATCCTTTGTTTCTAATTTTAGTTTGATTTGAATTCCATCTGGATTTTTTTATTTCTCTCCCCTCTATTTTCTTTGTACTTTTTTGGTTTGTTTATTTCTCCTTAGTCTCTGGACAAAATATGTAGCGCTGATACTAAAAGAGGTCATTGTCTTTTTCCCATTTCGCTGCGGAGAACATTCCTTTCTCCCTTTTTTCTTTATTTCTTTCTTTCCTTTGTTTTGTTGATATTGCATACGTGTCACTGATTGAAATGGAAGGTAGGTAATGCTTTGCCTACGCACGTGATCTTTATGCAGATGAGAATGTGACAAGCACCCTAGCCTGAGTGACGTCAATGTTTCTCTCTCTCTTTCTCTTTCTCTCTCTCTCTATCTCTCTCTTTCTGTTGTTTACCAGTGGTCTTTAACCAAATTAATTTAACTTCATCAATTATGATTTGACTCTTAAAAGATTGGATTACGTAGAGCTCTGGTTTTTCTCTTTCCTCCTTAACTTCATTCTGAAGTCCAATATCCCGCTCTATCTTCCAGGTCCATTTCTTTCTCCATTTTTTGTTTTCTTTCTGTTTTTGGTAGAATGCATTCCTGTTTGTCCAGCATCTCTCTGTTTGTTGGTGAATTAGTACATTCGTCTTATGATTTTCACCATATATTGATTTCCACGACTGTTTCTAACAACTGTCATAAGCACCAGTGGTTGTGTGTTTTTCTTATTATGCCGCTTAGTTGTCCTCTCTCTCTCTCTCTCTTGCTCTCTCTCGTGGAGAACGGCTCTTCTTTCTGCAAGGACCAGCCGGTGCTTTTGTTGTATCTCAGATTACGAAGCCGTTCAGACAGCACACGATAATGCATGCGGAAGAGCCAGCTGTATTTGGTTTCATTCAAAACGCCTTTTGGGGAGCTTCAGCCTCTTTTTTATGACCTGCTTACAATGAGCAGTGTGTAACTGTGCATCACAAGTTTCAGTCCCCAACTTCCATTCAGTCACTTTCAATCACTTGAGTCACAGTTCTATTTGTGTTGAATTCTCAAAGCAGAGCTTTGGACTATATTTGAACCCACCGTCTAACACACACGGTTTCTAGGATAAGGCCAGCATTACTTTGTTTTTCTCGCTATGAATTAATCCCTTGAAAAGACCTAAAGCAACAATGTGTCCAGCTGAACCACCAAATCTATTGGCTCTCACTGTCGATATAATATTTTAAAAACAAAGATATAGTTTTATTACGACGCAGTACAAACTGCAGGTTTAATGATGCTCACACTTAGTTTTGCAGGTTGGCTGCTAATACTTGCTAATTAGCACCAACACAAAGTCGAGCCCAGACTGACTGTCATTATTTCTGCACATACATGATGATGATGCTCGATCAGGGTATCACTGAGCTAAATTTCCTCTGGGGAACTTAAATGTCTGTGCAGTCCATCCAGTAGTTGCTGAGATATGACTGACATTGCCATCTATAGAGCTATGTAAGAGACTTTAATAATGCGAAGAGTAATTATTCTAAAATATACGGGCACTATAGTTTCTTGCAAGTGTCACTGAAGTGCTGCGAATTAATGTATTTTATGCTCTAAATTTTCAGCACAGGGACAGTCATGCAACTTTGTGTTGTCTCCAAACAAACTTTGCTGCCCATTGTCGATGAATAATCACATGACTGACAGTCAGACAGTCTGTAATCATTTTTGGGCCCCGCTGTTGCCCAAAAATGATGCACAGAGGAATCAGGTTGATCAAACTATCGCTAGAATGAATTCATTGTTGGTTTCGGTCTTTTTATGGGATTCATTAACACAGTACAGATCATCGCGAGCCTTCAAGACAGTAGTCATTTATGTAGATGCAATACTGCGGTTCTTGTGTCAGTCAGTTCCTTTAAAAAATACCTTGATAGTCAGCGTAAGTCATAAGCTCCAACACTCACTGCTGTAATGTGACAACAACTCCCTGAAACCACATGAACAGACAGGTTGTTTATCGAGCTCACTGTAAGTGTATGAAAGAGCCCACCGAGCTGAGGTAGTTTAACCTGCAAACGTGTCAAGCAGTAAAATAGCTGCCCTGTGATAGATACATCACGGAGAGGAAATGGTAAAGAAAATACCTTCACCTCTCGCCAGCCAGTTGCTCTCTGATGTTTAGGAAGGTGACTGGGCCCAGAGGATTTACTCTCTGTGTGAGGGATTCCCTGCACATTGTGGTTTTCCTCTTTGCTTTTGAGTTCTTTTCCATTGATTTCCATGCATTGTCTCATGAGTCACTGGCAGGGAAGGGTTTTGTGTCTTTTTCTCTTGCATTTTGTGAATCTAATGATGCACTTATGTTGCCCCACTTTTCCCTTTTCTTCATACCTTACCTACTAAAGGAGGGAATACCACTTTATTGGTAAGTGGATGTTAACCAGAAGGGAGTTAAACAAGAGTAACCATTAAAAAAACAGAGAAAATGGGTCGCTGTTCACATCTCAGCAATTGTCTTCAGGAAAAAAAAATCCAGAAAGAGAAAATTGAGTAGCAGACGATTTGTTTTCTGATTCGATTGATTCAATAATTGTGATCTTTATTTTGTTCCTTCCATTTCTGTGATGTTCCGTCAAGTTGTCTTCTCTTTCTGTTTTGTTTCATTTTTTTTAACCATTACTAAAAAAAACTGAAGAAGTCCTCTTTTCTACTCTACAAAATCTGTAGCTCTGTACTTTCTGCCTCTGCTCTTAAACTTATTTGGTTCACAGTTTTGTTTTATTTTGTTTCCCTCTCTTCCTCCTCCTCCTAGTTTTTTTTTTTTGTTTGTTTGTTTTTGCGATTATGATTTCTTCAACTCATTATGGTTTTGCATGCCAAGTATTGCATGCGCTGCACCATAGAGGACTATCTATAAGCCATATGGAGAAAACCTAGATCTTTTTCTTTTAGATGTTTACCTTCTTTTGGCAAGTACACCGTAGCACTCAGTCACCAACCTGAAAACACTCTAATGCTCTTTTTATCCTTTTTTTTCTTTTTTTTCTTTTTTTTTTTTCTTTGTTGGTCATCATTTCTCTACAGAAGCTCCGTCTGCTGACTTCCAGCCCTGCAAGCATCCAGTCCACTCTGCTGAGAGAGCACAAGCTCCACAGCGCCCCCAGCAGGAGCCAAACGGGACAGACGTGCACGGCCGGAGAGGCTGGGAGTGTGGACGGCAGGAACGCAGCTGTAGGGAGCTCCGTGGGCCAGACGTCGGGGAGGAGAGTGAGCCAGAGAGGCCAGAATAAGAGCTCCCACTCCCCCGCTCACAGCAGCGACTCGGCCCACTCCCAGCATAACCACACTCACAGAGGGAGGAGCTCCCGACACCAGAAAAAGTAAGAAAAAAGACCTTTACTTCTGTCTGTAGGACTTCATGTGGCCCTACATTTTCAGGATCCGCTGCTGGAGCTTCCCTCTGTAGCTTTGCCACTGATTATTTGACATTTGCTGTATTGAACTGCTAATTACCTCAGGGCAAAAGGCAGCCACTCTTCCAAACGTCACCACCGCTCCAGTCGGGGTCAGGCACACCACCGGAGCCCGTCGGCGTCACCGGGGCACCACTCGCACACGTCGGGCAGGAAGAAAGAGGAGTCCCGGGGAAAACCCAACCTCCGACAGCGCAGCAGCTCCTGGAGCAGCGGCCGTTCATCGTCACGCTCCGCCTCCAGAGACAGAGGCCCCAGCAAGGCCAAGTCCCCCCACAACAGACAGAACAACTCCAGGTGAGGCCTCGCTCTCCGTCACGCTTCAGCTTAAGTCCGGACTATAGTTTTAGTTTAAGCTCATGTGCTTTGTTGTGGTGATGGTGTCCTGTGTGTCCTGCAGAGAGAGGGACAGCCCAAACCGCTCCGACACCGACAGCCGAGCTCGCCGCCGCTCGCGCAGCTACTCGCCCATTCGCAAACGAAGAAGAGACTCGCCCAGCTTCATGGAGGCTCGCAGGATCACCAGGTAACACAGCTGTCCAGCATCATAAAGCTCCCCCTGATGTTTTTAGTAGTTCCACTGTGACAGCTGATCAGCGCTTATGTGGACTTATCATGTGGACTTTTACAGCAGCAGAGCACCAGAGTAACACAGGCGCCTGTGAGACAGCTTGACTCTTTTTTATTTTCAGCTTTTATATGTCTGCAATTAACAGCACTTAAACATGACACACTTTAATTGATGTTACACTCTGCAGTTAAAACATGTCCTGTAATTTCACAGCGCTGCATTCTGGGGCAAAAGTCCTTCTTTTATAGCTGCAAATTATAGCAGTGACGAGCAACAGGAACAAAATGAGAGAATTTGTCCCTGCTCTGACTCACTGGGAAATTTAAGAATTTTTAAGAATTGAAGTGGAAATGAAAAACCACAAGCACAAAGATGTGTCGGAGATGTGTTGTTACACATTTATATCGATCTGTTTGATAACAAATAATGATTAAAACTGTGCTCTCCATAGTAATTCTAACAAAACAAGAAGAAAAAAACATGAAATTTTACAAATATTGCTTTTTTTTTGCCTTGAAAGCATGCTGCAGAGGAAATATCTTCTCAGTCCTGAATAGAGTCTGCAGTCTGCAGGATTTAGTTTGCGGTGCTGTTAAATTGAATTGTGTTCTAATGATGCTTCTCTGTCTATTTATATCAGTGACCGTCAGCTAATGATGGAGCATCTATACAATGTTCAGCAAGAGCACAGATAAAGCCTAAAGTTGATGATGTTAAATCAGCACCTCTATGAAACAGGTTAAAAAAATCCAAAGTGATAACCTTCATGAAGGGAGGATTTACTGCAGGACTGTCATATTAGACTGCATTACTCTCAGCTCGGTGCACCGCATAAACCCGCAGCTGAATGTAGATAACAGTGAGGACATAAAATCAATACAGAAATCAAGTATAGCTACAACAGTTGAGAGAAATATTTATTGAATTGATCTCCATTGACTTATTTAGTTTGTCTGATCTTTTTATTTCTTTCTGTGTGTGTGTATTGTTTTCCATTAAATGCGAATCAATGAATTGCTTAATCACCACTTACAGAGCTTCTTCATACTGATGAAATATGTTTGAATTAGAGTAAACAATAAACTGCAGTAATCAAAGCTTCTTACATTTTGACTAATTTGACAATGAGTTGTTTTCTAATTATTATTTGATCATTTTATCCTTTCTCATATGAACTAATTTATGTTTTTTTTCATGTGAAATGTAGTTTGTCATCAGTAAAAATGTCGAGAAAGCTCCCACATCCCTGAGAAAAGTGTCTCTGTGGAGTGAGAAAAGCCGTTCTAATTTCTCATACACATGTGAATAGACATGGGTGAAACGTGTGTACCTTGTCATCTTTCACTCCAGTCCTAAAGGTCCTGATGCCAAGACAACGGGATGCTGCTGAGCAGAGCTGCTGCAGGCTAGTTACCCTGGTAACAGTTGCCGTGCAGCAGGATCCGGCTAGTCTGACTCCTGAAGCTCGGCTGAACAGCAGGCCATCTGAGGTCCCCTGAGTAAACCTGGCCTCCTCCTGTATCTCTTTTCTGTCTTTTCTCTGCTCCTCCATCTCCTTCCTGACATTTGCACAAAGAAACTCACTCCAACTCTAAAGCTACACCTCACTGCGGGTATTCACTAATGTTGTAACACAGAGATTAAAATGCTATCAAGGTTTATTTAACTTGATCTATTGCTCAGGCTGTGGATTCCCATGGCAGCTATAGAAGACAAAAGCAAAGGCTGAGTTATCTCCAACGCCACTGAAATGACAAGGTGAAGCACACCTCATAGGAGCAGGGATACCTTGATAGCATTTATCTCTCCTCGCACCGTTGACTGTTGATTTTTCCGGGTGTCGGCCTCTGCTGAGAAGAAGAGGTTCTTTTGGGAGCTGACAGCTAATTATCTTACAGGAGGCACTTCCAGGGTGGCTATTAACAAGGCAATCTAAGCTTAAGCTTAAACTAACGACATGCATTTTCCTGCTATGTGTGGGAGATGATGATGGTGTGAGTGTGTGTGTGGTTGAACAGCTTGGACTTTTTTAACCCATGTAGCAGCTCTCTTTCAGATCCTGCATTGATCATAAGTCCTCCACCTCTGTAGCCTAACACTGATTTGCTCTCAACTGACCAAATCTTGTCCTAATACGTCATTTGTTTTACACCCGTGTCAGACAAACACCTGACCGTGACACTAACTCGTCAAAGTGTCATCTTTGTCTGATGTAACACCCCCGTCCTCCCCCTCTCTCCTCTCCACAGTGCTCGGAAGCGGCCGATCCCGTACTACCGGCCCAGCCCTTCGTCGTCCAGCTACGACAGCAGCCCGTCGCGGTCCAGCCGCAGTCGCAGCCGCAGCTACAGCAGCTACAGCCGCAGCCGAAGTCACAGCCGGAGCCACAACCGGAGCCACAGCAGGAGCCGGAGCCGGAGCCGGAGCTGGAGCCGCAGCCAGAGCCGGAGCTGGAGCCGCAGCCGGAGCCGCTCCCGCAGCCACCACACGTACTACAGCCGCAGCAGCTACGACAGCCCCGGCTTCTGAGCCCAAAAGCAAACAGGGGTGAAAGTGCTGTTGACTTTGCCGCGCTCCGGATCAGTCATGATGTATTTTTAACAAGCCCTCAACAGTGCCCACACTGCTGTACAGTCCAGGGCCCTCGACCCTAGACCGTTATCTCTCTCTAACGCAGAGCCCGGATCAAAGAGGAGAAGCGTATTTTGATAGAGCACATTACTATGAAATTGGCTGTCACTGTTCATGTCTTCACGTATACAAGGTATTAAAGGAAATGGGTCAGAAATTAATTTGGTAGAGCCCAAAGAACAAATCTTGCTGTATGTTAGCACTTTCTTTCTCTTCTTCCACAAAGCAACCAAAAATGAGTTCATTAAAAACTATATGCTGTATAAATATATATCCTGACAATAGGAGCTGAGTAGAAGACAAAGTGAGGACACATCAACGGCTTAGTGTACATTTCAGAAAATCAGACGTTTTTTTTTCCCCCCTTCATCATGTACTCCCCAAAGACTTCCATTTCATCGAAGCACAGAGATCAACAAAGGAGAGAACAAAAGAGGAGTCTGCAGATGACATAGGATGCAGAAGAGAAAAGAAAAGGAACTTTTTATATGACAAAAAGTGTATTGTATAGGTTTGTGTGTATAGATGTAAACTCTCTTAAGTTCTGGCTTTGTAAACTATGCACTGTATATTCCATCTAGTTTGAGCAGGTTTGTTTAGCATGATGCATCAGGAGAGACTTGCTGCTCGAAGGAGAGTACCCGGCCGACATGAAAGGTGCCAGGGTGCACCTGTGCTCCCCTCTGACATCATCAGTGTGTCAGTCACCTGCATACAGAGGTGAACAAAGGAGGGCGACTATGTATTATGTACTTTTACTCTCTTCCCTGTTTAAATTATTATGTTGATTCTGCTAATCCTGACTTAATGTGTGAGCGTGTGTGTGTGTGAGAGTGTGTGTGAGTGTGTGTACCTCCTCTGCAATGTCCAGTGAGGTAATTATGGTACATGCTGTATGGTACTGTACAGGAAAACTGTCTGCAAAAAGTCTCCATGCACACTTTTGTGTTAATCACAGCTGTTTATAATTCTACTGTATTTATTGATTTATTTATTGGGTTATTTATTATTTAATTTATTGATCATTTCGCCACGAGCTGTAAAGCAGTTGGATCATGCTTTGACGGTGAGATTGCTGCACACGTGTTCCCATTTGAAAATGTTCTGTGTGTGTCCATGTTTAACACGACGCGTCTGTCTCTTATGGTGGCGAAGGCTTACTGTTACTATCAGATTAGCGAGCAGGGTGAAGAGTCATTGCGGTGTGTTTAAGATACTCTGATTTTAGCCAGAGGAATCGAGTCTTCGCCCACAGTTACTCCCACGACTGCCATTATGGCGTTCCCGGCCTATTGTGGTGGTTCAATTTAGTACAAGGTATTGTGGCTCTGCCTGCAGTGAGAAGCGAGGGATCAGCCTCAAACAGAACCAAAACATCTCCCTGCGTGGAGAGAAGAGTCTATTATTCTACTCGACTGTATGTTCCCAACCGCTACATAGTCTAATCCCTTATATAATGGGCGGCACCATGTTTCTCTCAGAGGTCCCCTGATTACCAGCTTCAGGAAGAGAATGGATGTGATGTAAACTGACGTGGCAGAGACACCAGCAGGCTCCGCGATGCCTCCTCGGTCTAGAGGTTCAGAAGTGCGGTAATCAGACTGGCGATACAATCAGGGATCACCCTAAGTCTTCCTTACCATTCGTCCAGTCTCACGTCACTCGCACAGTGTTGCATTCCCAGTGTAACCAGCCGTAACTATGATACTCTGCGAACCTGTTAATTTATTCCAAGTATAGCATTGTCCCTTTGGTTCTCCAAGTCATTCTTTGTAGTGTACAAGTTATTATGATGACAATAAACAGAAACAAATGGGGAATTAATTTCACCCTTGTGCTGTTGTTTTTCCTTCTTAATTGAGAAATGAAATGTCATGTAGATTTGCATATATTTTCCCTACAGATGGCACTGATGACAGCCTGATGCTTGTGACTGGAAACATGAAACCTGCAGGAGAACGGGCTAGAATGTTCTCCAGAGATTCTCAACCTCAAGTCACACCAGGACAAGGACCTGGTGGAGGTCGAGGAGAGGATGTGGTCTATTTTAGGGATTGTGCAGATATCAACACCATATACTTCTGCTTTGATGTACTCAACAATGCCTGTGGCAAAACAAACACATTCATTTCAGAGTGAATGAAAATGATTTGAAACATAAAAATGAACTCAAAAGCAAAGCCTGAGAGCACCCCAACTGATAACGATATCTTCTGTTTTGTCTAGATGGTGAAGGTAATTTAGCATATCTCTTTTCCATCTAACACAAAAAAATTTCCCTGCTGTGGGACTAACAAAGGAATCTGAATCTGAAACAGAAAGAATAACAGAATGACAAAATTAACCTAAACACTATTTAAAGTGAGGGAGTTTTCTTGTGTTGTAAAATAAAAGTAAAAAACACCACTTACAGAAGTCGGATATTTCATGTGAGGACCCTTCTCTCTTTTCACTGGGTTGCACTTTTGGGGTACTCACATTGAAGGTCTTGATGCTGGCCTGTGAGGATGTACCCACACTTTGGATGATATACAAAATCCACAACATTATTTTCAATGGAGAATGCTGGCTTAGTTTTAATGTGTCTTGCTTTTGAGATGATTTTTTTGGTTTCAAATGATTTTTATTTTTTTTTGTTTGTTT
This sequence comes from Amniataba percoides, assembly GCA_037176925.1. Classification (NCBI taxonomy): domain Eukaryota; kingdom Metazoa; phylum Chordata; class Actinopteri; order Centrarchiformes; family Terapontidae; genus Amniataba; species Amniataba percoides. The sequence continues at coordinate 4,683,916 of JBAJHX010000067.1, forward strand.
GTTTGTTTGTTTGTTTGTTTGAATCTGCATAAATTTAGTTTAAATGTTATCCAGAAGTAAAGCATTATAATGTCACACACTGACAAAACTCTATGGCAACTTCGAGGAGCCTGTGAAGCCACTGATTCACATCACAGCTGGATCCTGTAGGCGCAGGGTGAGAGGGTGCAACGCAAGAGACGTTTCCAAAAGCAGAACATCTCATGAGAGTGAGAGTGTGAAGTTGGTGGACACACACCTGTGACATACAATAAAACATCACACGGCGGCAGGAACAGGCTGTCAGGCTGTCAGTGGCTTTGAGAAAGCACAGCTTATTAACTCCCCATTTGAGACATTAATAACATGAGGGGCTGCAGAAAGCGTCACTGACACTGATCTGATAACAGCCAATTGTGAGGCTGAATGTGAGCTGGATATTGGGGATTATGTGGAGACCAGTTTGTCTCCTCGGCGCCTAAACCGCATCCTCCTTAGTGTCACTATTTCCCATTATTTCTGAGGAGGATTCTTGAAATGTGGTGTGTGTGTGTGTGTGTGTGTGTGTGTGTATCTGTGTGTGTGTTTGTGTGGTGTGTGCAATGTTCATTTACATCCATGTCACAATCTGACATTCCCCTGTGTATTCAATAAGAGGCTGATAATAGCATGGCACTGCCTGTTCTCTATATCACATCATGGCCCATACTGAGCCATGTTAGAAATAGCATCTTCGTATGATCTAACTCTGAGTTTGTATGTGCTCAGCAGGCCCGGTAGACTTCCCAGCAGCCTCCCAGATTCTTCTGGCTTTTTGGGACGTCCAGAGAGGGGAGGGGAGGGGGATTACACACAGCAGGAGGGAGGCAGGTTTAACAGTGCACTGGGCAGCTGCTGCTGGGGAGGGCTTCCTGTTGAATTCCATTCGGGTGCTACGTGTGCCACAAATAGATAGTCTAGTACTTTCCATAAGCGTGTCGGGGGTGTGAGCTAAGAGGGCTGGGGTCAGAAGGGAGGGCTCAGGGGTGGTGTCAGTGTGTATAAAAGCTCTCAGCTGACAGGCAGCCTGCAAGTTGGGAAAAACATTCTCAAACAGGCCAAAGGGCTCTTCGTCTGCAGCCAGCAGCTTCCTCGCTACAGCAACACTCCTCTGCCGCCTAACCACAGCAGCCATGACTGAGAGGCGTATTCCTTTCACCCTGCTCCGCACCCCGAGCTGGGACCCATTCCGGGACTGGCACCAGAACAGCCGCATCTTCGACCAGGCTTTTGGCATGCCGGCACTGCCTGAAGACTTCGCCACATTCCCCAGCACCCACTGGCCCGGGTACCTGCGGCCCTCTGTCCTGGCCCCAGAGATGGGCCCCATGATGCCCCACAACCCCATGATGGCGCAAGCAGCCATGATGCCCCACACCGCTATGATGTATCCTGGCGCCATGATGGGCCGTGCCCTGTCCCGCCAGATGAGCAGCGGCATGTCAGAGATCAAGCAGACCCAAGACACCTGGAAGGTGTCTCTGGACGTCAACCACTTCTCACCTGAGGAGCTGGTGGTGAAGACCAAGGACGGTGTGGTGGAGATCACTGGTGAGCTCTCATTTCTCCTCCTGTGAGGCCCTGTTTGTACTGTAACTGACTGCATGCTGATCCAGGGAGCGTAGTGTTTTCATAAGCTCATACATGCCGGTGAAGGTAATTTCCTGTCAGGATGAGCCATTCTTTGATTGAAACACTCAGCCTAACAGCAAAGTAATAACACCTTACAACATGTTTGTATACAGTACAGATACATTGGCAGGCAGATAACCTAATGTCTCAGTTTGATGCACTTGGATTAGTCCTTTCCCTCCATAAAAGAAAAGGCTACAGTACTGAACAAAGGACACAAGATATAAAGGCAGGAAACCTTTTTGTGAGGGTCAAACATGAAGCAGATGCCTTGCTGCAGAGTTACATAATGTCTTGAGACAATATAATGGAGGGCGGGGGCTTTTGGCTGCACACCCGCTTGATGCAAAACAACACATAATTCAACATGTGGGAGTAGACTTTTATTGCAGCTCACAGATGAACACATTGCAGAGGAGTGCACCGCTTTATTACACAGCCGGCTTCTCTCCCTGCCATGAAATGCCTTCATTGTCCGTCCTTGCTTGTGAAGGACCGGGGCAAAATGTGCTAACCTACAGAAATGTGTGTGTGTGTGTATGGAATGGTTCACATAATAGCTCAGCTCTCTGAGGCCTTCAGCTCCCTTTTTCTCTGAGTCAGTCTCAATCTCTCAGTGGTCTCACAAAGAGTCATGCTCTTGGAGTAGGGGCTTTAGCAGTGACTCATCCGGTGTGTCTGCTACTTTAAAAGGACTGCTGGATCCTGTCCAGGTCCAGGGTCCAGGGCCTTACTATAGCCAATATCTCACTAATGAGAGACTGGGCATAGTTAGGAACAGCAAAGATAAACAAAGCGCACGGCTCAGTCCAAGTGGAACTTGCCACCTCATGTTTCTCATATGTCGCCAGGGAAGAAGGATGATATGTTTAACGATGATATCATTGGCTTTAGAGAAGGGTTTTGTAGTACAACCTCTTTACACAGTGCTCTTCTCAGTCCATTTCATGCATACCCCAGCTAATGACCATCCATGTGGCAGATGACCACATTGGCCTGACACACAGTGTCGTCCTGTTGAAAAGGGTACTTCTCCCAGAGGACGGTGACCTTTATCGGCCCGTTGTCATAACAAACATATTACTGTATATAGAGCCAGAATGACGGGCGATGTTTCAACATCACAGCCAGGCATCTGAGGGCCTGTGAGAGACTGACAGGACCTGATAAAGAGTGGTGAGGATCTTCTGTGGCTGCCATGGCTGTGGCTAAATGGGTAAAAGATAAAAACACCACCTCAAAGCCTACACACACACACAAAGCAGCACAGCCATTGCTAGTTTGCAATGGTCCATATTACTAATACACACATAGTATGGTACCAGATGAACGAACATGTCCTGACATTTGGGGAAATGAGTCTATGTGGTAGGTAGATGAAAAGAGTCATGCAGTTCTGGTTAAATAAGAACAAAGACTCAAAGGGACTGACTATGTCTTGGCTAGGCACTGTGTCTGAATTCACTGTGAGGTTGTCTGGCATTTCCTGTGCTGAGAAATCCCCCCCATCAAATACAATACAAGACAAACCTATTATAGCAGCAAAAGCTCAGGTGTAAAATATCTAATAAATCTTGGCTGCATTCCATTTAGGTGAACCAGTTCCAGGCTTTCTGCACACTCAGTGTGGGCTTATTGCTTCTCAGAATCCTCGAAATACTGAATCTAGTTTAGTTTGCCTGCTACAGATTGTAACAAGCTTGATTTAGACTTGACTTAGAAATATATAATAATAGTGTATATATTAGTTCGTACACCCGCCATCATTTTAGTGCATGTGCAAGGTGAATGTGCATAGAGCAAGTAGACAAAATGTAGGAAATAAGTGGTGTAAAATGACAGGCTAGGAAGTCAACATGTTTTCTGCTTTTAACCGGTCAAATCAAATCTGCTCCATATCATGCAGTCTTTCCCTCTACTAATGCTGTGTTTGTCCAGCAGCTTCCTTAACCCTCATCGACTTTGTGTCCATTCATCTTATAAATAAAGTCAGGATGCAGAACTGGTGCACCATAAATATATGTTTTTTCACAACTCCTTAAAATGGGTGTATACTTGTGCCACATTTATGTAAAATTGCTCCTACTGTGTCCACAGGCAAGCATGAGGAGAGGAAGGATGAGCACGGCTTTGTGTCCAGGACCTTCACCAGGAAATACACGTAAGTGGCTCAGTGTTTTAAAGTTAATTCATTTCTGAAGAATAATCTTGAGGAATTTAATCTCTTTGCAAATGTGTGGTCCATTTGGTGAAAGGAAGCTGCTCGCTGTGCCAAATGTCAAAAACTCACTTCAAACTAACAGATATTTTATTAAAAAACGGTCTGTTGTGGCCTTTTGATGACAGCTTTGTGGCAAATTTTCATGGAGGAAATGCATTTCTCGGGCCGGCTTCAGATCCCTGTGATTCCCCTAAAGTGGCTTTCCTGCCGTGAGTCTGTTCAGTTGTGGGCCAGTCCAGCCTGTAGAGGGCTGGCTGCTGCTGATAGCTGAATTTCATGCTCTGAAAAGCAGCAGCAGCAGCCTCCACCTCCTTACATGCATCCCTCCTCCTCTGTCTGAGGTTTTTGCTTCATGGGGCTCTGCTGCCATCCAGGGGCCACAACACACATTGAGAAAACAAACCGAGCTGGTCTTGGATCTCTGATTTTACCCGATCAAGTCCTCACTGTTTTATACAGTCTTTGTTTAACTAAAAACAGTGATGCTTTTTTCCCATCTGTTCTAGCTCCTCGTAATTATATTATAGAGTAATAGTGGTGTCCCAGACTGTAAACCTAATAGTGCTTCTTTGCTCCCCTCCAGTCTCCCCTCCACAGCGAACGTTGAGAAGGTGACCTCCTCTCTGTCCCCTGAGGGGGTGCTGACCGTGGAGGCTCCTCTGAACGTGCCGGCCATCGAGTCCTCAGAGACCACGATACCTGTCAACGTGGACAACAAAGGTGGCGTGGTGAAGAAGTAGGAAGACGAGCAGCGCCGTGTCTCCCACACTGACACACTGACACACACACACATTCAAATGAGCACTTTATTTCTGCCACATGCTTCTAGACAGGTGAGGAAACAGCTTATCACTCTTCCCAAAGCAGGCTCGTTCACGCGCAAGAGAGGGGGAAGCGGTGGATTGCATTTGTTCCTCTCTTTCCTCTCTGTCTCTGGTAATGAGCCAACCCCAGCTGAGCGCACTGTGTAAACACATCTGCACCAGTGCCATATGCCTGCTCTTTCTGCTGTAATTACACTCTTCATCTGAATGTAGGAAATCTCAGCTTAGCCCCGCTCACAGATTTCTTTCTCTCTCCATCTCCCTCACTTACAAACAAGTACACCTTTCTCAGTTCACTCGAGTAAATCCCCCTCATGCTGCCTGACACACTAAAGACAAGAGTAAAGCGGACAGTAATAGCAGTGATCTTGTAAATGAAAGAACCACGGTCTCAGGAGAGCACACACACCACCGCTCCATGTGCAGAATAATGCCTGCGAGTGATCACAGTGTGGTTTCCCTGGACTGGAAATGGACTGGTTGTATCTGCAGTTGTTGTTGAAAAAAGAAATCAGTCGAGCAAATACAGAATAAAGTAAAACTATCAAACTGAGTCTCCTCTTTTTTGAAGTTACTGTTTATTCTGTGTTGATGGCAGGACATCTGAGGTCTTCCTGGCGGGGGTGAAATGAGTGAAGGAGCTAATCTGAGGTGTGTGCAGGGGTGTACTTTAAAGTCCTCCCCAGAGGTATTCTCTATGGACCCCTCCTCTATTATTTCTAGCATCTTTGCACCCTCCTCAGATGATAGCTCGGCATACTCAGTCCTCCTTCCCCCTCAGTCCCACACGCCGGTCTGTGTTATAAATCTAGAAACAAGACAACAATAATTAAGTGGCAATGCTAAACTTCTCAGTGTCGTCGTATCTTTTGCTCAATTATTCATCTGACGGTCACCCATGCAAAAGAGAGCAAGTGAAACATGTCAGCCGTGTCTGTGATGCTGCCAGTGAGGGTCTTCATTACTGTTGCCTTTCAGTGTTTGTAGTTTGACTGTAAAGAACAGCGCCCCCATCAGGCTGCCTGTTCCCCACATGGTGCACCAGGTTTCATTTAAATTCAAATGATTTTACAGCTCACCAGTTAGGATCATTGGTGTAAAATGAATACTAAAGAGGGGTTAATGTTTTTACATACAACAAATAATATATATATTCTGTTCTTATAAATGAATCCCAATCCGATGACCTTGAGCAGACCCCATCAGCGTGGAGGGACTGTAAGTTCATCCTGACACTGAAATGGCCCCGGGTCTGGGCCTGATCTGGTTTATGAAGTGAAGAACAGATAAAGCAGGTAATATGCTATGAGATGAGTGTCATATGTGCAGAGAAATGGGGCCATCTTTGTTGTGTATCTGCACTGAAATGTGTCATAATGCCCAAAATTGCATAATTCCATCATACAGGATGTTTCTGATGAATTATTCATGCCCAGATAGATACATAATTAATGGAAATTTACTCTCCTCTCTTGACTGAGCAAGGTCATTTAAAACAATTGCAGCATGCATGGATGCTAGAGTAGGAATGAAAATAACACAGTCTGCCAAAAGGTGTGTGTATGATACTGTGGCCACAACCTCTAATTATTTTTTTGCTGATTAATCTATTGAAACTTTTCAGCCACCTTTTTTCACGTTACTTGTTTTCTCTTTCCTACTGACTCTGGTTGTCCCCTGACTTTTTTTTCAGCATCGCTACAAGGTTGATATTTGGGATATCATTAAATCTGGGACATTCATGGTCTACTGACTTTGGTGATCCCTTGATTTTCACCCTACCGCAAAAATGAGGATATATGTGAAATATTTTTACATCTATTGGATATTGTCATGAATGGGGCAACAAAAATACAGTATGTGCTAATATACATTTGTATGGAGAAGAATTGGTATATTTGTGGTTTTGGGAAAATGGCACAGTTGTACTGTATCTGGTATTTTCTAGTTTCTCGCTCACGCATGACTGACACTGTACAGGAACTCTGGTTTTCATCACTGCCTTAACAAGAGTTACGTAACTCAAAATCTTATGAGCACAGATTCAGTTCTTATATCCCCGTCCCCGTAAGTGTTATCAAAGGGGAGACACTGGAGTTTGAAACACCCTGCACAGTTTCACATGATTGGGGTGAGTAAGGCACATGTATAGGTAGGAAAACACACATGGTCAGGATATAAGCAGAGGAACTAGGCCACGGGCAGCCACTGGGAATTACGTCACCAAACCATATCAGCTGAGGGCCCTGTTGCAATCGATACACTGCTGCACATATGAAGCCAATCCTACATGAATGTTGGTCAGTTCTTAACTCCCTCCAGTTAATCATCAGTCACCACGGGATGACATGAAAGATGTGGAAACAAAACTGGTGACGCTGTGAGTGGCTGTTGGTTTTCATCACTTCTTTTTTTCTTCCTCCTCGTCAACTTCCAGTCATTCATGTTGCGTGCCAGCCCACTAATGCACATACTAACTCTACTCTTGACTCCAGAGCTGCAGGGGAGATCTATTTATAGAGTGCTCTGCTATGCACTGAGCCTCCAGCATGTTGTATAGTTTCACAGGGTAGATAGTGACCATGAACTGGTGCTTTTTCCCCTGTATGGCCCCAGACCTGTGGTGACTAATAGGCCACTTATCAGTCACCATTAGCTCGATTTCAGAGACTTCTACAACATTTGCCTGTATAACACACACAGAAAAATGTATGGTGTGAGTGTGCATAGTGAGCTTGAGTGTTTTTTAAACGAATGAATGAATGCAGTGCCATGTGTTTATTCACTACAGCTACACATGCAGTAGCCAGGCAGATACCACCTTAAGAAGAGGCAGCACTCTCTAAACCACTTAGCATTTCAACTTTTCCTCTTCCATGAGTCACCATTTCCCCCCCAGTTTAATGCAGGACTAAATTATTCATGCCAATCCCCATCAATCCAGGAGCCAGCCAGTCCTCAGACCAGAGAAGTGCCTCGCGTGAAGCGCCGCTTGCTACCAGGCCGCTGATTGGACTCTCTCCAGATCTCTGCAGCCTCCCTGCACTCAGGCTGACGGGCTGAAGAGGGCTAGCTTTCCCGAAGAGGCTCTCAAGTGATGTTGAAGTGCAGCAGGGACAGATCATTTAAGAGGAAATTAAAGAAACCGTTAGATGTTTTTTTAAATAGGCCTTTCTCAAAGCACATATTTTGACTTAGAACGTAGAAGGACAAGTGTTACAAAGTGTTACTAATTACATTAAGGACATGTCACATTATGTACACCTAAACTTTTCCTGCTATGACATCTGAAATAAAAAAAAGATCTTGTTTAAGTCTTATTTCAGGACAAAATTTTAAGTCAAAATGTGGACAGCTTCCATAGATTTACTGTTGATCAGGATCTCATGCAAATTCAGATCTTCTATTTGTGCCACGTGTGTTTCAGACAGCACTACTGACATCATTTTCATGTAAAACTGTGCAGAGCTCAGACTAAAACACCACAAAATATGTCGACAAACCCTGCAGATGTTCGAACAAACAAAAAAGATTTGACAGATAATAAGAGTATTAAGACTGTACGTATATTAAAGCTGCATTTTGGGATTTCACCTAAATCCCCAGTGTTGGAACAATATCTGGCTCCCCTCCAGCTGCTGGCTCTGTGGACACTGTGATTTACTGAACTGAAATTCTACCGACTGTAAATCAAAACAAAGAGAGAGCCAGCCCCGTGCACAACGCAACACACAGTCAGACAGGCTGGCTGTGTGCTCAATGCTTTTTTTTTTTATTAGTCACTTTATATAGTGCAAGTTTCTCACCTTTAATAATTAGCACTACACTGCCCCACTTCACTGTGTTTATTGATAAGGCCTGCTGATATGATGTTACTACAGGAGCAATATGGAGCGAAGTCCGACGCTTGTAACGGCAAAACAACAGGAACAGCTGGAGATCAGAGTGGCTCACACTGCAGGGTTTGGCAGCAATAAATTACTCTCAGCTAGATTTATTTCACCGTGGCGCACACAGGACAACGCGGGGCACTCTCACCAATTGAGAACAACTGACGTAAATTAGCAAGCTCCTCGCCTCACCTGCCTCACCTGACAGTCAGCTGTTTGATCACATTTACAGAGAAATCTCCACCTTTAATGGCATTTAATGTCTCAAATCTAATGTCCGTCTTTAAAGCAGACTGACCCGCTGCGGACTCATGAGGCACTGACATGTAATCTTTGATTGTAAAAGATGAATATCTACCAAAGTGTTCAGCGGGTGTGTGGACTGAGGACCTATCAGCAGTGCTGAGGAGAGCAGGTGGTGTGCTTTTTTTTCCCTCCCTAGCAACAGCTCAGGATTGGCTGCCGACGACCACCTTTAGCCCGGGGATCGTCCAATCATATGCGAGAGCGCCGATTGCCTTCCAACCAATTATGGCTCAGCAGCTGCTCAATAATTAGTTCTCCCTCAGTGATTGAGGATGTTAATTAGTCCAACTGTGGATCTGGATTTGCGTCGATTTCCAGGTTTGATGAAATGTTTTCACAGGTTGCTTTGTCATCTCAGGGGGACTTACCTGCTCAGAAAGTGTCTATATTTAAACCGGCGGCCGGCCATGTTGAGAGCGGTAGTCTTCACCCGTTCTAATGGCAGCGGCACAGGGTTTTCTGAATAATGCAGAGGTCTGATGGACTGACTCATGAATTCATAACGTAACTCAGATGGAGGCTGTTTGTTTCGACTCGACATAACCAGTCCCACAGCGGCCGAGGCCTTGAACGCTGTCAGATAATGAGGAAACCTTCCCCGTCACTCTCAGGTGATCTGCATTTGATTAAAACTCTGCTTTTTGCATATTCCTGACATTTGCGGTTACGGCTGTCTCCATCCGGTCTTTTTGTGACGCAAATTAGACCACAACATGTTCTGCATGAAACAGCTTAAATGAATGTATAAAATATGAGTCTATTTTCTCTGTGTAGACTAAATCATGAAGAGAGGGAGAGACAGAAATAATTTGCAATCCTTGCTTTGAGAGATGTTGATGAACCAGCATTTCTTCAGCACGGCTGAGATTATTTAGCAGCTGTTTATAATCCACCTTTTACATCTAACTTGCATGTTAAATTATCACAAATGTCTGGACTCACACTGCATATATTTATCACAGTGGCAACATTAACACATTTTGTTCTCATTTCAAACACCCTATGACTAGTTTAAATCTTTAAATCTATTATTTTCTCTTACTTTGTATATTTATTACTGTAATGTACCACAACTTCAAGCCTCATTTACTTCGTAAAAGAAATCTGTTTTTGTCCTGTCTTCATGAATGACAAAATTCCATCAAATGTATGTGCATGCTTTCATTTATTTATGTCCCACTTTGCCCTTTAATAGTAAAATCATTAAATGTTCCCTCTGCAGGTACTGTGCTCCATCTTAAGTTTCAATCTTAAATCCAGACAAGCAGTGTGCAACGTTAAATGAAAAGCGTGACTTCATCCTGAAAAGATCATTCAGCCAAATGCAAAATGGAGGAAAAGGGTCAGTCAGCTTCAGTATTTGACACAGACGCTCTGACTTCTGTGTTATCAGGTTAGTGGAGCAGCCTCCTGACCTGCCTGAGCAAGTCACAGTTCATTCGTGTAGAGAACGAGATCTGCCAGCGTGATGAGGTAACCATTAAATATGCCTTTAAAGAGACATCCTAATGAGTGTAAGACATCCAGAGGAGCCACAAATGATTAATGATGATTTTTTAAATGAATTAGAGTGCTTTCAGAGACAAATAACAGGTAAAGAGACAAATATGAGATATTATTTAGGATGTAATGCAGATCATTGCACCGTTTTTTAAACTTAAACTTTTAACAGTCATGTGTTTTTCTTCAAAGTGAGAAACGGACATTTATAAGACCTCAGAGCCCAGTGAATCTTCTGCACCTGTCTCGTGGGGGTAATGAACTACAAATGTGTTGTCTTCCATCTATATTCATTAGCCAAAATGTGAATCTGGAACCAAGCTGGCCACAAACTATAATGGAAACTAAGTTTTCTGACATTTTTCTTTTTAAGCTGATTAAAAGCAGCCACAAAGGGGTTTGCAGTTATTATAAATAATCAGATCTGGTCAATTTGGAGCCATTCAAAGTTTGCATTCAGCAAACTGTGTGTACTAATAGGAATTAAGTTGTACTGCTATCTGATCATCTGTGTACACACTGTGATTTTGGAGTGCTTACAATTTAACCTAATTTATATTATTATATAAATTATATTAATTCTTTGATTGTGTTACTGCCAGTGGACTAATATACAAAAGAGCCCTGAAACTGTGAAGCTATGGGAACTCCCACCACGTCCATCACTACCATTTTCTGTCACCCTTACCAAGAACTGCATGTCACCATGGCGATGTCCATAACAGATCAATTTATTGTTAACAATCACTGTTTTGGTATAGCGTACTTCAGCAAATGGAGTAAAGAAAACACAGATTAAAATAAGGTCTAGCTAACAATCGCAATAAAAAGAAATAAATAGAAAATAATCCGATTAAGGTCTAGTAATTCCATGTTCATATGAATACATAACATCTACAGTATAAGTTAATAAATTGAAGCTACTGTATAAATACATCACCAGCATGCACAATATTGTATTATGGAGAATATTGGAGCAGTTATCATCTTACACTGAAGAAACAGTATAATAGGCAAGTGCATTTCTTGACCAAGAAGAAACTGAAGACAAAGAAAATCCACAAACCTCAAATCTGCTTTTAGAGATTCCACTTAACGTTGCATGTGCTCTGTCCACAAATTATACTTAATTCACTAATCAAGTCTGTGGTTCCAGGTGCCGTTTCAGAGATTCCTACTGGTTGTTATGAAGATAGCATAATTGGAGAATAAGGGTGGACTCATGATAATGCTCAATCACCACAGGGTTTTTTTGCTTGTTTGTTATTTTTTTAAATTTCCATTAATTTGATTTTGCTATCTGGATTTCAAATCGTCTTCGTCCAAACATTAAAGAGCCAATAGAAGTTGTTTTAGTAACGACAATACTGACGAGAAGAATTAGGTGTCCAAAAACAGTTAATTAATTTAATAAAGCACATCAGCACATGAGAGGGACAAGCTGCACTAAGTTTACTTTATGAATTGGTATCTTTAGTTACAGTATGACTGTTTGACTGAGCCGGACACACACCTGACACAAAGCAAACAAAAACATTTTTTATGTTATCTTCAGTAACAGAGACAACCTGCTTTTTTATCACTCAACGATCATAGTGTGGTGCAACTAAAGATGTCGGCACATTTGACATCACGCGATGAAGTTCGACACCCCTAAAAGCCCGTCTTCATCTCTGTAACCCGTCTGCTCTCTCGCTCATACTCTTTCTTTCTCTCGCTCTCTCTCTCTTCCTCTCTCGCTAAGCAAGGCCATGACATTCAAGGTTACTCTAATTTTCTTGTTGCTCAAGCATCAAAACGCTCAATTTGTGAATGCTCCTCCCCTCACCAAATACAATAAGACAGCTCAGCTTCATTTGCGCGATAAGACCAGTCTCTGCCAGTGTGAAGGTTTCGTCACCCAATAGTCACACTGTGATGAATGACACACCTCTTGCTTCTAAAGTGGTATTTTGGCAAATGCTGCAGAGGCTACCAAGGAGGGGGTTTCATTCTTTTATTATTATTATCTTTTATGGTAGGTTATTTCTCAAACTAAAATGGTCTTCTCTCCTACTTTTTTTTCACTTTTAATTTGTTGAAAAATAAAGAACAACAACCGCGTTAGTACCATCAGCTAAATTGGCCGCCGATGTTCCACCAACCCCCCCTCCCTTTTTATTTTAATTTCTAAGAACTTTTTTAAACTATTATTATTATTTTGTCATCATTTGTGAGCGCGCGTGTTGTGTTGTTTTGGCAGAATGAGGTTTTGGACTCTTTAATTGTTGCCCTCGCCTCCCTCGTCGTCCTGCTGGTCGCTCGTCCACAGCGTCAAGTTGTCTCGTAGCAGCTGCATGATGAGAGTGGAGTCTTTGTAGGAGTCCTCGTTGAGGGTGTCCAGCTCGGCGATGGCATCATCGAAGGCGGTCTTGGCCAGGTGGCACGCCTGCTCGGGGGCGTTCTGGATCTCGTAGTAGAAGACGGAGTAGTTGAGAGCCAGGCCCAGGCGGATGGGGTGGGTGGGCTGCATGTGCTCCTTGCTGATCTCGTGGGCCTCGCTGTAGGACTTCTCAGAAGACTCCACCACCGAGGCTCTCTTCTCCCCTGTGGCCACCTCGGCCAGGTAGCGGTAGTAGTCGCCCTTCATCTTCAGGTAGAAAACCTTGCTCTCGTGCTGCGTTTCGTTGCAGTTCTTGATCAGGAAGTTGTCGAGGAGGTTGAGCACATCCTGGCAGACGGCCTCCAGCTCCTTCTCGATCTTTTCCCGGTAGGCCCGCACCATCTCGATCTTCTTCTCGTTACCGTCAGCCGACGTCTTCTGCTCAATGCTGGAGATGACGCGCCAGGATGAACGCCTCGCCCCAACCACATTCTTATAGGCCACAGAGAGCAGGTTCCTCTCCTCATTGGATAGTGCTTCATTGAGCTCTGTGACCTGAAGAGACAAGAAAGAAAGGGAAATATACCCATGTTAGAATCTGTTTGTTATCTCAGTTGTTTTATGGATGTCATGTGAAGATGAGTGTTGCTAATGCTCAACAATGGGACAAAATACAGAAATCACAAGATCCTGAACAATACTAAGAAATACAAAGCTACAACTCTGTCACAGATGCCTCCAGACAAACTCGACTACACCCGAGGCAACAGCCACCTCATCCAGCGAGGCGAACCACACCTCCAACTCGCTGACATCATCCTCTGAGGTGCCTCCCGATTGGCTGTCCGCCACTCTGAAAGCTGGTTTTGTTTTGACAGGCCTGTGTCTGGCTGGTGGATTTAATCCTTTATACCCCACTGGGACTGTGCAGCAGAGGCATCTTTACAGACCTTTTTGGAGTATAAAGCCTGTTGTTACTTTCCTTTTTCAGCACAGAATTCAGTTGCATGAGCACACCAAAGCAGGGGGCCCCGGACCATCACGTGGATCAGCTCTTCACAAAGCCCTCACTCAACGGTCCGGCCGATCGGTCATCATAACACAACCCTCTGGTTTTAATTGGACCGTGCTGATATTTCTTATACAGTTAAATAGGAAACTCTTTTAGTAGAATGACCACACTACAATTACAAAGACACTTTTGAAAAAAAACATCTATTAGGAACCACTAAAGAATGTATCTTACTTTGGTAATACTAGTACATTGTTTCAGCATTGATTATGTAACCAGTATCCTTTGACAATGTGAAAACAGCAGGTATACCGTGTTTTCTATCTCAGTTTAGCATGATGCTACCATTTCCTGACCAACTGCCAGTTTTTCTTATTCTGTTCTTTCATCTCCAGTGAATCTGTTTTCTGTGTTTCTGTATCATCTTATCAGTCTCCCCCTAACCATCCAGGTGGGGTCGCACTCTGCTGCTACACTGTTAGAAAGCTTCATTTTGAACTTTTTAAATCACGTAGTAAAAGCTGATATTCCCCATGGTGTACATGAAGCATCCTCGACACATTGACTGTGTCTTGCTCAAGGACAGAAAAGCTTAAACCCATGACCTTTGCGGCGTGTCGCAGTCACTGTGAGCTAGCAGCTGTGTCACTCCGCCTTGGTTCGACTCCAGTGACACGCAGTAGCTGCTGATCCCTGTTCCAGTTGCTACTACAGCCTCTCTTCACACAAACAAATGACTAATCATGTGTTCATCTGATGAACTCACTCTCAGCATACGCAAGTCGCTCTATCCATCTACACCCATCTTCATGCTGAGTGATACACCAAGGAGATATCACAGCAACTGTTCCATTCAACAGGCCTGACCATCCTCTTTAATAAGATTATTTGATCTGTAAAAAGGGAGGAAGCACAGTGTAAAGAGCAATCAGTGATGCAATCTCCTGTTTCCATGGAGACTGCAAAATCTGCTTTGTTTGTGAGGGCAATGCTATCTCTGCTAGAGACACCAGCCACAGGCTGCTAATGTCAAGGATGCTGACATGGCTGATGGTACGGAGAAAGCCGCACTGCTGTGGGTGGGGATGAGCGCCAACGAGCCATTTCATATCTCACACCTTTCAGCCAGCTCATACACTGGGCGTCAGTCCCAGCAATGTCTGGTACATGGCTCACACGAAACGTGAGAGGACTCCAACAGCACAAGCAACCTTTTCTCTTCAATAATGCTTTAGCCAGAGGATGGTCAAATTTTCTACTCTATAGACTTAAATATTAAACAGTGCTGGGTATGTGTCATTTTTAATGACATCAGTCCAACACTTGATACAGACTGAAATATCCAAAAAACTACTGAGGGGGTTGCAGTGAAACTTGGTCAAGTTGTCAAAGTTGCCTTGAAAACACATTCTAACAATTTTGGTCATTTCCTGACTTTTCCACCAGTAAGTGAAAGTTTTTTTTATTGAGTGAAATATATTGACATCTATTGGATGCATTGTAATACAGTTTGTCAGGTCTTTATACTTCCCTGACAATTGATCATCATGTGGTCAACTTTAATCCAGTGGCATTTCTTTGTCCAATATTTTGGTCTGTGACCAAATACCTGCAAAACTCATGGCATTCCCATCACACTGAACTTTGTGTTTAGTGGTAGCAAATGTTGTCATGTGACTCTTTTATATATCACCTTTCTTCATTTTGCTCTGACAACGAATCAATCAGTTTGCCTTGTATTGAAGAGTGTAGCCTGCAGAGGGCCACTATCAGGACTGTGGACATTTGTGATTGTTCAGTGAGTGTCTCTACACAAGACATTTAGTACATTGTTATACCTGACATAAATAAAATGACCTCTGTACTGGAAGAGTATGGAGACAGATGAACAATAAAATGACAATAAAAATCTGTTGAACAATGATCCCACTTACAGGCAGCAGAAAGTGGCCCCACCCCCCCATTAGTCAGCACAGCCTCAGCTCTATACCGCTCTATACCATAGCCCATTAAATCACAATTAGCGCAAATGAGTTTCTGAACTACGGCGACTGCAACCAGCATAGTAGGTCAGCGTTGGGTGCAAAAGAGAGGTCAGAAAAACAAGGCCTAAACAGCACGTCTGTAAAAACATGGACGCCTTTGTTTCAGAAGGCTGCAGGGCGAGCAGAAAGCCCTGACGGAAGCTGTGGTGCGGGGATGACAATAGAGCTCTGTCTACCCATAAAGCTCATCAATCGCGCCTGCTCTCTCGTGACTCATCCTTGTACAAGGCAGTCAAACTTCCAAACAACCGAGCGTTAATACAAACAAAGGCCGGGCAGGACAATCAATAATTTCCTCTTTGACAGCTCTCCGCACGGCCATTAATATCCACAGGAGAGACGCAGTGAGAGCTGCAGGGCCGGGAGGCTGAGAGGACATGTTGGGCCTAAGTAGAGGCCGGGTTGGATCTCAGTGCCCGTCGCCTTACATTTCCATTTAATGGATTACAATTCGCATAATGGAGGCTTGCCAGAGTCCCACAGCTCTCCATTTTTCCCCTCCCTGTTCCACGCTCTCCTTCTGTCTTTTCCCTGCCCGTTCGCCCTCCCTCCCCGGGTCTCTCCTAACCTGATGTGACAACCCCCCTGCCAACCCTCTTTCAGGCAGCGGGGCACAAAAGGCGCCGCGGACCACCTGACGTCACTGGCGGGTGTAAATAGGGCCAGAGACTGCCGCTGAGAAAAGGGGGATGAGAGGCAGCGGATGTGTGTGTGTGTCTTAGTAATGGAGGTGGAGAGGGAGCTTCGAGTAGCTCTTTGTTGCTACGCTACCATATATGTTCATTGTTTTTTTTTTCCTCCTGCAATCACAGCTGATGCGAGTATCCAAAAATAAGACACATAGGGGTTGATCACTCAGAAGGAATGAGAAAGATTTGTAGACCTAATTATGCTCCAGGACCAGTATGGAAAGAGACCAAACACTAGTTAATGAAAGCTGGAGCCTCTCTGATAGTTTGAGATCTCTGCTGTCATGACAGAGTAAAATATTAAGTAACAGCTCGTTGGAAAATAAATAAAATGGGTGTACAATGTGAGACGGTCGTGTTCGGCCCACACGTTTTTCTGCTTAGCTGCTGTTGTGTTCTGCCTTAAAGGTCTAAAGTGGAGCAGATAGCACCTCCCAGTTCACATCTATAACAGCACAATGCACAGGTGTGACACAAATGATGATATAAACTGTGATTTGGTTATATTATTGGTTACCTGCTGCAGTCATATTAGGCCAATAAACCACTAATGATCCTCTCTTAAAATTCCTCGTTTCCAGATCTTGCTGCAGTCTTATCACGTATCGATTGTCAGTGTTACTAATTGTTACTAAGTGTAATTGCATTGCTAATACTTGGTAACAGACAG
>JBAJHX010000067.1:4723120-4748018 GCA_037176925.1 Amniataba percoides
GTGTGTGTGTGTGTGTGTGTGTGTGTGTGTGTGTGTGTGTGTGTGTGTGTGTGTGTGTGTGAGTGTGTGTGTGTGAGTGTGTGTGTGTGTGTGTTTGTGCATAGGACTCACTCACACAGAAGTACTTCAACTGTGCCAGTATGAGGCAATGAAAGGTAAAAATCAAACGTTTTAGTTCCTTGAAAGTTGTGAAGGTTTTTAAGAATACTCCAGTCCTCATTTAGTCCCACAGAAAACTGTTGACTGACAATACTGGATCCACCACAGAGGAGTGAAAACACAAAGCAAACCAGTGCAGAACATCTTGTCTGCTTAATAAAGCAGCTTTAAACTGTTTTATTTAAATTCCCTTGCCCTCTAATGCTGCATTTGGCTTTTTAAAGCTCCTCCAAAATCTTTCATCACACTCTTAGAGATTTTTTACCTACATGATCTCAGCCTCACTAAAGGAAATATTACTCCACAAACTCTGTGTTTCATGAATTCCTGCACTCCATCTCCTTTATGTGCTTTCCAAAAAGTCTCTCCTTTGAGCTAGAAAGCAGCTTAATGTGTGTCAGTGTGCTTTCAGAGACACAAGATATTCTATAGATGTTTCAATTGCACATCTCCTAACAAGAAAAAGCCTGGGGCCTCTTTGAATTGTGCAGCAGACTAATGGCAATTGCTTCCAAACACTAATCCTTCCTGAGCCGCGGAGAAACGTGTGGACTGTCTGTGGCCATTGACAGGCTTTTCAAGGACCAATTCAGGGCTCCTTCTTGCGGTGTCACCCGAATTAGCTGTTGGGCCAAAATGTGGGGATTCTGTTACACTAAGCTCATTTTCTGAACCTCCAGAATAGGACTGAGAAAACACAACAGCACACAGCCACAGTTGGAATTACTTGTAGAGTTGTACTGCTGTGAAAACTTGTTTTTCTTTTTGTGTGTGTTTCTCTCCACAGATCATTAGTGAGGCTGCTAACCAGTCGTCAATCAACAAGTTAAAGGGAGTTAAAAGTAGTTTAAAGGTGTGGGACACTAACAAATGTGGATACGAAGTGTTTCCCCAGTGAGCTTTGCAATGGTAGTTTTATGTAGCACTGAGTACCAGCCAGTCCTTTAATTGCCCATTCATCAATCTACTACCTATCAACTATTACTTTTAATTTACTTACGTAATTGCAACTACTACCTTACCTACTAACATTTTGACTCTAATCTTGAACTGACTAAGTTACAGGGGTAGCGTTCCAGAACCTCCCACAAAAGGTGAAAAAGTGGAGACTATATGATTATATGGTTATTTTTATGTATTTTCCCACACAGTTATACACTATAAACCCTTTATATACTCCTAGATATTAGGTAACATTTATTGAAATTATGTATGTAAATACATTGTTTACACACACACACACACACACACACACATATATATATATATGTGTGTGTGTGTCTGTGTGTGTATGTAAAGCATTAGAAGAAGTAAATCATTATGGAAGCATATCGAAGGGACTGACTACACACAAAAAGCACAAAGATAAGCACAAAACAGCACAAAAATAAACACTTTACGCAGCAAAACACATTGATGCTGAATGAGTGAGACGAGATGCTGACTAACACAAAGTGGAGTCTAATGCTTTCCTTTGCTGAGCCAATCAGCGGCAATATCTTCGGCAGAAGTCCACAAAGTAACTAAAAATCTGTGATATATTTAGATATGCTTGCATATAAAATCTGCGATGCCACCAAAGTCAAAGCACGATATAGTGAAAGATTATTGTGTTGGCTACTTGGGGGCAGCAGAATCTAGCTGTAAATACATCACTGACATGTAATCACTTTACAAAACTGTTAGATTACCTTTTTTTTACACATTCAGGAGATACTGCACAACATTAGTATTCTGCCTACACAACCCAGAATTCCTTGCTACGCCTCCTGGTGCAGTTGTGTATATGGGCCTTCATGCACAAATACTTTGTAACAATTCACAGGGCATCATGTGAAACCTTCAGCGACTGAATTTCTTGTCCACTTGGAGGCTATAGAAACAAGATGACATATCAATTTGTTAGTTGCTTATTTAAACATCCATCAGTTACAGAACAGCATTGCCATGTACTTGAAGTTGTGATTCTTGCCACCTGAGGAGGGTTCAGTACTCTTACTTAGCTCTGTTTCTGGTGTCTTCCAATAACCTATAAATGCCTATAAATCCTCAAATGTTCTTTAAAGGTGGGTATTTTAAAAAAGAAATAATATGCACATACTAAATGCAGTACTGACAGAAGTAAAAGTAACACATTGGGATTGGTATACTGTTCTACAGGGATTATCTGTTTACTGTGATGGAAGAGGAAGCAGCCACTTGATTCCTGTTAATGGGGACCAGACTGAATGCTCAAAGTGAAGAAACGGCATTCCAGGAATTATGATCTCCCCACAAAGCACAAACTATACAGCAGGGAAGAGCAAGATAGTGATGGCTTCTCTCTTTCTACTGCACAACAATCTGATATAGTTTTCATTGTTGCCTATATTGCCTATCTCTTTTGCTGTCTCCTAGTATTTGCAAACTACAAACTACAAAGTCACGGTTTGTGTGTAATCTGCATGTGACATCTCTCCCCCAGCATGTGTTGGTTCATGTATTATTGGGCACTTCCACACACACATATTAGGATTCCCAGTTGTGTTGAGACATAAGTGAATGTGAGATGTTCAGCAGCTGCAGCATAAACGTGACCTGGCTGATACGTGTGCTGTGAATATGAGTTAAAAAGTCTCCTTTTGTTTTATTGTTTCTTTGCAAGACTGATGACTGTATTATTTCCTCACTTTACATTCTTAATTGTCCTCAGCCAGCACACTTTGTGCAGTGCTCTTGAATTTGATGTATTTATTTCAAATAAGTTCAGTGAGCTCAGACGTTTGCTCTGGTCTATGGCACTGCTGAGCTAAAATGAAAAGAGGGAACAAAGCTCCTGCAGACAAAAGGCCTGAATGAAGAAAAGGTTCAAGGAAGACCAGTCTCCTCATCTCCCAGTTGAATTTCTGAGCAGACACACACACAATGTGAGCAAATGGGCCACTCTCAGTTGGGAATTATGAAATCTCTAGAATAGATGTCTTGTTAGTGTGTTGATGGCTTGGTGAGGTCAGCTATTGTACATGTTCTTGGACTGTATTTTACATAACTCCAGTGGTGCAGACTAAGTAATTGGTAGCAAGTTCCTAGATGGCCTTGGGTTGTATGTCACTGTGTAGATATGGGCCATTTTACCACTTTTGTTGCCTGCTTATGAGGGTCTTGAATTTGAAATTGACACTACTAGTGCAGTGTGACGTCCTGTTACACTTGTCTTGGATAATCCTTCTAAGTGGGTCATGAAGACAGGTAGTATTCTGTGTCTTAGGTCGTGAAAACTGTGACACAGTTCACAAATATCAAGCACACGTCAGGCTTTGATTAGAGTCCTCTATTGCAATGTGATTTCTATATTTCTTAATCAGAAATGATTTATGTGTAAAATATGGGCGCAGTAGATTCTTACAATAGAAAGTTGATCTGACATGTTTGTTTGATAGATTTCAGTAACAAAATTCTGTTGGTATATTACATAACAAGGGTATTATGTTTAAGGTAAGGAAACCCCAGTGTTGACTGAAGCCCTGTGTCCCATGCAGATGGTGCCACATAGTGCCAATGCACAACAGGATGCACACTGAGTCACCATAAAAAAGGAGACTCAAATATCTGGGAACTGAAAGACTGTATAATAGCACAACCCGCCTCTGGTTATTTGGCTTGTTATGTGAATGAAAAACAATTTAGGTTTTACTTGAAGCTGTCGTTTCATTACGAATTACATGCAGCACTTTGTCATGTGGATATGAAGCTGTTGTCAAAAATGATTAATAGACACAAAAGACACTTTATTCTTGTAAAAGATCAGATTCCTTCAGATGAAACCGCATTGAATAAGGAAAACAGTATCTTTTGCTGGTCACATTATTAGTATTATATTGTCGATGGTTAAATACATACCCAGAATATTCATGCAAATTGGGGTTATAGTATTCACAGTAAGTATCAGAGTATATTTTGAAATGTGTCCAAAAACACGATTATAAGTCACATGTGCCAGAACGTGTTAGGATATAAGACCACAGGGACAGAAATGTGCTCATATCCTGTGGCCTCAGATCAAAATAGAAGACACACAGCAACAGAAAGCAATTCAACAAAGGTGCACGTACGTATCTATAGGTAAGCACTGCATGTACAGATCACAGTCACGACACATGTACAATGGAGTCAAGACTTGGCCAGCACACAGAAACAAGATAGTTGTTATCTTTTATCACGAAAGTCTCAGGAGTATCATTACTGCCGATAAACACACAGTTAGAAGTAAACTGTGTGGCATGATTAAAGGGATGCAGCAGCAGGCATTGGGATTTTTGGAGTGTGTTTGTTCTCCCTCTCTCTGTGCTCCGGCCTCTTCCCAACAGTCTGCCACACGTGAGCAGACAGAGATGGAAATGAGAGAGGGAGCGGCCCAAGGACACCCTGATAACACAGAGCGGTATGCCGACTGTCTCTTTCAGTCTATCTCTGCCTCTTTCACCCTCACAATGAACACAGAGCACTAGAGATGCTGCCACCTCATCCACCTGCATTGCTGATGTAAAAATAAATAACATCACGAAAACATAGTGCAAAAATATGGGCTAATTCTGTGCTTGTACAAATGCCACCCAGTGGTCAGATATGGTATGCTTTGCCTCTTTGATGGATTTTGGCAACATGACATTGAAACGGTATGAACATACCTCTGAGGATTTATACATTTCAATATGATCGCCTTTGCCAAATAATGAAATCTCAGGAAGCATTTTATCAAGGTCCCAGGGATCATATTAAACAGTGCATTCCTGTTGATTATACCCTCACGTGCAGAAGAAAAGTGGTAGATAACATTGGGATGATTGTAATAGTAGCAATCACATCATATTAGATGAAACTCTACTGTACAAATGAGCTGCTGTGATCAAATTTTACTGTGGGCAGGATGTAAGCATAAAGGATCCAATTCCTGATGAATATAAATATAAGACAGTGCCTAGTCCTCCACCTAGTCGCCCATCAGATCAAGTAACATAAAGTGAAGAGAAATCAGAGCTGCTGAAAAAACAACAATGTGTCACTGTGATATCTGCACTCTCTTACTTTACTATAGACTTTCTCACCCTCCCCAGCCCCTGTTTGTCCTCCCTTGGCTCCTCATTAGCCACTTGTCTTGCTCACTTGTTCTTCATTTCCTAAACAGCTTTCCTTGGCATGTTTGGACCCTGTGCCGCTATTCTATGTTTAGCTGACTGCATAGCTTTGCCGTCATCATTTTTCAGCCATAATCCTGTTTCCAGTCTTACTACTAAAGTGTTTTTCTCACATCCTGTGTGCCTGCCAGTACTCTTTGGAGCCTGACTTTGAGCTTTGATTTAGTCAACTTATTTTCAGCTCAGCCTGCTGCGTTCTGTGTCTGCTGCCTGCCAGTTATCCAAAACTGTGACACAAGGGACACTTTGAAACACACGCACACAAACATCAGAGATACTCCTCTTTCATCAAACACTGTGTAGATACCTCAAATTTCACTGCAAAAGTAACATTACAGGTAAGAGATGATAAATGAAAACAACTTTAACATTTAAACTTAGTGTTTATATTGAGATTTATGAGAAGATTAGATTAAATCTATTTCTATGGCATTCCACCATCTTTCATTGTATAATATACACCTGAACCTTTTTTTTTTTACTGTGACATGTGAAACAGTCCTCTGTGAAAAGGATCGTCCATATTCATTCTATAGAATCAGATTATTCATAATATTGGACACTTTCTCAAAAGAACATATTGTGGCAGTTTGTAACATTTCTCCCAGAATATCACACTCATTTCATACATCAAGTTGTTTTACAAAGCACATAAACACAGAGATCTACTAACCAACAATGCCCTGGCATACATTTAACATGGCAGAAAGGAAAATAATGTGAGTTGTGCATGGCCTGTCCCGGACTTGACCATGAGTCTGTGGTTTTGTACTTAAGGAGCACAATGAATAGAAGAATGTTTTGTATCTAAAACACAGTTTGAATAATTACCCTTGATTTAGATATTTCAAACTATGATCCAGTTTAACGATCCCGGCCAACATACAAACCCCCACAGCTCTGCACTAGCAGCATGAAGCCACTAGTGGTCATCCATCTACCACAAGATGAGTGGGCTTAATGGTTATGTTGCCTTCAAGGGTTGTTAGAAATTTTGCCACATCACACATGAACAAATCAACAAATCTGCAAATTCCCCTAAGAAAGTTGGAACTTTTAATACTAACTAGAAAATTCAGAACAATACTAACATAGGATGAGTAGTAGTTGCATGGATGCATACAATCGCCTCTGAGAGAGACACGACCCAAAACCTTGATTACAGTCATATTACATCGAATATTATTCTCTTCCGGCACTTTTGCCGCGGGACAATTCAAACTTATTGCGCTTGACTTTTAAAATAACTTTATAGGTGAAATTGTGTACCCAGTAAGAGTCATTTTAATAGTTGTACATTTTTACAACAGGTCATTAAATGATGTGTTTAAAGAACGGAGCGCCCCTGAACGCAGCGCTGGCCGTGGTCAGCTCGACACGGTGACACCGACTGACCGACACATAAACAAACCTCCTGTGGCACGGCTCCACGGACATTTAACTAATAATGTGATGCTGTGACTGCCGCCCGCAGCTCACTGTGAGGCCGGAGAAAGCACCTCGGCTGACAGGGGACGACTCCAGTGATGGAAAGTCAAAGTTAGAGAGTTGAGTCCGCGGAGAGGTGAGTTTGTTTCAAGTTGTGTTTAGTAAACTTAACGGGCAGCTAACACCGGCTAACAAGACCGAGCAGCTGCTAGTCATCACGGACTGTCATCACCTCAGGAAACAGACACACCGACATTAGCACCAGCTAACAGTTTGCTAAATGAGGCTAGTTAATTAGCCACTGTCCCATCCTTTGTAATAAGACACGCCGCTCAGTCGAGCTAGCGGGGTGTGAATTGGCTGCAGTGATAAAAGCTAACGGCGCGGGGCTGCTTGTTGTTGGTCCGGCGCACTTGTTGCTTCCTCAGCTGACTCCCTCAGCATGAGCATGAGTAATAATCGTACTGAGCATTTCATTTGTTTAAAAGTCGTTAGTCCTTATCAGCTGACACGGACTATTCTTCATTTAGACACTTCTTTGTATGGGACAACAAAAATAACCAGATATAAATACAGCCACGATTTGCTTAGTAAGGCATCTATAATGAACTGTGGTTGGATTTAATGTAATATGAGCAGTTATTTCCACAGTTTTCTTGGCCCCTCTCTGCACAGGGAGGCAGATGGTTTCTCCATTTAGAGCAAAAAAAAAAAACAACGTTTTATTATGCTTGCTTTCTTAATGATCTTCACAGTGCTGCCTTTTTTTCTCTGATCCTCTAACACAGAGGACCGATCCTGTAATCATCACCTGTGCTTTCACCATGCTGCAAGCATTTCTTGTTTCTACATTCATCTAAAACATCTCATCATTTCCCCCCTCTTCTCCCACATCCTCCACCCTCTCATCTGTCCAGTGACCTGGTGTGATAACTGCATGCTGCATGTCTTGGTAACCTCCCATCACCCCACACGCACGCCTTCTTTAAGTTCTGCAGCATGGCCCCTTCTTTAGAGATGAGTGCGTCTCGCCGTCCCTTGCATGTTGTGCCATGAGTGTGGCGTCATGAGGAAGGACAGGGATAACCCTCTGGCTCTGTCATCCAAGAAACCATGCCAGGGCCAGACGAACTATGGGCGAGAGCTAGAGAGGCTGCGTGCTGAGTTGGAAGCAGAGAAGGCCCGAACTCAGCGGGCCCGCGGACACCTCTGTGAGGAGCTCAGGCACCTGCGGGAAGAAGCGGAGAGGGAACAGCAGAGGGCTGTGAGGGAGCTGTCGGCCAGGCGAGGCTGCCAAAAGAACAGGGTCTCTAACAGACAGCGGAGACTGCTGGTCCAGGAGGTGACTGTTGAAGACAGTGTGGTTGAATCCACAGGAAAGGAGGCTTTTTGCTTTGGAGAAACCTACACAAAGCTGGAGCAGTTGCTCCTGACACTGTATGAGAAAATAAGTGGTGAGCAGGTTGTGTACAAGTCACATCATAGGGAGGAGTTGGAGCTAGACAAGGCCATCTTCCTCTGCCACCTGCTAGAGGCCCATGGAAGACTGTTGCAGGGGAAGAAGCGAGCGGGACTCTCCAGCTACGTTTCTAAAAGTCTGACAGGAAAGCAAACTCAGGAAGACAACAGTGACTCCTGTCAGACAGATCCTCTCTTGACACACTCCAGGGTCTTGCCACAGGGATCCCAAGGTACCTCCTGCTCACCCAAGAGGCAAACCAAACGGGACCGGCGGGGGCAGCCTTCAGGGAGGGTCCTCTGTGCAGCTGACCCAAGTGCCAGTGGTGCAGCCGTGGACACCTGTTACGGCAGCTCTCTGCAAATCTGTCGCCCTCACAACGCTCCCCATGCAGACTGGGACGACCAGCCCCCCCACTGCGCTGAGTCCCCTGGGTCAGGCATGTCATCACTCTCCAAATGCATGGACAGAAACATGGAGGTAAGCTATTTCAGACCTACAAATTCCACACATGGTTCCATGATTAAATAGTGTGTCCAAGTGAGTATTGCTGGTATTTCCTCTTACTGCTTTAACTCAAGAAACTGCATGAGTTGCAGTGTTGGTATTAGTCTTGGAACATGGAGGTTAATAAGATCATAATTTCAACTAAGCAATTAATATAGTAAATCAAATGTTATTCTTAATTACTTTACTTCAGATATACTATTTGCTTAATCTAATATTAAAACATGAAGAATTAGTCAGAACAAGATTTGTATTACAGTGTTTTCTGTGTCCTTGAATTATAATTTGCAAACTTAACTATGGAGAACCAAACAACTCGTAGCATTTCAATGACAAATTCAGTCATTTTAAAAAGACACTTTACTGTACAAAGACAAACAAAAACACAACATAATTATGATGCAGGTTATGTTAAAAACATAAAATGACTGATGTTGTAAAATACATGTTCATCTCTATTGTTGGCAGGGCTCTGGTTGTCAGAGAAGGGTGTGAGCGGAGAGGAGGGGATGGCAAGTGTGGGTGGATCTGTTTATGCCTCCTGTTGGGAGTGGCAGAAGTGGGTCAATGTGCCTCCGTCTCGTAAATTTGAATCAAGTTTTCATGGAGAGGAAATTGAATAATTAATCAAAGCCTCAACTGTGTCCAAAGCAGCAGTGCCAACGTGCCAGACCTCATAGTTGTTTTATGTTTGTTTCAAAGCCCTGCTAAGGGACCAGGGTCAAGTAAATTTTTTAAGGTGTTCAAATGAGAAACAAAAAATAAGAACGGACTAGCTCATGCATGTTTTTTGGTTCTTTGCAATGTTTTCAACTAGCATCTGCTATAAATTATGTTAAATAATGTATAACACTAACCAGCTAATGTGTTACTTTGTTTGTGTTTTCTACATAAAAAGCTAAATGACAGCAGACAGCATGATGGCAGATCTTGTGAAAATGTGGCAGTGTGATGGGACATCAATACCACCAAGGCATGATGGACCTGGCTGCAGCCTGTTTCTGTGTGGAGCATATGCTGTTTGACATGCGTTAGGTTATTCTGGCTGGATGCTTCTCTTTGTTGTGTGCTCCGTGAGATGTTTGCATTTACAGCATGTGATAAGACCACCTGCTGTTGACCGTGGTCATGTGTGCATCCGTAACCCCACAGATTTTTCTCTGTGTGGGTTGTGCACCGATCCTGATCAGAGAGTGAAATTTATATCACGAAAGGAGCTGAGACAGAATAGAAATAGTGTTCAGTGGAGTTCATGTCAGGGTTGGTTTTGGGCTTTAGGCTACTAAAGTCATGCTCTTGTGACCACAGTTTTTTAACCTTTCTCTCTTTCTCTTTCTCTCACCTTCTCCCTGTGTGCACATACTATACCTGCCTCTGTATATTGAAATGGACATGACAGACAGTTATGGTAAAATGGATATCACTTTCATATTCAGAGTGAGCCATTGTTGATGTAACAAACTTAGTGTTGACTATCCTTCCAGTGTACCAGAAACATGCCAGTTAAATGAATTAAGACCAGACTTCTATTTTTAACTTTGCTGCACCCAGCTATGAGTTTTCTAAGTGACCTTTAAAGGTTGCACTTTATCAAAACAGTCACACTCTAATGCCTCAGAAGGCTTTGTGCCTGCAACAAAGCAGTGACAAAGTATTTGAATTTGTTTTGACCTACTGTCATCTCGTTGAGAGTAGTGCTGAAGAAGAAGCGCTATGTGTGACCTGAGATGAATGTGTCAATCTACAATTTTCAAAAGACAGCACTGGTTTGGTTTGCCTCCTGAAACACCCCCAGCTGAGGAATGAAAATCAATAGCTGGAGAGAAAAGTTGGATTTATGCGTTTCAACTTGTCCTCGTGTGACCATGGCAACCACAGAACCCACATCGAGGAAAAACGATGCAGGAACTATACTTGGTTGTGTTTACACCTCAGTGCCAACAAACAAACAAATGAATCAGCAAAAAACATTTAGAATCAACAACGTTTATTTAATGTTCAGTTGGCTAAGCTCGCTTCATTAGTTGTGTCATATTGCCCTCTGTAACGATCTGCTGTTTGGCCTCTTAATGATGAGGTGAGAGTAGATGGAGAGCAGCAGATTACAGCATATGGTGATCATGGTCTCCTCTAAAATGTATTTTTACTGTTAAAAAGTCAGAGTTAATCATGGTGACAGTGAGCCAAATTTATAGAGCTATAAACAAAAAGGGCTTTTCTGCCTCCTTTTAAAATTTCTTGTATTTTATTCTGTTTCTGTAATTTACTGTTCCATTCAAATGCCTGTTTTACAAAATTACCATGGTGATGCTGGGATAAAAAAAGAAAATAAGACTAGTTATACACTGAATATACAGTTTAACCAGAGCCATCCAGAATAAGTTCACATCCCCCACCCACTCCTGTCCCATATTCAGGCTGCTGGGGATTCATTAAGCTGCCTTTCTCATATGATAGGCAGTTCCTGCTGCAGTAGGGAGGAGCGCAAGTCCAAACGGCAAGTTAGTGTGTAAATTGACATTGAGTTGTGAGAGTTTATCTTTAATCGCATCAGTACTTGCTTTACATGTTTTTTTAACATCCATGTCTTAGGCTGAAGTACTAACTTAATTACTTACTTCATTACCTTGTCAGACATGTTATTTGTTTCTCGGGTTCACAACTGCAGTAAAACATTTGTCTGGGCCGGACACACTTGTTCCTCTGCCTGCCTCTTGCAGCCTCCCTGTGTTGCAGTGTGCTCTGCCTCTTCAACAATCAATAGGCAGCCAACATCATTCCAGCGTCATCTCCATGGAAACGAGCTCTAGTCGCGGTAATGATTGGGCCCCGTCTCAAAGCCTGCCTTTTTGTGATAGGACGGCGGAAGCAGACCTCCCTACCCCCTCCTCTCAGCGACACTCGCCGTCTTACACTCGCACAATTTTCCCCCACATCCTCTTTCTTCACCTTTATGGCGCTGCAACCAAGATAGGATTAAGCAGCCTGATCGAGCGCATCTGGACAAAATGCTTTTTGACACAGCAGCATCAGTGAGGACGGAGTCACGGCGGCCGAAGATGCCACCCACATCTCAAGCCTCCCTGAGAGAACGGGTACAGAAGTGGAGACCTGTTAGTTAGATCGTTCTCTTGTTTTTTTCCTCTCTCCATCGCACGGCTCTTGTTGTTTGCTATTTCAGTAGGGCCTCCATGCACTGTTTCAGCGTGTCTTTTCTCTTTTCTGGACAAGCACGTATGATAAATGCTCCCCTCAGACGACAGAGCGGTAAGGGATGAAGAAAACAGGCTGTGTTAGTGTGGTGAGCGGGACTGAATGTGAATGCTACGCTGTGATAAATACTAACCACAGTATGCTCAAGAATGCTACCAGGAAACATGACATTCACTGAATTGCCTTCACAAGCCAAGGCCGAAAATATGTAATATCCCTTCGGAGCAGATTGTCCTCATTTTGGAGAACGTCACAGCGCAGAGAGGAGGAGGTACTTTGTAACTCGTGGTTGATCTATAACTGGTTTTCTTTCAGAAATGGCCCACAGACTCTCACTGCAAGAGATTTTCATATAAGGAACAGCATCTTCACTGGACTTATTTATGCCAACCTAAACTCCCACCTCAGAGGGATTTTACACATTTAAGACTTGGTGTTGGGTTGCTGACAGCCATGGCAATATCAGTCCGTTGCTTGGTTTCAGACACTTTGCCTTAGCTTTGAGAAAAAACACTTGTGCTTATGAGCTGTCAGAGAAAGGGATGAGAGTGCCATTTTTAGCATTTTGAAGTCAACTCACAGCAGATCCGTGTAATTCTCCTCCAGCAAATGAAAAGCCTGCGATGGCTTGGTCTTGGCTGGCCGCCTCATTTTGGTCATATTGATCCCCATCTACGCTGTCTGGCTTTGACAGAGAGTGATGTATGACCTGTGTACTCGGCCTGAGCAGTCCGAGCCTGCACCGGCACACACAGACATGGAGAGCCGTGAGGTGGCCGAAGCTCTCGGACAACAGCAGCAGGAGTTGAGGGGCCCGGAGGAGCCGGATAATAAGCAACACGGGCTCTCGGAAAAGGTGGTTGCGACTAACACCACTTCAACGTCACTGTTAGGAAAGAGGCACCACTCGCTTTATGCAAACCTCAATGGTTTTGAAGTGGAAGGTGTACGCAAGGTAAGTTTGGAAGATTCATTGTGTCGTCCAGCATCATACTCAGTGGGTGACATGAAAATGTTTGGGGCCTGTAAAACAATTTTACAGGCCCCAAACATTTCCAGACTGCTGCTGTTTTTATGACTCCTCCACATTGCAAACAATATATAGTTTGCGATGTGGAGGAGTCATAAAAACAGGATTACGCTGTTAAATCTTAAAACACTGAGGTTATACTGAACTTGTGTATGCAGTACCTGTTTTAGCCCTAAATACAAGACAGTGCTGTAACTGCTGTAGTAGAAGCACAGGGTTGGCAGGTTTTAACGTGACCTATTGTGACCTTGTCCCTAATTTCACACCTCGGCCTATCCTGTTAGCACACAAGATCCACTTAATGATAGCCAATTGAAAATCAATAGGAAACCCTCGAGCTTTCCCTGTAACTAATGGATGCTCCTATAGCTTGTCCAATGATAAACATTACTGTAAGTAACTATTACTGTAACTATCAGAATAAATTGCTTACGTTATTCTAAACCAGATTCATCCTGTTTTAGTATCAGATTGATGAATATTCCAATCTGGAGTTAGCTAATTTGACTATTTGAATCATACAGTAAATGGCTTCTTAAATGTTAAATAGTCCATATTCCCTGTACTAATATTACAGTATGCTCCACTATTAATACACCATGATGCATCATAAAACCTCTGTTTCTCTTTTGCTTTATGGCTTGAATGTATGCTTAGTTGTGGCTGGATTTCATCATTTAACCAAAGTAGTTATCTGCATGCAGCACTGACTGCTGTCTTCCCCACCCCCTCCACTTCATTACCTAATGACCGCAATCACAATGTAGTTAAAACCCCTAATGAACTGTCAACACACAACCTGGGACAAAATGTGTGGCCACAGAAGCTGAGAGGTAGCGTTAAGTGATGCATTAGAAAGGATTATTTGGCCATTTGAAACCAGTGGGGGTCGGTAGCTGTGTTTCTCAGCAGGGGGCTGTCACTCTTGGATTTATTGTTCATAATTAATACCATTGTTTGCTGTGGAAGCACCACGATCACCTTTTTGTTTGCGTATCACCAGTTCCGCCAGTAATTAATGACTGTGTGTTCCTAAAGCAGGTTACATTTTTAGAAGACTGTGATAAATCTGTGTAGTCTTCAGTAAAAAGATACCACAGAAAGCATTGGTGTTGCAGGTACTGCAGAGTAGAAACTGTGAAAGTGTAGCTGTTAGATGGCGAGTGGCAACCCCCCTTTGAATTGGCTGGGCTATAAATGGAGAGATGGATGTCTTTTAGTGTGTAGGTGGACACACTTGTTCCTCTGCCCTGTTCCTCATCAGATCTCCATGATCCAGCATGGCTGAGCCCACAGAACAGAAATTGAACCCACATGTTCCACATAAAGCTGCACAAGGGCTGCTTTGGTTTTGATGATTGACTAAAAGCTTGTTGGAAATATGTATATATTATCTTGCAGTGACTAGTCATTTTTGCTATTTAGCACTGTATATTTAGACAAGCGTACCCAAAAACAAAGTGAAGACATCAAGGTGAGGCATGCTCTTTAGTATAAATAAGTTTTTTAATCCTGCCATTTCTAAATATTTCTCCTCTGAAACTTTCATTAAAAATTAAGAGAAACTGTAGGGAGGTGATTAGTCTTTTGCTATATAATTACTGTGTTTCATGGGTTCTAGCACAAATGCTTCCAAGTTTGGAAAGGATTTGTGCACAAAATGGCTCCTTGGCTGGGCACATCACTGCTGCAACTTAAAAAAGTATTTTACAACCAAGAAACACTAATCAGATTTCAATATCCAAGCAAATTACATAAAGCAGGTGTGAATATCCGTTTTTGTGCTTCATAGAAGAAAGAAGCATGGTTGTTCTGAATGAGCTTGATGACTGTGTGGTCCTCTGTGATTGCAGCTCTTTACCACCTGTGTGGATACCATGTGGTTGCCTTTCTAATTATTGTTGAGTTTACACACTGTGAATTCCAGATGGAGCCACAAAGCGGTGATACACAAACACAACTCTTTTTCTCCATGAAAACTCATCTAAACATTTTTTTTCCTGATGGATGCTGTATTTAGCTCTGTGTGGTTACGAAGCTAAGGCCAGGCTGGCACAGTCTGGGGTCTGGTTCAGTGTTGTACCAGTGTAAAGGCAGTTATTCTGGAGTGTTTAGGACTAGCTGGTCTGTTTGACTTTAGAGAATGTGTAAGTGTGTTTCAGCTATGACAAAATGCTGAGGCTGTCTTTTTATGTCTGGAGTGCTTCTGTTCACACGAGGAATACCTTTTCCTCTGTTAATCCAGTTGGGGCATTTCCTGCTTTATAAAGTAACACAAACATAAGAGGGCTTGTCACTCAGTCTGGTGTCACCTGTGGTTTTATAGCCTATAAACACAGGTTACCTTGTCACCGTGGAATTTCCTTTGCTGTGAATATAATGACACCAGTGACGCTCAGCAAATATTCCAGAGAGCTGGTCTGCCCAGTGCAGTCAGATCTCTGAGGCAGAACTGGAGGTTTTGATCTGACTGATCTTCTGTTATATTCAGAGGGTTTGGTGCTAATGCGCTGACGTCCCTAAATGTCACTACTGACCCACTTTGTTCCTGTGGGAGAAGTAAAAGTGGAGCTGTGTGTCTGTACAGAGGACCTGATTTTACCATGACTTTGCTTGCAATCTTCTGAATTTAATCAGGCATCTCAAAGACGATGTATTTGAATCAGTCATCTACTCATTATTTTGTTTCTAATGAAGTCCATTATGATGATCTTGAACAGTTAAATTAATCAGTAAACAATCCCTGTGCAATAACCCTGACACTAAACCATCTGTTATACCTACAAATGATGCAGTTTGTACATATCATAAACTGTAAATATACATGTTTACTATACATATGACTTTTATCGACATTGTATTTTGTTGTTCATCATTGGTTTTGTATATACTTATATATCTTTTTTCCCGACTGCCTGTTTAGATATGTACTAGTTCCATGTTTCTTTTTACCCATCTTGTTATACATGCTATACATGGATATGGTTTGATAATACAACTCACTTTTTTATATTCTGTTTTTGTCTTTACTCACATCCTTTCTCTGTATATCATCAAAACTTAATACAATAGCAATGTTAAATAGTGGCTGAAATTGAGCATAGTATTATATTCTTAGTGGGGATGAACTAAAAACTGAACTTGTTTGAAGTTCCACTTATTATTTATGTTATTCCACATAAATCCATAAATTGCATGTGTGCATTATAGTCAGAAGTAAGGTTGCAGTTAGTAGCAAGTATTTTCACTATCAGTTCACCTGTCGATTATTCGCTTGATTAATTGCTTCCACAAAATATCAGAAAATAGTGTCAAATCAACATCATCACATTTGGCCTTTGGCCTTTTAACTTGACTCAATATATAAAAAATGATATGAAATTCAACATAAGGGTCAAATCATCTTTAGAAATCAACTCTTCAACTGGTCATTGCAGTTTATTCCTGTTGCTGATTCTATACAGTTCCTTGACACAAGGTCCTACAAGGTGTTTGTGTGTGTGTGCGTGCGCATCTGTGTGCATGTGCGCATGTGTGCATGCATGTGTGTGTGCAAATATCAGTATGTTTTATTGGCCAGCCCTGTAATGACTTGTGAATAATTGATAGAGCAGTGAGAGTGGAATCTCTGGAGAATTTGTCTCTCACATATCCCAGCCCAAACATGTCTGTCTGTCTGCTGTCTGTCTGCTGTCTGTCTGCAGCGAGGTGCAGACTCTCTGTGGAACAGGGGTCAGATGTGGTAGTCACTCACTGTGGAGCCATGAATTATATATATACTGTATGTATTTACATATACTGCACTGTGTGTGGGATGTCCAGAATATATCCTTTTGATCAGTAGACTCTTTGGGATTTATTGCTCACTCTTGCACTGATTTGCTGTAACAAAGACAGAGCTGTGAAGGCAGCTTGGAAGCTTTTATAAAGCACTGTTAAAAATGAAAATGTAAGCCATTCTCAAAAAGATACACATTTTTACAGTACTGGAAATCCTCTATAGCGCTGCCATTGTCCTTTAGCATGTATCCTCTTCCACCTAAGAACCTGGCTCTCTCTTCTCACATACAGGTTCGCTAACCTGAACCCAGACTTCCACATGTTTGGGGGCTCTCTGCTGTCTGTGACATTTCTGCCTTTATCATTTGGTCTTGCTCACAAACTGCTGGTGAGATTAAGCCCATGATTACATGTGCTCTCTCTCACAATGGGGAAATGCTTTTTGCCTGGAGGAGGAAAGGGAGACTCATTTTGCTGAGGCGCTGAATGTTAAGAAAGGTCACTTTGATCTTTCATTACTGGAGTGCCTCTGCCAGATGTACATTTATTGAATGTGACTCGTAAAGGTTTGTTGTGGAGCTCTGTAAAAGTGTTTAGACATTTGAATTGTGCAACATTGTTGTGAGACTTATTGACTGTCTTGACCTTCTGCTACTCTGTCACAGACAGAGAGAGAGAGAGAGAGTGTGTGTGTGTGTGTGTGTGTGTGTGTCTGTGTGTGTGTGCGTGTCTGTGTGTTTTATTAATGCCCCTGTCGCCTGGAAACTAACTTCCAAGGCTAGTGTGCCACATATTCTTCTGAATATATTAAATATGTTCTGCCTCAAACTCAAGCTCATATAATAGAATCTGTGGGGTGAAGAGACGTTTAACTGTATTTTTAAGGTCAACCTATTTTTGTTTCAACAAGATGCTAGCTAATTGATTGCGTTGAAGACTAATGTAGTTAAAAGACGTGTTACCTTCTTTTGTCAAGGACAATCCAGGCAATATTTTGTAACATTATCACACAACAAATACCATCCATCAATAAGCTGTTGACTCGTGTGTTAGATCTGCCATTGACTAAACACAAGTATGATATTGTTCAGTCATAATATAATATTACATTGGGAGATACCTCTGTAAATATCAGTGGTTTAGCACGTTTGCACCTGACTGCTGATACAGGAATGGGATTTTCCAGTGTTCACTAAGAATTTGTCTGTTGACCAGAAACATCCGGGGGATTTTTCCAGCTCTTTATCAGTGAGCTCTTGGTGATGAGATGCTGGCCTGGGAGTGATGACAGTGACGGAGTAGGGGGAGTGATTTTTGGCAGCATCAAGAATGGCAAGAAGGTCCTTGTGGGGCTGGTTGGATGCAATTTTTCAATTAATTTTATTCACTTCTATTTCTGGCTGAGAGTGGTGCATCTTGTGGAGGTCAGCCCAATCTGTAGAATGAAACTGACTAAATGGAGCGCTCACATTTGTCATTTGCTCACTTTGATTGCTTTTATCAAAGCTCCAGTTCACAAAAGCAGTTTAATTTCATTCACATGCTTTATAATTCAGCACACACATGCAGCCAAAAATACTTGAATGCAGGTTTATTGTCGCTCTAATGTTGCATCCATTTCAGAATGTGTGTTTTAAGAGTAATGCAATATTGAAAATGTGAGTCAATATATAATTTAATATTACATTGCACTGGCAGAGACTTGTGTGTAGGAGGATGTGGCACATGTGCATGAACTTGAATATGTCCTCCTCATACTTAATAAAGCATAAATATGGCTTGTCTTCCTATTATAATGACTGATATGGTTTTAAATGTTAAAGCAGATTCAGTAAAAGCATTTCTGAATGTGTCTGTTGTGCTAGGCCACAAATTAAGTTGTTGCTAGTTTTTATAGTGGGGGTCGAGGAACTTGTATGCATATGCAATCTTCTTTGACAAGATTAAGGGTTATATTCCTGCGAAGCTGTCAGGGTTAAACCTGTGGAGGGTTGGGGGGAAAAACAAATCATCTCCTTTGCCTTTCTGTCTCCCCTCCCCTCTCCCCTCTGTTTTCTGCTAACACTGCACTAAATGAAATTATATGGCGACCCCTCTTTCTGTTTGTCTTTTGACTTTTTCACAGCCAGATGTTCTCTGCATGTCTGACACCTTATTAAGCCCTCGGAGGCTCAGGGGATTGTGACATTTTTATTTGTGGACTGTGAGATGAAGAGGCGGCCTTGCTAGTATAGATTGTAATTACTGTGTCTGTAGGGCAGCGATGTAATGGACCTGATGGATGATGGGATGAGTTATCATAATTAATGTTACATCTAACAGGCATTGCAGATGCGAAAACATGTTGATTTCTTAATGTGGATTAAGCATCACTCCTGGTATAACAGATGAATTAGCCCATTACTACATGAGAATACATCTCAACATGGGTCTAATGGTTGGAAAAAACATCCCTGGATAGAAAGAAGATGCCAAACAAAGGTTATTTGCTGAAACGTATGCATATCTTACGAAAGAGCACTAACAAGACTTCCAGACAGCACATTTCATTTTTGCACAACCTCACCCAGAGGACGCTCATATGAGGGGTGGTAGAGGTAGATTGCTGGACGCCTGGGGGGAGTGAAGGGGTGTCTCATGTTGGCTCTTTGTTCTCTAACACCGTAAGAGAGACTCCCTAATCTGTCACCGTCAGGTACCCTGGGGGAGATGAGTCCTGATAAATACAGGAGGGGATATGAGAGGACACTTAAGAGGGCTTCTCCATGACTTATATATGAGTATGAGCGGAGAGCTGCTGTTAATAAACTACCTCAGGCCACAAACAGCTTTCATGTGTTTTTAAAGAGAGATTTTTCTGCTTTGTTTGAGACCTCTGTAGATGGTATCCTCTCCATTTCTGAA
Source organism: Amniataba percoides (assembly GCA_037176925.1). NCBI lineage: Eukaryota > Metazoa > Chordata > Actinopteri > Centrarchiformes > Terapontidae > Amniataba > Amniataba percoides. The sequence goes on from JBAJHX010000067.1 coordinate 4,742,775, forward strand.
CCATATGAGAGTTTTGCAATGCCACAGATCTGAAATGAGCTAAAAATCCACCACAGTCTTATTTTTGTCTCATGAATAAGGTGGATTTTACTTTGAAAGGTTCGTAATAGAGTGTTAGATCATCTTTGCACAATCAATTTCATGTGTATGGAGATGCAGGGTGGTGTTAAAGCACAAGAGATGTAGGTGGTAAGGGAGTAAAACAAAGAAGAGTACAAAGTAATGAGATCAAAACAGGTTCATTGTTAAACTTTTTTCATGTCGTTTGAGGATGTTTGACAGCGGAGCAGTGCAGGGAATCTCATTAGAAAACCACTGATGTAGGAGACAGAGATAAAGAGTCATTGATTGGGCTCTAAATTGAAACGCTTCACTGATGTTGTGAAGTCCATTAGTAGAAGGGCAGCCATTGTCAGCCTCTCCTGAATGTAGTTTTTCTGTTTCCCGCCTGTGCTGGTAATTAAAGCTGTGTTCGGGAGTCATCTCTCCGACCACGCGGTGTTGGAGGGTTTGGTCGGCGGGAGGAGACCTTTCCCCTTTTATTATTGCTGGGAGCAGACAAGGCCTGGATTAATTAAGGCACATTTCCAGATTCAGCAGACTGCCTCCTCCATGCCAGTCCTCTGAGCAGCACAGATCTGGAAGCTTCTCTCAGGTGCTGTGATGTGTATTTATGAAAATTCATCTGTAGTTTTCTGCTAAACCTGTGACAGTCATAACCTTAACTCCAGAGGCACTCACAAAATTATATTTAAGAAACTAAAATGAAAACACAAATATATATGTGCATCTCTGAAAGAAGCAGCCCCCTGGTAATAAGACATGTGGCAATAAAAGGAATAATGGTTAAATAATAAGAGAAGATCATATTACAAAATTCCTTTCAAAGCTTCAGTTCTGTTTTACTGTTTTCTCTGAGTATGCAGGCAGCAGATCTGCTGAATTGCAGAACTGTATGTAATTGTTATTCAGCTGCTACCATTTTTCCATCCAGCATAGCCAAAAAAAAAATCATATTTGTTCCAATCCCAACCTACAAATGGTATAATGAGTGGTGTATCTTGTACTACTTTAGCCATAGACCTTTGGATTGCATGGGCTGCGGTTGTAACACAAACTGCATGGACTTTGGCTGAAATGATATCACAGCCTTAATAGTGCCTCTTTGAATATCATGTCCAACAAAGAATTAACAATGGCAGATCGTGTGTTTGCCTGTGTGTGCCCATGTGCATGTCGGTGTCTTTGTCTCACAGTCTCCTTAGAGGCTTATAGTGGGGGATTTTGAGCTGTCAGCTAAAAATGCTGATGTTGGTGTTTCTACAAAACCAGACTGTAGACATTTCCATACGCCTTACAAAAGCTCGCCGTGGATCCCAGACAAAAGGATAATCTGGTTGTGAGACCTTATGAATATGTAAGTCCACGAATGTTTAATGATTTATTCTAATCATTGTTGATAGGTAACTAAATTTAACATCTGCTCTTCTTCTTTCCTTATAGCCCTTTAATTGTATTTGTAAATTCTTTCTTCAAATACAATATATACTAATTAATATTGCAAAGATATATGCATACAGTTGCAGTGATTTTACATTATCATTAAAAAAAAAAACATATACAGAATCATATGAAACAGTGAAAACAGCGAGGTCCCCTCAGGTCAGGAGAAATGAAATAATGAAAAAGACCAATGTCAACTCAAGAAAAGAAAATAAATAGACAAAATACAGGCAAGTTGAGAAAACATTGTTTTGCAAAGACAGAAAAAAAACTATTAGAAAAAACTTAATTTTGTTTGCCTGTATTTGGCTGTGTTCTCACTTTGCAGTGTTTTTACTCTAAATGTTCTTCATACATTGTTAAAAGAATAAATGTGTTTTTATTCATTTGCTGGTCTTTTGGCTCGTTGCTTGTGTTTATGGTGGGTTGAGCTCTCCAAGCATTTATAAGAATGTCAATTTAACTTTGACTGAAAACACACTTATGGTTTATGTACTAGATTTTTGTTTGTTAATAAACAAACACTAAAAAGCAGTGAGAATGGATTTATGTATGGTAAGGATATGTTAAGTATTGCTTTATTTTACTAGTTACAGCATGAGCCCTGCCCTGTGTGTCCTGTCTCTGTCATTTTCACAGCACTCACTGAACAATTAAACAGACATGATTTTTTTTATGAATGACTTCCTTATTTGAGTCAGTAAATCTGTTTTTCCTTTTCACTCCACGTATTGATATTCATTGTATGAGCAGGTGTATAAGCTTTTGAGTTTGTCACGATAGACAAACGTCTGCTCTTCTTTCATCTCTCCATGGTCTCTGAGTTGATTCTTTACTTTATGGCCTGTAATAAAAATGCCCCAAAAAGGGGCTCAACTCCTTTGATTTTGATTTAAACAATTTTGATTTAAACCCTTAGAGGCATATGAAACAGCCACTGACCCAGATAACTGAGAGGCAATTTAGCCTGTTCTCTTTACAAAGCTCAGTCTTGTCAGTGTCAACTTCTTTTAAGAAATACAAGTAATGCAAGAGGGTAATTAGTGATATGTTATGACATTTCTATTTAATGTGGCTCTCTTATTTTAGTGCTTATCTCAAGTTAGGCTCTTTTGACTGATGTTTAAAGCATTATGTTAAATGGGATCAAAGTGGCTGTGCAGTGCTGTGGTTGCACTCCCTAACAAGGTCAGTAACATGTTTGTGTTGCAACAACCTGCTGTGTTGCCAAATTGTGACAGGCGTGTGATTGTGGAGTTTGTCCTTTGTTGGTTGTCCTCAGTCCCTTTCACAAGTGGAACCTGCAACATGAATTCAATTATCTGGATTAGTTTCACACATACAGGTCTGCTGTACAGGACTTTCAAAGCCTCTCTAAGTGACGGTGTTGAAAAGCTATTTTACTGACCTGAACTTTCTTTATAATAATCTGAAAAGCCTAAAGTGATTCGGCTCCTTTTCTTCAGGGGGGAAAGAACTAGAGAACAGTGTTGCGATGAAAGGCTTGCCCAGAAGTCGCACAGGGTTTTTCATAGTTCAGAATATCTAATTCAGCACCTGGCTTTTATCAGCTTTTATCACACAAGAGCTCTCACAGCAAAATCAGCCTGCTAGGACTGGAAGGAATGGACTATGTTATGGATTATTTTGTTGTGTAGTTCATGAATTATTATGTCTTACTTGGAATTTCATATGAACTCCACCAAGGTATGAATGCAAACAGAATAGTCATCTTTTCCACACTGACAGGTAACATTAACACAATACAGTATGATGATATTTCAGAAATGTTTAAAACATCTGTGGTTGTCATGTATTTGTGTTGATGTGTTATGAACCCTGCAGCCTGTTGATAATAGCAGCATGGTGTCATTAGCAGTGTCAGTTTAGTGTGTTTGGTGTGCATGTGTGTGTTTTATAATCAGTACTCCCTTCAGTTGTGTGCTTGTATCCACAATTATCGTGGGCAGATTCAAACACAGCAAAGGGAGATGGCTCAGTTTAGGCCCATCTGCCCAGCCCAAGGCTCAGGCTCTGCTGACAGACGTTCGTGTACAGACCCCTTCCCTCCTGTACTGAGTTACATCTGCTTCGCTTAGTGAGCCAGGCCCATGTGAAAACAGCACTGCTGTGAGAGGGGAGAACCTGCTGAATACTAATACACTGGCCTTGACTGGACCTCACCACCTGCAGCCCTTTTCTATGGCAGCTAGAGAAGCAAGGGCATGGCGGTTTTCAGTCTCTAAGAAGCCAGCATTACCTCATGCCTAAAGAAAAGCCTCCGGTGTGCTTCAGTGTGATTCCCAGGGAACAATTACAAGACATGGACGGACTCCAAGATCATTAGAATCAGAATGGAGGCAGGCGGAGGCTGAGTTCACTCTGGCTGGCCTTCCTCTGAGGTGATTGATTGGGCTTTAGCATCGTCCTCCTGAGAGGAGGACCGGGACACTGGGACCAGCGGCTCCTCTAACTGATGGTAAAATAACTCTCAAGGACACAAAGGTTCATCTGAGAGCTTGGGCTAGAAAATGCAACATAGAATCTCTTCTTATAAAATACTACATTGGACTCACTGGTTTGTGTTTGCACCTCTGCTGTACTATTATAGCTGTCATGAAATCTGCTGAGTTTTGCCATACAGCAAGCCAAATATCCTATTAAGGAAAATAGAGACTGAACTGATCTGCATTAATAAACCACAGAACAACCTTTTATTGTCAAGCAGCTACAACAATTGGTGTAACTCTTGACTGACTGTGCTCTGCTCTTTGACTGAGAAGTGTCTGCTATCTCTGCAGACAGCTGATCAGTCTAAAATGTTTAAAGGAAATAAGTGAAGAGAAGCGGCAACAGTGAACTAAATGTTCCACCTCTTTGTAAGCCATACCTTTTAACTGTACGGTTCCTGTGTTGTAAAAAGCACCTTTCCTGTGCCATTCCCTCTGATCACAGCTGCTTACAGCACAGCAGGGTGCAGGTGTCCTGTCCAGTATGGTGCACCGTGCTGTGTGGAAAAGCTTTCTTTTCTGGGCACTGAGCCTTTGTTGTGCCTCGTCTGAGCTGGTGGCTTTGTGTTTTTAAAGAACTTGTGTTTTTTCTGACGTTCAAGTCATTGAGCATAAAGAGTAAATTGTTTTCTATCTCCATACTTTTTCAGTCGTTCTTCACATTTGAATAAGAAAACTCACATTTGAATAGATTTTAAGAATGTACTCGATAGTCTCACTTTAACACTCCCTTATTCCCAACATTACAGCACAGGAGATTAATCAGACCAAGACAGTTGAATAAGCAGTGCCCTCTTGTCCCTGAAAAATTCATGTATCATCAACAAAGCAAATAGTTGCGGTCATGAAGTGCTGCTCGCGGGTTTTTCTGACAAGCTATACACTTTCTGCGCAGTTTCTCTGCGTGCCCTAATGCATCATCTAAGGAGGATTCCCTCTCTGCCTGTAATCCTGTCCTGGAGTAATTATATTACCGTAGCAACTTCCTCATGTTGTAAGTTCCAAAAATCTTTTAATAATGCCTGACTAACACTCAGCACATTAAAAATAAGACCCATAAACACAAGTTAGGACATTTTTGTCTAATGATTTATTTCAATCAGCTTAATTTATGCATACCAATTTGGTTTTAATTAATGATAACTAAACAGAAATGTTACGGTTCAGGCAGGGGTGGGCTGGACCCCGAAGTGCAGACTCAGGAAGCACCCGAAGGCTGTGAGGTAGTTTG
>JBAJHX010000067.1:4748118-4759585 GCA_037176925.1 Amniataba percoides
ACAGACAGAGGGAGACAAACACACACACTAGGGAAATGGGACAGGAAACACAAGGAGGCAGACAGAGATCCTAACAAGAAAATGCTGAAAATAATTGTCATCTTGTTTTGTATACACATTTCTGTGCTTAATGCCAACAGTGATGACACATACATTTTGCTTCCTTCAGTTGACAGCTCATGTTTGGTTGAATGCCTTTAATGTGAAACAGCAGCAGGATGATGCTCTATTTGCATTAGCAGTGATTTAGAACAATTCTGATGTGGGGTAAGGAGAGTCTAGAGTTCACAGTGAGGCTATTATGAGTGAGAGAAAATTGCACCAGATTACATATGTGTTTATATCTGAATCCAGTCTTGAAATGGCAGACGGTGCCTCCACCAATGAAAAGGGTGATAATTACTGAATGTAAATTCTCACCGAATAAATGTTGACGGTCATAAATGATGTTTGAGTTAGTGATAGCTTCACTAGTTTCCTTTTCAAATATATGAGGTACATGCTTAACCCAAATAATGAGTTGACATTTAGTCTTAAAGTAGCTTAGCTGGTGCCAAGATGTTCCCAAAGGGAACATTCAAGTTTAAGGAGACTGTATTTGCTGACTCAGTGCCTGTATTGATTATAAATGTCGTCCATGAAGCATCTTTTTTTTTTTGCCCGCAGTGACAAATAGCCTTTGCTTTCTCTGCAAGCTTTCCACAACTAATTTGGGCAGTATTGGAAATTTCGTAAAAAATGCACTTATTTTGGGAGACAGCAGTGGGGCTGGCTGTCTCCGAGGGATGTAGCATCCATAGCTGCGATGTGTCCCTCAATGACCTCAAATTCCCTAACCCTTTGTTATCGATGTTATATTGCACATAATTTATTTTACTATGTACAACATCTGCAGTTTTTATTTATTCTTCTTTCTAAATTATTTCACTCACAAGATCATGTGCTAATGATTTCAGTCAACATATTGTGTCTGCTTGTCCTGCCCTGAAAACATATGGTCTTTCTGGCACTAGTTTGTCAGCCACCAACTATATTCAGACAGGATGTCCCATGTTACCAATACAATAGCACTGGAAGAGGAACACACCGGAGCCTCAGCTGCTGGTTTAGCAAACAGCTGGTCGTTAGTGTTGACTTAAATAACAGGTAGAGCAATATTAAAAAGTCTCCAAGGAGCCACCAGATCGCCCATCATCTGCAGTCATCAAGACAACATCGTGTCACAAGATGACTGTCACATGACGTCTGCCATGTCATCAGGGTGTTTGATGTAACATTAGTCTTTGTCGGGTTACGAGAAATATTTTGGGTTGGTAATGAGACCTCAGGAGTATTGTGGAGAGATAATGGAGCATATTTTAACAGGTTTGCTGGTTTCACATTTGGAGCCACGCTGAAACATGTAGCCTGCCACAGTCGAGGCACTTTGAGAAACACTTTGCTCATTTGTTACGGATCAGTTTTCTCAACAGTAATCACTTCCTCATCATATGTAAGCAGTCAAAGTAACCCTTTTGTTGAATGTGTTTCAGTCAGAGGACCCCCCCCACCCACCCACCCACCCACCTCCTACCCAGTTACCTCCAGCTTATTTGTTCACCCTGTCAGCCCCATCTGCTCTCACTGCAGCCATTACATACATGTTTGCCAGACCCTTCCCTATGAGCCTCAGGGCTCATTTAGAGCATCCTTGTCACGTTTCTATTCAAACGAGAGTCCAGTCTGAGGTTTCCACTGCTTCCAGGTTCCCTCCACATGAACGATGAACACCAGTGACAGTCTTGATCACCATATTGACTGTTGGCTGTCTGTAAGATTCACTGCTGCTTTGTTGAGCTGTCTCTTCACTAAGCGTTCAAAAGATAAGCTAATTTGTGTGACACCAAGAACTGTTACACTACATACAACTGCTGTGTGTGTTTATTTCAGTACATAGCAACTGACTTTCACTTGCATTCATTCAAGTTTAGAGAGATCTTTGGGAAATAGTGTGACATCTGTCTCTCTTTATTTCTGACCAAGCGGCTGTTATTATAGTCCGCTGCCCAGATGTGCAGGTGGCACAAAAGAGACCTGAAGCCTGAGACAAATCCTCACTTTCATTAATTTACAGTATGTAGCCATGTAGCCACATACTGTTGATGCAGCCCTGTGGCCATCATTAGAGCATCAGTCAACTGGAGGGGAAGTAAGGTGAAGGTTCAAGGTCTTCACAACAACAGACCAAAGCACAAAGCAAAAACAACACTGTAGTGGCTTTGGGACCTGAAATCAACCAAAAATATATTAGGAAACCTAAAGGTCCCAGTTCATTTGGTGTTTCTGTCCAATTTTTATGAGCTTCATTGCATCTGTAATGAAGAAGCATATTAGTTTGTAATGTGGTGCAGTGTCAAAAATAATTTAGAATTAAATATCTAAAATAAAATATATTTTAAAAAGTAATAGCATGACTTTTTTTGTGCCGTATATGATCACTTTTTCTTATTTTTCCTCTCTCGCTTTGTCTCCCCTTCCTCCCTCCATAGCTCAATATTCCTCTTATGCTGAGTTAGTGGAGTGTAATAGGTGCCAGTGGTAGGCTGATTGAGTTGGTCTAATGAAAAGCCTTTTCGGCGGGCTGTCATCTGTCAGCCACCATTAAATTGCACTATATAAACACTGGCTGACAGCTGAGGGAGGCTTTCCTGTAACTCAGAGATGGAGCATGGTTTAAGCAATTCTAGAGAAATGAAACTTAATCCTGTCACTCACAGAAAACACTGATACTCTTGTGTTTCATGTTGTTCTGTAAAAACAAAAAGACCAACAGTCAGCAAACTATTTGTATTTTTTTTTTTTAGAACGGGACTGACTATGGGTTCCTGGTGCGTCAGAACTCCGAACTCTTGCGAGCCCTCGATGAGCTGGAGAAGACTTGTTCCACGCTGAGGGAGGAGAATGGCCTGCTGGTAAGACTAAAAATAACAGAGTTTGTAGTCTCAACTGAAGGCCTCCTAAAAAGTAGGCCAGGTACACAGACGGGCGAACAAAAGATTTAAAATGTGCATTGTTTCAGTCAGGTGCTGTTACATAGCCCATTTCTTTTCTCACAGTCATTTATTCAGTTTATAAATAGATAAATATTTTGTCAGCATGTTGGCCTGTTTGCCATGGATCTTGTGAATTTCCACTGGCAGATGATATAAAACTAGGAAGCCAGCCACTGAATCCCTCTTCAAACCAATAATAGGCCTGCCTGAATAACTGCTTGTGACTCTCTGGTTTGGCATCGCTGTGTTGGTGTTTGTTATTGCTTCAGGCATTGTCTGACGAAGATATTTGTTTCCTGTGCGTTTAGCGGAAGAGCAGCGCCCCGGAGACTGAGGAGAAGGTCAGGCGGTTGAGGAGAAAGAACACAGAGCTGGCTGTTCTTGCTAAGAGGCTGGAAGAGAGGGCCCGAAAACTGCAGGAGGCCAATCTCAAAGTGGTAAACGGCACAAATGAAGTACCTCCAACATTTTCACAGCACACTGCGTTGCCCAGCATGTTTACCCTCAGTCTGACCCAAATAGTGGGACTGACTCATGATCATGCACCAACAACCGATCACCACATCAGCATTGTATCCGGCAGTAAGTTGAATGGAATAATTAAGCATGTGACAAATGGCAGACTTGTTGAAGACCACCAGGGCCTTATTGAATAATTTAAAGCATCAGTAGAATGGCTACAAGAACTCAGTTTTCAGTAGTAGAAGTCTTCTGAGCTGTAATATTGAAAGAGATGCAGCAAAAAAAGAAAAATTACTTTACTTTACTGTGCCAGTTAGCCATTTTCTGTACCCTTACATTCACATATATATAGTATAATGTATATGATATCAACTTTTTCAGACATATTCTGATTCTGATATCAAGGGATCAAGTATGAAAAATGTGGACATAGCTTACAAATTTGGTCATGTGCAGTTGAATACAGTGTGCTGTTTACTGAATACAAAACACATACATTAGCTACAGCATATACTCTGATCCCACACTACTTTTTAATACACTAAGTATAAATGTTTATAGACTTGAAATGTTTCTTGGCATCTTTTTATTAAAAATATAGAGACTTTTCACTTAACGGTGAGGAAAGAGCATCTAGCGCTAGTCCCTTGCAGAGCGTGAGTGAAGAGTGGGGCGGTTTAGCAAACAATTGAAGGACCACCCATCTCTGTTTCCTTTGAGAGAGTCACTGACTGCTGCGCACCTGTTCGCCAGACTGAGGGATGGGGGGGCTTTCCCTCCCCCCTCACCCCCTGCTGCTCACTAAAGGTCAGAGCAAGTACCTCTGAAAACTGTACACTGACAAAAAAGGTTAAAGATTATAAGAGCTCAGTATGATTTATTGAACTACTGTCTTTGGACCTAATCTAATTATGGAAGTGTCAGAAACAGAGTTAGTTTGCTTCTTTATTTGTTACTGCCTATTGCCCAAGTGTGGGGCATAAATTCCTCCCAAAACACTGAAGGGTCCTTGCTAAATAGCTGCATCTTGCTGGGGTGTGTCTATAATGCTGCTCCTGCTCTTTATTGTTGTTTCCTGCAGGTCAGTATTCATAGCTCTGCAATACCTCCCAGCACTGGACATCTGCAGCAGACAGTTCTTATGAATTCAAGTCTGTTTTTGGATTCAGTTCAGTTGTCATTCAGAGTGTATTCTATATTTCCTCCATTAAATCCTTGTTGGTGATAAGTATATGTTCCCTTCTTGCTCCTGTGTAGGTGAATTCCCCATCATTGATGAGACCCGGATCAGTAGAACAGTACAAGAGGGCGTTTGCTCGTCAACGAGCTCGGGACCTCGCCCAGCACGCTGATGCACTGCTGTCCAAGGACAAGGAGATTGCTGCCCTACAGCAAGAGTGCAGAGAGCTGGAGTCAAGACTCGGCACCACTAAGGTACTTCCAACATGACGACTCACTGCTGTACTCTGCCCACACTGAAGTGCAGTCACTGATTTGGATTTGGGCTCACTCCGCTAACCTTCTTTAATAATCCAAGTTTTTGTCACAATGTTTAATCTAACCCTGCTCATCATCCCTGACACAGACTCATAATGTCACAAGCTCGCCCTCTGCTGGACAACAGGGGTACTACTCATCCTAACTCCCTCTAAGCCCATATTACAAAGGCTGCGTCACTGCTGATGACTAGATGACAGTGCAGGAATAGGCTGCCTTTCTAAGTGCCTGTTTTTAATTACTGGCACAGAGAGCTGGTCCAGTGAGCTCATTCTCCTGGATGTGAACATCTGTTGGGTTTACTATATTGAAGGATCTTACAGTGGGAATCGTGCATTGATCTAAGAAACGGCTGTGCTGGATTCTATGTTCAAACTAAACACATTTTTCACCCTGTGACAGGGGTGACAGGCAGGGAAGGTGAAGTGGCTCTTCCAATTGGAATGGGAACAATATAAAATTCTTCTTTTATAATTCTTTTATATGCTTTTAATTGCATAAATCCAGAATCATACATGTTTTTGTTTATTTTTTTATCATCTTGTGATTCAGTTTAGAACTTGAGGTGCAGTTAACTAAAATAACTCAAATTAAAATGACAATAATGCTGCTGAATCCACGATGTTGGTGTCTTACGGCTGTCGCTGATGCATGTCTCTGCGCAGGACTCCCCTGTTCCATCTGGCAGAGTGGAATTTGAGAGGCTCCTCAGGGAGTCTCAGAGGGAGGTGCTGCGGCTTCAGAGGCAGCTGTCAGTCACATCATCCAGACAGCAGCAAGACCATGGTCCCGACGGTCCAGAGAAGTGTGAGGAAACTGAGAGGCAAGAGGGGGAAGTGAAGGTAAGGTCATCTCCCTATATCAGAATGCAGCACAACTCTACGCTGACCCCTGTTGGTGTTAAGTGACTTTGATAAGTCAGTCTTGTCTGTGCACACTGAAACTGATGATTTGCTGTACTTTTACACATGAAAACAGTAGTAATGGTTAAGCAAATTCCATAATAGTTTCTGTGCTGTAAGAATTGTTTAAGATGATAAAAAGACCAAAAATGATGCATATACTATCACCTAAATCAATATAAACTGCAAAACCCGCAGCACAAAATACTGGTATGATGATATTCTTCAGCTTACTTGACCTAGTATGTGATTACAAAGAAAGACAGACCAGATCATGTCTTTGCAACGGAGAGCATTGATGCTGTACTACAGTATCGTTTGGATTATCTGTTGCTTGTTAATGTAAAATGTATCCCACTGGATTTTTCTAAAAGCTAGTATATGTTTATGTTGGCATGGATGCTGTTTTACAGTGTTATGTAATGGCTTGTCGTTGGACCCGATACTAATCTGCCACAAGCCATAATGAGATGATTCCCTGTTGAACTTGGGCCTGATCAAAGATACCAAAGTCACACACTCTGATCCTCTCTGCTTTTAATACTGATCTCCTCTCTGTTCAGTTCTTAGAAACAGTCCTTCTCTGATGAAATGATGCTCAGATAAGTCAGTCACTGGCCAAAAATGAGAAAAATGCACATATATCATAAATAAGTGGTTAGGTTGCATAATGCAAAAAGGACATAATTTGTGATTGTAAAATTGTGTTGGCTACAGCACTGACCATCTGTGGTAGGTAGAAATATGATATTTCCTGATGTGCTATTGAGGAGTGCATTTTAAACATATAGCTTCTGTGTATCAGTATTTCTTTACATGACTCAAAGGCGTTCTACATCTTGTGAATTTTTCTGTGAAATTCTCCAATGCCTGCAACGTAGAGTAAATTCTCTGCCTGCGAGGCTCAAATGAGAATGCCGATTGTGGTAATCTCTCGTTTGTGGGACGCACACACGCACTCTCAGTGGCACGCGCACACCCAGAAAGGGGCCATGTTGTGTGAACTCTAATCCCCTCTAACAACAGAATGGTACAGTCCAGTAATCCGCTCTCTGTTGCTGTGGCAGCGGTGAGAGGGTTTTGGGTGGTAGGTAAGACTCCAGCCGCACTAAAGACTTTTCTATCTCGCCCTGCTCTGGATAACTAGCAGGCCAAGGGAAGCCTTGACGTTGCCACAGATCACACGAAAGGGGTAGGTTATCTTTTGAGTTTTGTTTTCAGTGTGTGTAGCTGTCAGCAGTCCAACGTGGTTCTTCTTGGCTAGCCTCATATGCTTCTGCGTGAATGTGAGACTGAAGCTGTGCAGGACTCAAAGTTAAGACTTAACACAGAAAACTAATCAGTGTCATGACGAATCGGGGGTGTGAGAGAATTGGCTCAAGGCAGCAAGCGTTGCATTTGTGCTAGATATTAAAACCACCGGCTCATTCTGAAAGATTATTAGTATGTTACATTTCCCACGTTAGTATGACAATGTCATTTGTAGCTAGGGGGATTTTTTTCTTTTAGGTCTCATAGCTGTTGTTTTTTAATATTCATTTCAGCAAATCCTGCAGTAAATCCCGCCCTTGTCTGTGATGGAATGCCACTTTCTTACAAATTAGAAAGATGGGACATGCATGAGGCCTAGTCAAGGGCAGGCTGTCAGAACACCGGTTTTGTAACAGTCATATTTTGGAGCTTCCAGATGCAGAATTTAGACAGGCCGACTTAGTGACAGGGTGGTAGAGCGTTTGATTGGTGGACATCGATATGCTCCGTATTAAAAAGAAAATCAACGGCCAGGCCAATCCATTAAGGTGCTTTTAAAAGAAGTGATCCAGTTACCCGTTTCAGTAGTCTGCAGGGATTACACCAATGTGCTTATGGCATTCAGGGCCTGCTGAATGGGATCTGACCCTGCTTTAGTACGCATGGGCCCAAGGTGTACTTGATCCTTTAGTATACATGGACCACATCAGTGCAAAGTGTACACAATGGCACCTCTGTGTGTGAAACCGTGTGCAAGCAAAGGTGAGCTTTTAAACAGAGCTCATCTAACAAAAACACTCAGTAGCTCCTTCTGTGGCCTCAACATGTGGAGACACTTCATCAAGCAATTTATTGAAAATCTCTTAAACATCTGTCTTCACACATCCATTTGTTAAGTATTTTAATGCAAGCACTGCTAAATTTGTTGTTCAGCTTTATCCAGTCCAGTCCAATTTACTTGTAAAAGACTCATTTAATTTTTTTACTGTGATTGAGAAATCAACAAACATATTTTTCTTTCTTTCTTTTCAGTCAAAATCATGACATAAACATAGAAGTTCAGTTTAGTTGTTATATTGAACATACATTTGCAGCAAGCACAGGAGCCTAATGCCTCAAGCAGGTATAGTATGTAAACTGAAAATCTATACTGAATAAAAAACATCAAGGGAATGTAGGAAGTGAAGAAAATATTCAGTCGGGCTGTAACTGCTCTTCAAATGACTTTGAATGACCCTACATTGATACTGAACAAGAGGCCGATAGCATAGTAAACAGGTATACTCACTTTAAGCGCCAACACTCATATGTACTCCTAATAATTTTATACATTATAGAAAATAATAATATATTTTTTAAGTCATATTCACAAATAAATAAGTGTTACTTCAGCTAAATGTTAGCGATCATTGTGTTCCTGTGTTTAAATATAGTCTACAAAATAAAAAAGTACCATCCCAGTTCCTCATTTGGCATTAACTTTGTGCATTAATAATGTTTGTTAGCTGTAATTGATGATATTTTAATTAAAGTGTCAAATAATTATGGACCCAGCACATTTCCACTTTTAATAGCTGCAACCAGCTTTTGTCCTACCAAATTACTCTCACTGATGATTCAATTAGACTCCAGTGGCTTCAGGAGTAAAGTATATTTGTCTACAGAGTGTGTTTGAATGTTTTGTGATGCTTACTGAGCAAAAAGGATATTAAATATGCTCATGTGTAAAATATAATATATGATGTATATGATAAAATATTCTTGTACGATATTTCCCCAGATATCTCTTAAAGTTGGGTGAAGAAAATGAAAAAACGGGTGAAGGTCCTGCTAATCATAGTATATTTAAATGTTACATGTCTTGAAATTCCACAACAGAACTTTGGTTATTTGTATGATGTTGGTAATTCATGTTTAATGAAAGATAATAAATCAACAGAGTTCATTTTTGTGTGTTAAGTAACATCTTAAGCTGACAGCTTGATGAGATTGTTCAAGACAAGGAACCAGTCATACACAGTTAATTATATATGTTTCAATAAAATTGGTATTTATTTTTGTTGGCTTATGACCAGTTTAGGACAATAATTACATGAATTGCTTATAAATTTACTGGATGATTTATCTTGGACTTAGACTTAGAGACTTAGACTTCACTTTATTTTTCACTTTATCTGCCTGACATATAATCTATAAACAGACTATTGAAATGTTTACTTGTTCTTTTCTAGTCATTCACCCATAACATCGTATAAATGTCAAAAGATATGTTATAATTGATAAAAAGTAGTTAGAGCTCATGAACATTTCTTGGTGATTGGACTGATACAACATATGATTCCTGCCCTAAGATTCTTTGTGATGGTTTTGTTCTGTTTTGCAGGATACGTTTTGATATCTATGTTCTTAAAGAGTCATCATGGCTCAGTATAAGAATCAGAAAAGAATGAACTGAGTATTCATTCATATATCAACCCAAAATTCTTATCAAAACCAGCTAGTAAGTGACAATCTTTGAGTGAAGGCTCTGTTAGCTGGATACAGGACTGCCAAATGTGTCCAAAATTAATGCATTCATTCATTTTTATACCCCTTAACACCTCATCTTCCAGCTCATGTGTGTCAGAATTCAGCTCAAATATTTCAGACTATGTAACAACACAAAATTAAACTATTCGTTTTTCTAATAATTGAAAAATAACACAAGAACCAAAGCCAATGACTTTAAAGCCTTTGTTTTGTTTCCATGTACTGATGATTAAAATGTTGTTTACTGTGTATAAAACCTGCAAATGTTTTAATGATTTACTATTTTTACTCAGAAATGTAAGACATGCTATTTGAGTTTGCTGGACCACTGATGACCTCTTCTCTTAATAGTCCACATGAGAATTGAGAATGAAACAAAGCAGCATGACCACCTACACGCGCAGCTTGTTAGGCCACACCAAGTTTTGTTAGGTTAGTGTGTTGGCACATAAACCTTTGAAATGATTCATAAAAGCCTAAGCCTTGGTCTAATGCTCTCTATGACAGTCTCTTTATTCCTCATAACATTGTATAAATGAGGCATTATGTAATATTCCCCCTCTGTGCTCATTCGTCAAAACCATGTCAGAATTATATCACATGTCGCCTGAACCCTGATTATATTTGCTTTGAACTCATCATTGTGAGCTCTCACACTCCCTTCATAGAAATGATTGCTCTTTTACCTGCAGGGATGTCAGCGTATACTAATTGTTTTCATTGTGTAGTTACAAGGTAATATATCATCTTATTGAAGGAGAGTAAAGTAAGCCTTTTGCTGTGGTAATGTTTAATTACATCTTAGTAATGATAGACTACCCTTAACTTTGCCTGTGGTAGAAGCACTTAAGCTTAATTAAGTTTACTTAGTGCAAAGTAAATGAAAATGAGAAGAGCAGTAAAGTAGTGGAGTGCTCATTAAAAACTATGGGGTTTGTTGAGGTTTGCACAGGGATCTCACATTGGTCACCACTTATATGTCGCTCCCATCTTAGCACAAAGCTGCCAGATTGTAGCAGAAGACTCCACTCACTTAAGCCAGCCCACTCAATGGGTACGAAGTGCTACAAGCTAATTAAGAGCCTCAAGAAGATGGACTGGTTTAACCATGACTGACCAAATACTAAGGTGGGCATTTTGCCAGGCATGTGGGGATCACCTAGCACATAGGCACCTGCAGTGGATGTGATTGGTTCTTTAATGACCACAAACAGGAATCAGGAAGAGAAAAATCAGCAGTTGTTTAAAGCCCTGGTTTCCCGTGCACTGTTTTTGAACAGGGGCCAATGGAATTAGTGCCTCCTGCTGGCCTTTCGTCACCACTACTAACACCATCTGGCCTCCCATCCAAAAGATAAACCAGGGACAGCCTTGCTTAACTTCACAGGCACACCGCTGATTTGGTGCTTGACACTCACAATAGGTTGTCATGCCCCGTGCTGAGTTCTTTGATGAAGCACAAACCTTCATCCTCCCTGATGCAAGCTGCGCCACATATGAAAGGAACACAGGCTTAAAGCATTATACGCCTGCATGTTTAACAGATTTTTAATAGTATGCTGCCAGAAAACTCATTTGATCATATGATTTTCTACACTGAGCATAAGTACCGTATTTTTCTGACTATAAGGCGCACTAATAATCCTTAAATTTTCTCAAAAATCAACGGTGCGCTTTATAATGTATGAATTCTGGTTGTGCTTACTAGCCTCGAACCGATTTTATGTGGTACACGGCGCTCAAAAATCTGTCAAAATGTTTTAGTCCGACTTTGGTAAGCTACGAAGCTGCGCT
>JBAJHX010000067.1:4759685-4778502 GCA_037176925.1 Amniataba percoides
GACTTTGGTAAGCTACGAAGCTGCGCTGCTTGATGGATTATTGGAGCATTACGGCCACCGTAGTCAGGAAGCTCGCAGAGTGATACGTACTGTGTGTAATGCGCCTTATAGTCCGGTGAGCCTTATAAATGAAAATATCGAAAATAGACCATTCATTGACAGTGCACCTTATAATCCAGTGCGCCCTATAGTGCGGAAAATACGGTAGTAATAATTATGTAAATAGGGTCATTGCTGGTAATGGGCAACTTGATGTATATGTAGTTGTGAATTATACCACTGAAGGGTTGTCTGCCATAGAAGCCATTCTGTTATTGCCAGGCTGCTTTTTGTGACAGTGACAGTTTCTAAAAACAGTGGCAGCTGTACATGTCGGCAGAAGGTTTTTCTCTACACATTTTTATCTAACTTTAAAGATGCATTGCAGGTACAGAGACAGAAAATAAGTTTTGTTATACACACATAAACAGATAAACGCATATATAATAATAATACATTTATATATAATAATAACAATAACAATAATAATAATAGTAAACTTATAATGGAAACTTTTACAGGACAGTTCACGAGGAACACATGATGAACAAACATATATATATTATATGTATTTTTGCAAACATTGCAGTTGACCTCTATTCTTTTTTTTTTTTTTTTTTTTTTTTTGGGGCTGAGGGGGTGTATATTTCCAGGCCCTGGCAGTTGTTAGAGAAATAATTTCATTAATGCGTAGAAACCGTGCGTAGGGAGCGCGGTGTCTTTTGGTGTCTAACAGTGCAAAAGAAAGTAGAGTGTGAAGGAGAGATCCCCTTTACCACACGTGGCAGATCGCCTTTGATCCTGTTATTGGGTCATGGCCTTGGCTGCACTAGCACAGTTCTACACTGAGCATAAGTAGGTTTGCTCTAAAATTAGATACTGATTCCCGACTCTTAACCCTTAACCAATGTCAGCCTGTCCCCCACCTGGATCCAAGATAGACTAATCATACGGTTGATAAAAACAAATGTCTAACAATAAGTATTTATAAAAAGTAGCCTTCTGTAAAACATTCAAGTCATTACACCAATCTAATTAGAAAGGACAACCTTCTTGCTAATATGTTGTAGTCATGTTGTAAGAGGGATTCCCCTGGATTATTCATTGATTGTGGTTGGACCACTCGAAAGGAGGCTTGTTGCTAATCCCTCACTCACAGTAGGGGGTGTAATGTTAAGTGTTATGTTAATGTTAAGCACTGTCCAGTGGATCATACATTTTTTAAAGACAGGAGCACAAGTTTGTTTTTGTTTTTTTTTTATTGCGGTGCCTTGATCTTTACTTTTTAAGGTAAACTATGTAGATTTAAAGTGAGTGACTGAATGATTACCTCTGTCCCTGTCAGGTTGTAGCAGAGACCCCGTGTGTGGTATTAGATGAAGCTCCATCCAGGTGTGAGAAGACTCCCGGAGAGGAGGAGGAGTCGGGGCTTCGAGTGACGCCCCAACCGGGCCTTAGCCCGACCCCCTCCCATCAGGAGGAACACACAGAGGAGCAGCACCTACAGTTTCTGGTGAGAGAATCTATAAACTCTACTGCACTCAGCTGGTATGTCATAATAGCTTTGTCATGCAGCAAATATCAAAACTACATCAACATTGTTTTTCCAGTGCATGCATTTTTTCGATCTGATTGATTTTCACTTGCAGTTTTGCAGTTTTGTCATATCATGAGGAAAAGGCTCCCCTGAAAGCAGTATCTTTATGTTCTTTATATTATTTAACACAATCAAATAAAATCCATCAGTTGTGGCTGTTGGGTGGAGTTGGTGAAATGAGAGGGTTTGTAATGCAGAGGGTCAGATCAGTCCTTTTCCTCCAGACACTTGTTCATAAGAGTCCTTTTTAGCATCAGTAACTGCATATTGTGGCCACTTGTAGGTATCTGGCTTTGCTATCCACTGTGCATTTCCATGTGAAACTGAAGCGTCAATTCAGTGCTGTGACTGAGCTGACTGCCAATGAAGGAAAACCTATGGTCAGATTTGTTATGTAATGCTGGGATTATTTTGATCTTGTCCCTTGGAAACCGTAGAGTAGCACATTTCCCTTGCTGATTCTACAAGTGGGTCTGGTGGCTTAAACAGACCATATTCACTACCAGCTCTGTGTCAGCTTTCTTTGTTGGGATGGAAAATGGAAATTCCAGACAATAAATGATACTTGTTGTTAAAGCATTGGCGCTGTATATTACATCAGTAAAAAAAAAAACAACAAAAAAACCCCATCAGAAACAGAGAACAGTAGCAGTACTATCAGTTACAGGCTGTGGGTCTGCACATACAATAATCATATTTTCATGACTGATTTGTGTTCATTAATGTCATATTTGCACTGCTTTGATGGTTCAGGAGTCTTTTGAAAGGCACGTTATGCAAGATACTACTGTGAGAAGCAATGAGCTGCTTTCAAATTCTTCTCTTCAAAATGCATTTACATGGTTTATTCAAATGCATAATTTCTCTGCACGCAGCTTTTTCATTCCTCTGAGGTCCTAATTAAAGCTGCAAAATTATGAAGAGAATGAGCAAACTTAAAATTTACATTAGGAAGTGTTGTGCTGTGCAGCATTACATTTGAAACGGAAGAGCACGCAGTCTGGCTGAACAGGGAGTAACTTCAATATATTTCACTATATCACTTTAGTTTAACATAGGACTTGAAGAAAATGCTGGATATTTTTATCTTTGTTTTGTTGGTTGAAAAGATCTTAATCTTATAATGTAGCAAGCTATCTTTCATTGAGTGATCCAAAGGAAGAAAGGGAGATCATGGACAAGATATCTGAGATGAGTCAAATGTATTACATTTGTAGGGCAAAGCACATCATTTGAGTAAACACTGAGCGCACCAGTGATGCTGCTAGCCCAAAAAGCATCCAGGTGATGTTTTTAGCCAAGTATTACATCACAACATCAGCTTGTCCACTGTGGACACTCAGACTTTTGGTTCGGACTGACATATATATATATAGATATACAATATATAACAGCCTATAATGGCCATGAACCAGGTATATGTATTCATGAAACCCAGAGGATGAATTCTAATAACATAAGTGATCAATTCACTTTTCATCTTGCACCAAAAAAAAATACATTTGCTCAATATTTTGGCTTATAACTACCTGCAAAACTAATGATTTTCCCATCATCTTCACTTGTACTTGAACTGTACACTGTACGTCAGCATTTCAGCAAAGCCATTGCACTTATGTTGGCATTAAGCTCAGAGCATTGTTGTGCTTAAGTGCAGCCTCACAGAGCTGCTACTGCACCTGGAAGCTCTTTTTGTATTAGCGAATTCAGGGATACAAAAAATATCATCTGCATTGCTCATGCCACCGATTAACCTCGGCCCTTTTTGAAAGTGCATAAGTACATAAAAATGTATTATTCTATCCTATGCAACAAAAAAAGTTCAGGAAAGTGTACTGGTTGACTACACTAGTTTCCAACATATAGATGTAGTTGAAGCAAAAAAACTGAAATACAAAAATGAAATTAGACCCACAAATAGGAAGTGACCAGTGAGAAGCGCCTCTGTTGATTGTGAACCAGCTGGCAGTATGTTTCTTTATCTGAGTGCAACCGTCATAGACATTCAGTCTCACATCCACGATTCATCAGACAGAACAGAACATCAGAGCTTGATGCAAATTGTCAAAGCCATTAGAGCTGTGACTGACATACAATCAAGCAAGTAATCAAGACCACAGATTGCAGTTTAATTATCATGATTGTCTTGCTGTGTCATCACTGGTGAGAGCACGGTATCTCCTCTAGTCGGCTGCTGGTGGTCTGCAATTAGCCTGTCTGTTCTGTAGCTCCCCCCCACACAGTCGCAGTGGTAATACTTTATTGAGGTACTGTGGCCATGCTGAAATAAGCTGATTTATCCTATGCTGGTCCTGCATGTAAGCTGCATTTAGAATAATTAAAGGATGCTAAGCTTTGTAATACCTCATCACTACAATGTCAGAGGTCAATGTGGAAACTAAAACAATGTATTCTGTATTGTAAAATGTAAATGCAATTGATGTCATTATTCAACATATTGTTTTTTTATAGTTTTGTTGTTATAGAGTATGCTGCCCTTTGTTAGTTCTATTTTAAACCATGTTAAGAACTAGACCTAATTTTAGAGCAGTATTAGATTTTCAAAATAGGATTTAGTGTAACTCTTTGGTATCATTAATGATTCAGGAAAGTGAGCTGAGCAAGAAGAGAAAAGAATGTGAAAACCTCGAGCATGAAGTAAAGAAACGACAGAAGAGATGTCTGGATTTGGTAAGCGATCCTCTTGCTTTCTCCAATTTTTCCTTTCTCTACATACTCTCTGGCTGTGCTCCAGTCCTTGTTTAAGAGTTCCTATTTTACATCCTCAGCTTTATCTGGATGTTGTGTTGTGATTTGGTAACAGGAGAGCCAGCTTGAGGATGAGCGAGGCAAAAATGAGCAACTAAAGGAGGAGGCAGATCTCCTCAGGAGGAAGGCACAGCTGCTCGACCAGGTCAGTCTCTCCCTGCCTTCCCTGTCCAGCTCCTTTAAGGAAAACAGTGTGTTGCGTGCTTTCCTCTGAAGTGTTTCTTCATTTCATAGTGTTATCAGTCGTAGCTGTGAGATGTCATAATATTTTACTCGCTATCTGAATGATGAGTAGAAAAGAGCCCAGTAGGTCAGTGGTCTGTCAGAAAGGGGTTGTAACAATGAACAGGTTTTGATGTAGTTACGGCCAATAAGAATGATAACCAGAACAATGGAGGCAGTCAAAATAAATAATTTTCCTGCTGCTGATTCTCAGACTCGGGCTGAGAATGAGGAGCTGAGGGAAGATCTCTCTGAAGTGACCGCTCAACACAATTCAGTTCTCGAGGAGAACCAGAGACTCCGTGCCAAACTGGAGAACCTAGAGCAGGTCCTAAAGGTACTACTGTGGTCAGATGTTTATTATCTATTTTGCTTCCTGACCATGCTGCTTGATAAAACTTCCTTCTTTCTGTACAGCATATGCGAGAGGTCGCCGAGCGAAGGCAGCAGCTGGAATTGGAACATGAGCAGGCACTGGCTATCCTTAAGTTCAAACAGGATGAAATCAAACGGTTACAGCGGGTAAGATCCAGAGCCTCTCTCACTCTTCACATGTTCGACAAATAATTCTCTCACTTAAATCAAACCTCATCTCCCCCAGGCTGCTTTCAGCCTAATTATGAGACATGGGGGGCTTTGTCCAGCAGGAGGCAACCTTTGGGCACCAATAAAGCATCAGGTTTTCATAACAGAGCTTGCTGAGCTGTGAATTAAAATTCCACTGACTTTAATGTCTTTTTAATCATCAGGCTCAGTTATTCGCCAAGAGGGAACATGAGGGAGTGGTTCAGATGCTGGAGGTGAGTTTGTATCACACCACTGTGACTACTCAGCCAAAATAAATGATTTTCATACCAGCTGGTGCTTTTATTACCATACGGTAAAGCTCTGAGTTGCTTTCAAGAATTAATGATGACTTATCAAAACAAAGATGAAGGGTGTATTTTTATTACAGTCACACAAGAGAGTGGAACTCACTCGCCCCAACATTAGATCAGGGAGGAGGGTTTTTCAACTGATTGGCTGCTGATTTTCAAACTTCCTCAGTATTTCTCTCATCCGCTAGTGAGTTCCTGCCTCACAAGATAAAGTGGAATTCATTATTGAAGAAGGTGTTTCTTGTCTCACTACACCAAGCAAAAAGGGTATATAAATATTTAATCTCTCTGTTCTTAGTGGACAAAAAACATCCCATTTCCCCTGAAGCACAGTGGACATACAGTCCAGATTCGCTTTCAGTTCTTATCTGAACACCTGGCAGAGAAGCTGCTGCAGAAAATATTCGTGTTTTTGTAGCACTCATGGGCCTGGAAAACCGTTTGAACAGATGGCTTTCATGTGACGTTTCTACTTGCTCTCAGTGTGAGTGTAACACACGTTGAATTCAAAATGAATCCAGACCCTCGATGACAGTTGAAGCACCCATCCATCTGATTGGCTGCTGACTTTGAATGAAGATGAAAAAAGAAAAAATAACTTGCCTACAATGAAAATCTAATAAATCCACATCATCCACAGTCACTGACTATATAGATATCTAATGTCTGTGCACCACTTTTTATACTGTTCATACTGTTACCAGAGTTTGGTGCTAAATGAAGTGTGTATTTCATTTTAGGAGTTGACTCAGCTTGTGTTGCGGAGGGAGCTGGTAGAGTATAGTTGCTCCTGTTTTGAAAAATGCTTGTTTCCTTCCTCTTGCTTTGTTTCTCTCGCTTTCTGTCTCTATTCAAAACCAGAGCGTCACAAGAGAAAGTCTTTTTCCCTCCCGAGAACCTGAGCTTTGTTATCAAATTAACACACTGCCTTTTGCAAGCTGTTTAAAACAGCTTGTGGAAGATTAAACTGAGTATTTTGTTCATTCAAAAGGCAGGTGCTAGCTTGAGGGCCAAGACGCATTCTAGTGATACTGGCTCCTGACAGGATTTTCTTGCCAACCTGCTCTCAGACTGCTGTGTTTCTACTTTATTAATGTTTTGTCTTTCCCAGATTCATCATTTCACAAGCATGTGTTCACCTTTGTATGCCTTTTTTCTCCTTTGTGTTATCTTTTTGCTTACCAGAGTACACTGGACTGCATGCAGGTACTTTTAACCTTTACCCTGCTTGACCCCCAAATTATTCCTCCTCCTGTCACAAAACCTCTCCTACCCCCCTCAAATAGATATTCTTCCCACATATAATTACATGAAGGCAAGAGTAACAGCCCTGCAGTATTTATTATAAAGTGCCCTTTCATAAAGGCTTCATGTGACCACAGAGGCCCATTTGATGATGATAGATTTTTTTAGGTTACCAAAGTGTGTGTAAATCAGGTCATTAACATGAGGCAAGATAAAAGTGTATCAGTGGCACAGTTATTGCTCCCAGCTTCAGCGAGCACACTTACCTTAGTTATCAGGCTGTTATTTGATCTTATTACATTGAGGCAGAATCTTCATTTACGTACAGCCAACGCACCACTGAGTCAGACTGCTGTTTATAATTGAATCTTCATCATGGGTTTCTCAGTGATATCTCTCAGTGTTTTAATACTCATTTCCACTACAGCTCAGAGTAACTAGATAACAAGTGGCTACACACTAGGCTTTGCGTAGGTGAGAGCTAACAGGAAATGTTGTTCAGACAGTTTCGTGCAGAGGCTTTTGTCAGATCAGGCTGCCAGGAAACTCCCACCGCAACCTGAAGTGAAATCAGCCACATATAGAAACTTAGTAGGGCTAAGACAGCCCTGTGAAGCGCTCTGGCAAACAACCCAGCTGTCGAGTGGCTTTGTTAGTGAACACGACGTAAGCACAACACTTTATTTCTCATAACCTATGCTACCTCTCCAACGTTGGTTTTCACTCCTGTTTCACCATTTTAGGAGACACCCGCCGTTATTTCCCTCTCTTTTTCTTCCACTTGACATTTCCTCATTCTTTTATCATTTGTGTTTGAAGTTTACAACAAATGTTTCACTGACAGTTTGTGTTGTTTGTCTTGCATAAACCTAAACTATTTATACCTTATTTAAACAGCTATATATTTAATGTATGTTTTCCATATTTGGTTGTTCCATCTGTTCATCCAAGAAACTGTCTGAGATTATATGTGATTATAGTATTTTTACCAGTGACAAAAGAAATATTTTCTGTACTTACCAAGGAAATGTTTAGGTAGATATAAAAGGTTTATGCATGATGATGACAGCCTCGTGCACGCACAGCAAGAAATACAAAGCAGCACAATGTGAACACTATGCACCACAAACCTGCAGCTAAACACAGAGGCTGGGTGTTTATTTTTAACAGTAAATTAAAACAATGGTCATGATACAAATATATTAAATACTTACTTCAGGTCTTAAAAAAGGAAGCAGCAGCAGGGACACATCATAATGCATTTCAAGTATAAGCATAAACTCAAATACTTTAAGAATTACTTATCCCTGCTTTAACCACATATGTTATTTTTGATACCAATAAAAACATATTTTTTCAGTCAGAGAGTGATTAATTAGAATGAAAGTTTTTAGCATTATTCTTTTATTTCTGTATACTGTACTACTACTACAAGTGTTTAGTTCACTGTTAACAAAGCAGCAGCTGAGAGATGCTGCCACTAAAATCACCGTGCAATGCCTCAGTAGAAAGAACCTCTTGTTTCCTCTCCATTTACCTGTGCACGTTGTTCTCTGCACTGGCCACGCAGACTGACAAATTTCAAAGAGAAAGACCACATGATCGAAGTACTGCCTGTGCTGGTCGTTGCACCACCATTAAAATAGGACCAACAGCATCAAGTGCCTCTTTTTAATCAGATATATAAACCACTAAAACAGCACATTGTGAATAAAAGTAAATTATAACACAGTAACCCCTAATATGTATTAGTTCTTAAAAATGAATGATAACCTGCAGAATAGTGTTAAAAGGTGGATTTCTGCGTTTAGTTAAGTAAATTGGTTAAAAACAGGGTTTTTACTGTATGTTTGCTTTCCCTGTTTGTTACGCCATGTCTGCAGTCAAAGGTACGAGACCTGGAGGAGAAATGTCGCAGCCAGAGCGAACAGTTTGGCTTACTGTCCCAAGAGTTGGAGAAGTTTCGACTGCAGGCCTCAAAGGTGGACCTGGCCGGCTCTAGCCTCCTTAACAATCCCAGCCTCTCTGTTCTGACCAACGGGGTGGGCCTGACCACTGAGCGAGGTGAGACATAACACTGTGGCATGTATTCACATTCACACTCTATCTTGTTTCAAGGTAATGTAACCGTTGAATCCCTCTCTAACCATAATACAGTCATTAATATATTATAACCTTTGTTAGAGGTCTTGGGTTCTTTCATTTCCGAAGAAAGACTAATCACCAAAAATAAAACTGGCATAAAACAAGATTTGGGAAATGCGGACCAGCATCAGTCTAGTCATGGACAAAATGCCTACAAAAGCATCCAAATCTGTTTTTAAACTGTCCCACCATGGATTCTACTTCTTCGTTTCTATTTTAACAGTTACAACACATGAAATGATGCCTACAGCAAAGCAATGTGCACAAGCTCTTTCTTCAACACTGTTCATGTGTTTTAGACTGTACAGGTGGCTCATGGGACATGGTGTCTCTGGGTGAAATAGCCTTCTGGAGTCTCGAGGGAGGTGACACTCTCTCCTGCCCTGAGGGTAATGATCCGCTCGGTACTCTCTGTCTCTCATAATTTGTGTTGGACGCTGTCACAAAAGCATGGCATGCTCTAACCCTTCATCCCACCCACACCGTCACAGTCCAGCAGACCTTGTGTGTAATGTTCGCCATCACATGAGGGTCGGTGCCTGTGGGCTACGGTGAGAAATGAACCAGTTAAGCCCCTTAATAGTGTTGGTGTGACACACATTGCAACAAGGTAGTGACCTCTGACCTCAGCCAGATGGAGACAGGATTTTTCCTCAACTGTTAATCAGCCAGGTTCAACCTTGAGCCTACTGCATGTCAACCAGTGACCTCACCCACCGAGCTGCTCATGGATTCAACCAGGTTGACCAGTGAGAGGGCCGGCGTTGTCTGTTAAAGTCGTGGATTATCGATTATCCTCTCGCTCCCTCTCTCCTGCTAGATGTGGCGGCTGCCCTGCGGATGGGGGCCACCCCCCACGCTGCCGGGCTGTCCAGGGTGGAGCGCTCGCCTGTCACCAAGCATCGGGAGCTGCCCACCATCAGTGTCAGCAAGTCAGGTTCTTCCTCCAAGTCAGAGACCACACACCTCAGCCCCAAGTCCGACACCCACCTCAGTCCGCACAAATCAAGCCCAACACATGAGGTACAGGCCATTGTTATTTATTTTAGAATGAATACTGTGTTTTACTCATTATTTATATGGTGGCAACACACATAAGTGAACATCACCATGATGTAAATTTGTCATATTTATATATGACACATATATGTGTCAAAACAACAAAAACAATATGGAGGAACAAATGAGATTTTTTTTATTGCGATTGCCTTGCAGCAGATACTGTCACTGTGGTATAACTGATTTGCTCCTTGGAAAAATATTTACTTTATTTCAATTCATTAGTTATGTTTTGCCTCACAGAGTACTGATTTGAATTGTTAAATATAACTACTGTAACTACATTTAGTCAGAATTACTTACGTTGAATGTTTTTATTATTCAGTGACATACTAAGGGAAGCAATATTGGTAATTCTGGCTAAAAGAGAAAAGAAAAAAGAATATGCCATCTCTCACAATATGAAACACTTAACAGGCACAGAAACCCTCGTCAAATGGCTTCTGCTTCATATGTGAAAGCCACTCTTAATGTCTGCTAGTCTAAATGGTTTTCTTTTTGCCTGTATTTGATGGACAATGCTGTGTTTTTCTATTAATGTCCACCCGGGTTATGTCATTGTGCCTGCAGCTCTTGTGCTTTCTTTGTTTCTACATACACAAGCAGATTGCTCACCAAGATTACCAAGACAGTCATGCACGATCACATTGATTGTGTGGATTTAATGGATTAAAAAGCCCTCCTTAACCTCTGTGTCATCTCACGCGAGTACAGACTGCAGATGAATATGCTAGTGCTCCCTCGTCTCATTCATAAGACAGGTTATTTGGATCTGCTGCTGTGATTTAGTATTTTTGTTGTGCCGTTTCTCCTTAGAGTCTGTGTCTGGTCTTGCATGACAGACAGGTTGGTGGTCTTTTCATCTAGGCACTCGTCTGCCCACAGTTCAATAAATCTCATATTTAGCGAGATAATCCACTCGCAGCTGTGGATTATGAAGGTTATACAGTAGTAGTTGTAAGTGATTATCTTTAAAAAGGTCCCAGGGTGCTATAAATATACAGCCTCTCTTATTGTATCATGTGGAACCACAATGAATGGAATTCAACCTCTAAATCATCTGTCAGGGTGATTCTCTACAACCAGCTGTGACTCATTGATGCTAACACAGCACATATTATTTCATGATAATATGCTCTGGTTTTACAGTATTTTGCCAGTAAAAACTGCAATTATTTACAGCCAGCAGTCAGGCTTTAACCCCACAACCTGTCAGCAGTTTATATAAGTAAAGTGAACACTCAGCAAACACCACATTCAACAAAAACTGTCAGCATTGAGAAAAATTGCACTGAAGAAAAGTTTTCTACTTCTGTAAATGCAGATTTGCTATGTTGGAAGAATTAAAAACATTTTTTGAATATCCTTTTTGATCAGTTTTTGAAGGAACTAATGCAGTTTGAGGAATGCCTAAAGGTCCAGGTGATTCACCTTCTGTTCATGGTGTTTTCAGGTGGACACTGCCAGTGAAGTAGAGGAGTTGGACATTGACATAGCCCCTGCACCTTTCACAGCCAGCAGAGGAGCTGCAAAGCTTCAGGTTTTCATTGCAAGATACAGGCAAGTGTTAAAAAAAGAGCAGACTCTACGCCAGTGGTCTGTTAATATGTGATAAAAAATAACTTCCTTGTAAATGAACATCAACAGCTATAATCCATATGATGGCCCCAATGACAACCCTGAAGTGGAGCTTCCACTCACTGCTGGAGAATACATCTATGTGTACGGAGATATGGATGATGATGGCTTCTATGAAGGTATTCCTGGAGTATTAATTGTTTTTTGTATTTTATATTTCTGTATTTAGGTGGTATTAAGTGTCTTACTATGTTTCCTTACAGGTGAGCTGATGGATGGACGAAGAGGGCTGGTCCCCTCTAACTTTGTGGAACGTGTATCAGATGACGATGTCATGAGTGCTCATCATCCAGAGACAGGGGACATGTCCCATAATTCCCTGCTAGACAGCAGCCTGCACAGTGCCAGCCACCAGCATCACCTCCATACAGGCGTCAGCGCCTCAGAAAGGACAGAGGCCCCCGCTGCCTCTGGCCCTGCCTCAGCCCCCTCAGATTCAGCATCGGCCTTGGCTGTCCCAGCCCCCCTCACCAACGGCCTGGACTTGGATTTGGAGGAGGTGGGAGTGGACATTGTGCCTTACCCACGTAAGCTCACCCTCATCAAGCAGCTTGCCAAGAGCATCATCATCGGCTGGGACCCTCCGTTGGTGCCGGCTGGGTGGGGCAATGTGTGGAGCTATAATGTGTATGTGGACCAGGAGCTGCGGCTCAATGTGCCCTTCGGTGCCCAGACCAAAGCGGTGCTGGAGCGGCTGGACATAAACCTCAAGGCCTACCGTGTGTCGGTGCAAAGCCTGACCGAGAAGGGCCTCTCGGACCAGCTGCGCTGCAGCATGTTGGTCGGTCGGGACGTTAGTGTGGCACCCACGCAGCTGCGTGTGGAGAGGATCACTGCCACCTCTGCCAACCTGACCTGGCTGCCCAGCAACAGTAACTATGTGCACATTGTGTCCTTGAATGAGGAGGAGTATGAGGTGGTGAAGGCTGGCTGCTGCTCGCTGTCCCTCATTAACCTCTTGCCCAGCCTGCAGTACACAGTCAAAGTGGAGGCACGGCCGCACCGCACACCATGGGAGTTACCTGTGGAGCGGCGTGAACACAGAAGCGCTACAATCACCTTCACCACACTGATGGCAGGTCAGGATCTACAGTTTTATCTAATACTCTTATTCTCTAAAGGCTAGATACACTCACAGTCTCTGGGCCATTTTCCCCTTTACTGATATCAGACAAAATGCAATCCATATTTCTTCTTGAAAACAGCAGGTTCAGCTCTGTCAGACTTAAATATTTGATCCAGATGAAGAGTTTTGGACACTTTTTTGAAAATATTTTCTAAGTGATAGCCTGATAATGTAGCGCTACAATGGATTCCCACAGATCATTCAGATGTACATGTGTATTTTATTATTATTAGTGAACTTCTGGATAGCAGTTCTTCACAGAGAACAACAGAGACCGCAGAGCTATGTTAACCCAATGTGTTGTATCCTGTTGTCCATATAAAGGTGGGTTACATCACATTTATTAAATAGCCAAAGCATCTTGGCATAGATTGCATTGCTTTGAAGAAAAGCAAGATAGTGGACTTGAATGATTATGATGAACACCGTTCTTTGTCACGCCCACTGGTCAAGTATTCCTACTGACAACATGATTGAAGGTTATGCTATTGTGGCAAGTCGCTATTTTCTTCATCCTTCTATATTCATGACTTGGCCAAAAAGCACTGCACAGGAGTAAAATGTAAAATTGGAGGCTCAAAGAATTTGGAATTGCATATAAATGAGGAGACTCAATGTGAGGATTTGGTATTTTTGTGAGAGGTCTCTGATGTTGAGTTTGGGATCATTTGATGTCAATCTGTGGTGACATATTGCCATTCTGCTCCTCTCAATCCATGATATTTTATTTTTCATGAATAAATGTTTGGCCTGTATGTTGTGTATTTGTGATTAGTGTCAATAGATTGATTTGAGTGGTATTTCTCTAAATGATCATTCAAATTTCCTTAAGTTTCATGCCCCCAGTCTGGGAACCCAGGTATATGGTTTCGAAATTTCTTAATGTCCCTTTAGAATTGTAGCTTTTTTTTTTCTTTTGTTTTTTTGGTAGAGTCGTGCCCGTTTGTGATAATTATGCCTTATCCCAAGCACTGTATTTTAAATATGAGAAAAACGCTTGAGCCATTATTTATATGTAAACATTTCTCTACCTTTTGCTTGCCACTTGCTGTTATGATGTTTTCAATATCTGCAGGTCCCCCTGATGCTCCTCTGGATGTTCAGCTGGAGCACGGTCCCTCCCCAGGGATTGCTCTCATCAGCTGGCTGCCAGTCACTATAGATGCTGCCGGAACCTCCAATGGAGTCCGAGTCACTGGATACACTATATATGCTGACAAGAAAAAGGCAAGAAATAATTTGGCAGCCTTGACAATCAACCAGCATCTGTTTCTAAGCTGGTGTACTGTATTATATATCAGTGTGATGTGGGAAGTTAAAAAACTGTCTCTTCTTCAATCCAAGGTGCTGGAGGTGTCTTCCCCAACAGCTGGCAGTGCCCTGCTGGGCCCCTCTCAGATCCAGTCACTGCAGGCAGCTCAGGAGCTCACAGTCCGTACCATGTCTGCCCACGGGGAGTCCTGTGACTCTCTGCCAGTTGATGTGCCCTCCAAGCTGGCTGCCATCATGGCAGGCCCAGCTATCACCGTCCCAGTTGTGCCACCCCTGCCCTGCATCCCTGCAGGTTCCACTAACCTGCCCTCTCCGTCGTCCTACGGGAACTCTTCTGCCAAAGTCTCCATGCTGCCCGGCTCTTTGCCATCAGACACACAAGTCACTGGCTTCACTGTGGAGAATGCTGCCAACACTCATGCTCTCCACTCAGAAGATCTTATCTCACCTGCCTCATATGTGAAGGCCTGGGCCAACCCCTCTTCTGCTGCTGCCTTGGCTGCGTGTGAGGCCACGTTACCAGTAGCCTCCACCATTACTCCAGTGGTAATCCTCCTACTTCACATATTAGAGGCCACAACTTGTTCATTTGTGTTCTAAAAACAACTGGAAGTTAGTTGTTGTTCTGTTGTGGAATAGTAAAGTAGATTAAATGTTGTTGTATTGACTGTCTCATCTTCAGATTAATGTGACCTCACCCACCAACTCAGCACCTCAACCATCTCCAGTAGCAGCAATGTCACCTCCACAAGCACCAGTAACAGCAGCCACAGTATTGGAGCAGCGCAGAGACACCGACAGCCCTGGAACGATACGTCCTTTCCCATCTATCACAGAGTTCATCGAGGACCCCAGTGCCAAGCTCGGGACCCCCGAGCGCATCCCAACCCCACCCAAAGCCCCCATAACAGACTTCCTCAACCCTCAGGACACTCATGTCCACCGACCCCCCAGCACTTCACCGCTGGAGTCCGAGGTGGAGGAGGAGCTAGAGAATACCCGCTTGGTGTCCATCGAGGAGTTCTTGAGACAGGACCAAGAGCCAACATACTGTAGGAGGCAGCAGGTCAGCTGTGATTTGTTGACAGCGTTTGAAAATAGTTTACTGTTCACTAATAAATGATAGATTGACGCACATTATGATGTCTGTCAGTGTTCATGAGTTAAATTAGTCATATCTGGCAAATAGTGATGGAGGTGAGCAAGGCCATAAAAACCCAATACAAGGAATCTGCGTCATTTTATTGTTTAACTTAAACAGAGTAATTTTTTGCTCAGTATTCACTGGAATGACAGATACAGATTTGAAATGTAGATAAAACATGTTGCATAGTCTGTTTCACAGCGTTGATATATTTTGTTGCAGAGCTACAGCAGAGGGCTTGTGGAGCCTCCCAGTGATTACCACGCAGACAACAGCCGCTCAGATCTGTCTGACATCCTGGAGGAGGAGGAGGAGGACCTTTACTCGGACCACCTTGGGGAAGCACAGGCCAGGGGCTACACAGTTGGAGCTAACCGGGTAAAGGAATGAGAGTGCTACAACTGCACTATACACACCCAAACGGACTCTTGTTTTTTTAATTGAAATCCCTCCTTCAGTTTGTCTTGCACAGTTAAGTTCTCATTGAGGTTCTTTTTTTCCTTTCATCATTTTTATCGTGCTTGATTGAGATTCTTTTGTTTTTTCTTCCTCTCTTTTCTCTCCTTTCTTTGCATGGCCGGGTTGACCTCTGTTCTGTCTGCGCTTCCTTTATTTTCACTGAACAATATATAACAATGAACAATGATATCCCATCATCACCGACCCATTCTTGCTTGCTTTGACCTGTGGCCCTCAAAGTCGTCCAAGCTTGAAACTCCAGACAGTGATGAGGAGGTCCTTGAGAGGATCCTTAAGTTGCCTCCTCAGGTCTCCCACAACACGCAACTTTTCAGCATCCCTGAGGTCACCGAAGAGGAAGACAGCAGTCAAGAAGAGCCTTTAACCCACCGCAGTCAGCCTCGGCCCAGGCCCAGCCACCTTCACCCCAGAGACTCAGGACGTCCCCACCATGCACCACACCATCACCCACACCACCCACATCACCCCAACCCACAGCCACATGTCCCCCCCCACCATCACCACTTCAACAGGGATCCCAGATCCCTAACCAAAGAGCCTTTACTCAGGCATGGACCTTTGCAGGTCAAGCCTAAGACACAGCACAGGGTGCACTATGCAGACCCAGTTGACACCATCAGTTACCCTGAAAATGAGGACATGAGTTTATATGAAGGTCCCACCAGCAGGCGGGTCTCGACCCGCTGTCCTCCCCAGCCGACCCCCAACAGCAAGGAGAGAGTACTGCTGAGAGGGCTAGGGGACCGCCTTAGGAGGGAGGCCATGCTCAGGAGTCAGATGGCTGTTGCCGCAGCAGCCAACCCCGGCTATGGTTTTACCCCGCCAAGACCCTACCCAGTCAGCAAGACAGTACGGACCCTGAGGTCACCTGTTGGCCGCGGGATGGAGATTGACGTGGAGTACGGCACAGACAACGAGGAGCCAGTGGATTACAGTCACGGGGAGGTGGTGGTGGAGCAGATGAGCTCCGAGTGGTGGGTTGAGGGGGCTCAAATGGAGCACTTCAGACCTCCTCATCGCCGAGGGCTGAAGGCTGAGCTTCTGGTAAATGTTGCAGGCCAGCTAACATCGGTGTGTTGTCCCAGCCACCCCCACTTCCCTGTAGCGGTGTGGACCTAACCTTCCTTAGTGGATATATGATTCCTCTATGTCACCGCTCAGTAGACAAATACCTTTTCCATCATCTTCACAGCAGTGGACAGAGGGAGGTCACATTTAGCATGTTATTTAGTAATAGCATGTAAGTTGAGTTGATGTGGACAGAAAATGGTTTCAAAGAGTTCAACCAGTTCATCATGCAGTGGTTTCCATCGTGTCTTAGATTTGGTCTCAGCCAAAACGCTGCTGAATTTGTTCTCCCTCTGTCTAATTCCTGTTGCATTCAGACTCTCCTGCATCTTGGAAACCTCTCAGCTCTTGTCTTTAACTAGTCAGCGCTGCCTTGTCCTGCATCAGCTTAACAGTGATGTGCTTAGTTTGTCTGTTAACACCACTGCAGTACAAAAAAAGGAACATGTTCATGTTGAAACAGTAGAATGAGTGAAATCCTGTTTTGTTTTTTGTATCTGAACTTTCAATCTCTCCTGAAAAGAAATGATAAATTGATAAAAATTAGATTGTGGATTGTTTAATAGTAATAAAAATCAACAACTGCATTTGCTGTCCATTTTTACTGAAGTGTCTTCTCCTCCCCAGTAGTGATCATGTTTCTGTGTTAGATGTTTTTCTAATTGTCTTGTTTCTTTTTTCTCTATGTTGAGCAGGAGCCCAGTCAAATCCCTCCAGCTGAGGCAGGTCCATCATGGGGAGCCCAGGCCGAGCTCTCTTCTAAACCAGCGAGCTCACAGGCAAGGCAGCTCAAAGGTCAGAGACTCTCTCTCTTAACTAAAACATGCAGTGGAACTGTGCAATGCGATGCTCACACACCTTTCTGTTGGCAAGCCTCCCCCTCTCACGCATGATGGCAGTCAGATTAGCACCTTGTGTAGGGAGGGAGGGAGGGACGGACGGAGTGAGGGAGGGAGGGGGGCAGGGAGGAGGAAACGCTGTAGCTGCAGTGAAGAGAAGTGGGAGAGAGCCTGCTAAGCTGAGAACCGGCTTAACCCAAAGTGGCTTGTCATGACAGGAGGAAGTGACAGACATTAAAATAGTAACCTCGATTAGCCAGCAAAGAAACGGCCTTCAGTGTGGACGTATGAGCGGCCTCGCTCTCCTCCTCCTCCTCCCACCACGTCTTCCCTCTCTCTTGTCCTTTCCCCACAGTTGCTGCAATGGTCACGCCAGCTCATTTAGTCGACCTGACCTTTCTGGCATGTGTGTTGGTGCACAGTTGACTACACACACGTGCATGTGCACGCAGATAGAGGAAGAGAGCAGGGAGACTTTCTGTCCTATCTCCTAGAGAATCAGTGAGGATGTGAAAGTGTGCGAGTTGTCTGCCCGTGACTCTTGCCACAGATGGGCTGATTCTCCCTAATGAGATAGAGAACTGTCTCTTCAGCGCAGCTTAAAGTCTCACTACAGCTCTTCAAATTTGTTGCTTGCTGTCAAATAGGCTACAGTTGTAATGCTTTTAACCACACTAGTATCATACCTCGCATGTGGCAAGCTGAAGATGGCTGCTATAATCTATATTTAAAGGCTGCTTTGAGAGGTCTGTCACATTTGCACCTTTGATAATATTAGTATGCTTTTTGTACTTGCTTGCATTGGCAAGATTTAGACTAGAGAGTGGGTCAAACTCTGTTTCCAGTGTTGCTTGCCTGCTGCAGATCATGAACAAGCACACATTTGTCAAACGGCTCACACAGCTTAGGATCAGTGGTTTAGCTTGATTACCTCTTTTAAGGACATGGCTGTGTCCAGCAAACACTGTTCATAGCAGCGCTGCAGTTGGTGGGCAGTGGGGGAGGGGCAAGCTGGCTACACTATTTGCAGAACTCACTGCAAGTTACGTGGCATGTGTGCACAGTATGTGTGGTGTTCAGATATAGCCATTGTGATCATAGCAGTGGCAGATTGTATTTGAATTTTTGACACAAAGTTTTCAAAACGAGAAAAGAAAAGAATTACATGAAAGCAAATGCTTATATCAAATAGTGCTTAATAAAGAAGGAAACATTAAGTGCTGTGTGTGTGTGTATGTGTGTGTGTGTGTGTGTGTGTGTGTGTGTGTGTGTGTGTGTGTGTGTGTGTGTGTGTGT
>JBAJHX010000067.1:4784304-4817527 GCA_037176925.1 Amniataba percoides
AAGTCTCTGTTTCCTACAGCCCAAAGTGGTGTCCTCTGTTTGAGCATCACTTCAAAACCCAGATATCCAAATATTCAATTTACTGTAATGTAAAAAATCAAGTTTTCATATTTGATCTAAAATCCATCAAATATATTTGGACTTTTGATTAAATGTTTAATGGGTTGCTGATTCATTCTCAATCTGCTAATTCAGGGGTTTTCACAGTATGACAGTGTGGGTCCCCCTTTAGAGAAAATCAAGGCAACCCCCTAAAACCGGCACCCCATGATTTGAAATTGTGAATTTTCTTTGTGTGTCCACATGGCAAATATCTGTATTTCATTTCAGAAATATAAGAACTATGTTGATATTCTGAGCTTTAAGATGAGACATGATGGAAAAAAATCAACTGAGAACCATGAAAAATTAACATATCATGTAATAATCATTCATATTTATCAATATTTCACATTATTTCATTTTTACTCCTATTATTATTCTTTGAAGTGAATTTTCGGTTTCCAAATGAGCTTGCTTGGGGTTTAGTCACGATAGACGGTAGAGATAATGAGTGTGTGCATCATGTCTGAGTGTTCAGATGTGCAGTGAGCTGTGGCCTCCACCGCTAACTTCCTGTTTTACCTGTCAGTTTCACGCACTCTTTGCCTCACATCTCTCCCTTTGCACTCCCCTTTAACTCTCCTCATGTGAAATCTCATAGCTTGAAAACCTTTGGG
Organism: Amniataba percoides; assembly: GCA_037176925.1. Taxonomy (NCBI): domain Eukaryota; kingdom Metazoa; phylum Chordata; class Actinopteri; order Centrarchiformes; family Terapontidae; genus Amniataba; species Amniataba percoides. Next base: position 4,785,024 of record JBAJHX010000067.1, read on the forward strand.
CTGATCGATTAAACGACCAGTGGTTGCAGCTCGAAGTAGCTTACAGTCCAAAATCACGATACCGCTGAATAATTTAACCTGATGTCCAGATTAGAGCGGAGCGGCGTGCTGCTGGCATTGACATGAAGTTAGCAGCCCGATGCTAAACATCAGCTGTGGCTCCGGTGGTTTGTGGCACCACTATACTGCAATAGACTGCAATAACATTTCTTTTGCCTCCATGTTAAGAGCATAATGAGGCTCATCCCGAGGTGTGTAAAAAGTGGGTCAGACAGGCAAAACATGTCAGAACATCTGCTTCAGCCTGTCCACTGTGATGGTGATCATCTCTTTTTTGTGTCCACACATATGACTAGCAATATAGTGTAGTGCAATACTAGAACAAAAGTAGAAGCACTGTGTTTGTGTTAATGGTGTGTAGCAGCAGTACATGCGTAGTCTGGATGTGAGCGTGTGGACCGGGCCTTAGTATTCAAGTTAGGTACAACACGTGCCGTGATTGTTGGCTCAGTCTGATTGGATGTTTTCTCCGTGTGGCACAGGGCTGTTAGGTCACTTCTCAGGTTCTTACTCGTAGTTTCTTACTGAAGCTGAGCCACCTGTTGACTCCGGCTGTCAAAAACTGCAGAATATGCCAAACTCTTAGGTGCTTTGCCTGTTACCATAGCTACGAGAGACCGAGCATCCGGCAGCAGGAGGGACATCCTGGGGACTCCTCTGGGTCAAAGCAAGGACGTTTGTTTGGGTGGGGGGCATGTTATTTTTCTTTAATGTCAGGAATGTTTTAATTGTGTGTCAGTTTTACATAAAGGGAGCAAGACGATGATGCCAAGAATAAAAAGGGAGGGCAGATCGACAAAGACACTTTAAATGTGAAATAGCCGGGATAGAGGCAAGACTGAGGCTGTACTGTTTTATTTATGTTTGTTTTTTATTTAAAGGGCGGTTGGATGCTCAAAAGTTGCCGAAATGTACAGCAAATATTTGTACTGCTCTTGTATTTGACGGCCTTTAATGCACAAGTATTCCTCTACCTGCTGTTAGTGAGTAGGCGGCTCCACTGTTGACTGAATAGGACCTAGACCCCACATAGGTAGTGTTTTAGCTCAGCTCATCATATTTAGCCTTACAAGAAGACCTTGTTTAGTCTTAATATGTTGTTTACAGGATGTTTATTGACTGCATGCGTACCAATGTTATACCCATGTTCGGCCTTATTTATGTTACTGTCATATTTCTGTTTTAGGCTGACCTGTCGACAGTGTTTGAGCTGTAGGTCGTCAGCGCAGTGCGAAGGAAGCTGTAGGAGCTATGTGTACATAATGAACAGTGTTGGGACTTGTGGTATATTTTCATACGGCGCAGGAAAGTTTTTTTCTTTTCTTTTCTTTTTTCTTTTCTTTTTATCTTTCCTGACCTGCATTCATTGTTTCCAAACCAGTGGAAGATTTACCTTTTTATATATTCATGTTTTTATTACCCTTTTGGAAGCTCATCTGTAAATATTTTTGTTAATATTGTTTTTCAGATTTTTTTTCTTTTGCATGTCGAGACATATTGTCGATGGAGGAACAGTAACTAAAGATGTAGATCGCAGAGGACTCGTTGACTTGAAATTGTGATGGTTTCTTTCAATATGGATCTTTTTACATGAATAAAGTATGTATATTTTCACAGAAAACACAGTATGTAGTGATTTTTATTATTGTTATTTTATTGCACATTGTACAGGTTACACATCAAATGTACATGATCATCTCTTGTTCTTTCACAGACACATGATTGTAAAATGGAGGAAAGAGTTGCAAACTTTGCTCTGCGCCGCACACCGCCCATGTGAGCTAACTGGGGCAACACTCTGGGTAATGCATGGCCCTGTGAGACAAAGCAGCTTCCTCTTTTGTGACTTCCTGCGCGGGCCCCATGCCGGGCCTCTTCTCTCCCTGAAGCCAACAGTACACTCATCCATAAAGTAGGAAACACTACACTGTGGCGAGGAGTTTAGTAGTGCTTTCTACTTTATGGATGACTGCACTGTACATCCTCTGCTCTTCTTCCGTCTTCTGTTCTTCTCCCACTTCTGCTCTTCATGTGCACCTGCGCTGGTGTCTGCAGCTGCACACACACACACACTCAGTCACACACCAAACTGAAACCTCTCAGTTCAACACACACCCAACGCTCAAAGGAGCCCTCGCGTTTTTCAAACAAGAAAATGCACACTTCCTGATTTGACTTGAAACATTTGCATCAAAGTTTTTTTTCAGACGACTCCTTTGCAGTCGAGGCCCCTTAACTTTTTTGTACAAGTCAGAACTCCTGAAGACCCCACCTGCACGCCACACACTGTTCAAACTGAGGCAAAAGACAGAACTAAGCCGTCTGTCAGAGGAAGCGCTATCTTGAGGAAGCCATTTTGGCAGGCATGAGTAAGCTTTTCTGTCTGAGCAGAAGATCACTTGGTACATTCACAGTCATGTAAAAGAAATTTAACATCAACTGCAGACATATTAGCAGTTCAGAAACAAATGGAGACGAATGCAAAGGTCCAAGTGGTACATTAAACACTTGATACATAAAAAAATACATAATATTACAGAAGCAATAAAAAGATTATTCTCTTTTAAGCACAATGTTTTTAATCATAATTGCAAATGCATTTCTGAATGGAGCACACAAGACCAGGACTTAGACCAAAGAAATGCAGTTGAGTTAATGAAGTAAAGCTGTAACACCGCCGAAACTGTCACTATCTGACAGATTAAAAAAAAAAGAAAAAAAAAGAAGAAGAAAATAATCACAAATAATCCTAGAATTAAACTTCAGTGTCGTCCATCATACTTTACCTCTACCTTCATTTGCTTTCTCGGTTAAAGTGACGATTGTCCGGCAGCCTCACAGGTGTCTTCTGTCCGTCCAAGGAGTGGATGAAGAAGAAGAAGAAGTCGTCTCCTTTTGAACCCTCCACAACCACGTGATGTAACCACAGGAAGAGGTCTAACAGTCACAGCCGCTCTCTTTCTCTTCTTCCGTCTTAGCTCGCTGCCTTCTGTCAGATATTTTTTTAAAACGCTGACAGCAAATAAGAGGATCGTTTTTCCAGACAGCGACTTTATAATGACATAAGCTACATGAGAAGCAAATACTCTGAACATCTGAGGTGTTTTTGTGCTAAGTGGAAGCACCAGAGTGCCATTTATGCTTTTAATCACATTTTTTTCTTAATCACCTTCTAATCAAACCCTTTTAAGGCTGAAGTTTTTCCGCCACTTTCTATGTGGCGGTGCTGTGCTGCAAGTGATGATGTCATTCATACTCATGCAGACATTTTGTAACATCTTGTAGTTCAGTTCACAGCACGGTGCAATGTACAGTTGGGTAATGAGCCTCTAATGAAGAGATTATAAGAAACATCTGAGCACATGTAGTTTCCCCATCAGGTGAACATTGATTTTATCAGCAGTCGGTGTAAACAGAGTGCACGATCTTCATTCATTTGCTGCTTAAACAACAGAACAGACGCAGGAGAGTCTGTCTGAGTGCATCAAGTACCCAATAGTAAGAGCAGTTCCTATGAAACTTTCTCTGCTATTCTGACTGTCCTTTGCTAGAAATCACAAAGTCTTCCAAGTGTATTTACTGTTAGATTGTTAGATAGTGGTGAGTTAAAGGTGTCGGTTCTTTCTGACTGGAGTGAGACCCGCCAACTCAGAAAGCTGCTGGATGAGCGGCACAACAGCAGCACTGTGAATTATAAATGAGTTTGTTCAGAATGAAACTTTGAGCTGGGATCAGTAGTAAAAGACTAAAATACATGACTAAAGTTGTGTTCACAAGTGTGTGACAGACAGTACTCACATGCTCACAGGTGCAATGAAAGGTTTTCTGGTTTGGGAATTGCAGAGGGAACAAAATGCTCACTTGATAGAGCATTTACACACAGAGGAATGATTGTGAATCTTGTCCTTCACCACTTAGACTAAATTACACTGAGAGAGGATTTCTTTGGTGCAAGTATAAACATGAAAAACAAACGTACATGTGAGCGTGAGAGAGTCAAAGATGTGAACTTATTCTTTACTGGGAAAGTCAACTGCAGCCGAAGTCTCTTGTTCAAAAGATGACTTGTTTGCATGTAGAGTGACTTTTCTTTGTCACTGTGATCCCCATTAACTTTCTGTGGGTTTAAAAAGTGAAAGGTTCAGGTTTCAATTACGTGGCGATGTAAATGTCCAACTACAACCATGTGGTTTCTCATAATGCTAACAGAGGTCTACAGACAGTGTGTGTGCTGGATTAAAGTCAAACTTGTGAGACTGGACGCTGCGGAAACATCAGCTTGTTTCATGAAGAGACCACCGACGTGTTCAGCTGAGTGCGCTGCACATACAGAATAAATGCAGTCTTTAATCCATTAATTAGATAGAAAACTAACTTTTCTCCTCTTTAGGTAAAACCTGCTTCATTTTTCACCCCTGTGGTAGTTTACAGTCTAACATAGTTCAGCGCTGCCTGTGTGCACGTTGACACTGAGATGAGAAGAAGCTTAATTTGCTGGTTAACAATTGTAACACAGAGAACAGAAAATAAAACAGATAATAAAGCTCAGTTTGTTCTTTAAGTACTAACTGCTCTCTCACACACATACACACACATGCATGTGTATATACATATACATGTGTGTGTTAAATTATGATTAGTATTGCTTATTAAATGTCTGTATACTGCTTATAAAAACATTATTTTTATTTCTCATATTCTTTTAAAATCTAACAGAAAATCCAGTAAGAAATCCACTAACAGAAGTTAGATTTATATAGTGTTGGAAGAATTAGAAAGATCCTTTACTTATGTAGAAATATCACTACACATATGTAAAAATCCTCTGTTACAAATAAAAGTCCTGTATGCAAAAGGACAGAAGGTGTTCAGTGACTGAAGCTTCAGTTTTTGCGAGTGGTTATTTGTGTAATATCTGACCATTTGGGCATTTACAGTTATTTAAATTTAACCATCCATAGAGGAAATCACTGTTTGGTGGAACACCTGAAATGTGACAGTACTTTCTAAACTTTACGACATGTACTTTCCAGCACTGGATTTAAGCTGAGTGTGAGCGGGGAGCAGACTTTTAGTTTCCCACTGAGGATTTGAAAGGTGCATACAAACCTGTGACACCGTCAGGTGCACCGTAACTTTATTCCCACAACCTCTGTTCCTGTTTGGAGCTGATGGAGGACGTCACTCTGAAACCAATACAGATGAGCACAGTGGATGTGGGAAACTAATCCTCCCACCCACAGAATGGAAATGCGTGTGTGTCCTCCACACAACAAAGGCCAGACAACGTTTGGACTCAAAAATGATAAAAGATGGAGAAGATGATGTCAGCTGGTTGACCAGAAAACACACGTTGTGTCCAGTAGTGTCAAGTGCATGTACGTCATGCTGAATGTATCAGTCCCAATAAAGCTAAAGGAACCTGCTGCAGGAGGATTCTGGGTATTCATCTGTTTATTTATCAAGGATCACTCATGATGCTCCAGTTACAAATAAAATTATTACAATGAGACTCTGAGAATATCCAGCATATGGTGTCTTCAAAAGCCACACACTCGTTTTTAGCCTCTAACCCTCAAATCTCCTGACCTCTGCCCTGCGTTTGACTAATCCCTGCCTTCTTCCACTCATTGAGTCACCGGCCTCCACTCAAGTGCTGCTGCTTCGGCTCCGGCCGGCGACCACGTCTGGCGTGTGTGTGTGTGCCAGTGTGGAAGTGATCCCAGCTCCCCGTGTGAGGAGTGTGCTGGGGCCTTCCCGAGCCCTCGCTGCCTCTCATGATAGACCTTATCTGGTCCCGCAGCCATTTCCCCTCCCTGCCTGCGCTCTCCGAGCTCCCCCTGGGCCGCGGCCGGGTGTCGACATCACCGGGCCACCCACCCGGCTTAGATCCCTCCCAGACCCGCAAGCCCCACAGAGGCCTGAGCCGCTCTAAACCGGCTTCTGCAGAGCACCGGTGGAAAGTAGATTTACTCAGAAAGGCTACTTATGTCACTTTTTGGGGTGTTTGTTCTTAACTTGAGTATTTACATGTTAATATGTTACACTTCAGTGATAATCAGTCGAATCATAGAACAGTTTGTGATTGTGAAAAGTTCATTATTTATACATGCATGTGAAACCATATATACACTATACCAAACAATTTTTTTTTCATAAATGTTATGGTCTGCAGCCTGTGAAAGAAAGCACATCAGTATCACTCAAACGATTTTCTCAGCTTGACTTGACATGACACATAAGAATAGTTATGTTCCTATTAATAAAACATGCTCAGTAAACTCACTGGTCAATAAATAGACCAGGTTATATAACTGTTAGATGCTTAAAGAGGCTGAGTAAGGTACAATTTTGCACAAAAAAATCCCCCCCAAAAAAACAAAGAATAGGAAAAAATGAACAGAAACGTGTGTGTTAGAATTTTTTTTCCAAACCCATCAATCATCTCACAACTTTCCAGAGTCATCTGGAGGGGACAGGCCCCTGAGCTGGGAAGCACTGGACTTAACTACGAACTATATGATGAGATATTTTAGTCAGAGGGGACACTTTACGGCAGAACCAGCACTTTTACTTTTGATACTTTACTGATACTTCTGCACTTCCTGATTTTCATTAGTAAGCGAGTACCTTTAATTAATTCTGTTGGCACTTTTCCACCTCTGCTGTGCTCCAGATTGAACACACAGCGACAGACTGAGGATTTTTCAGCGTCCTGCTCTGCTGTACAGGCCGGCACCGAGGCAGGTGCCATCACCAGTAAAAGGAATTGAAATGCATAAATATGACAAACTGCTCTCGGTTCTGTTGCTGCTTTCCAGCCTCCAAAAGAGAGGAAGTTTTGTCACCCTTGTGAAACACACTCACACTCACACTCTCACACACACACTGCAGTTGAAATGTGTGTGGCCTTGTGTTGATAATGTCCATCCCCCATGTGAAATACATCCCCTCACTTCCCTATCTCCTCTTGATCCCTTTCAGACAGAGCACATGTCAGGACTGGGCTGAGGAAACCTGCTGAACAGAGCTCACAGCAGCCCGGCCGCTCTAAACCTTCAGTCAACACAGCGTTTTCTGATCTAATACTTTCCCTTCAGCTCGAAGCCTTGACATATCCAAATAAGGACAAAAGCCGCGAGCACCAATGAGGCCGTGGCAGACGGGCCCGTGTGTCCCTGCGAGTGTGAAAATGTAGGGCGTGCTTCGCCTCGCTCAGACGCTGTAACAGCGCTTGATGTGTTGAGGAGAGAACATGGGCGGAGTCGAAAGCCTTCCTGACAACGCCTGTGGTTGTGGAAGTCTTGCAGCACTGAACCAAGTTCTCGGTTTTGTTTTTAGTTTGCAGCTCTCATGAAATGACTTCACCCACATGTAGCCTGAAGAGAGAAGAGGTTCAAATCAATGTGGTGAAAAGTGTTTTTTTTTTAAATAACTACTCTTTAGTAAATAACTGGTTGGAGTTGAATGGCAGAAAAGAGCCTGACAGTGAACGATGAAGTGATGCACACGTCTTCACATGCACTCAGTGTCACTCTGGGCTGCAAAGCCGCATGGAGGCGTACAGACTGACACTTGTGGTTAATTTCTCATTTGATTATAAACTGTCACCAACCACTGCAGGTAGATTCAAAAAGTCTCTGTTCCGCTTGTGAGGGAAAGAGTGAGAAATGTTTGGCATTCTGTGCATTTGAATAACAACAAGGTTTGATTGGTCCAATTTTCAGTTCGGTTTTTGAGAAAAGAAGATGAGTCAACAATGCAAAGATATTTAATTCAACAATGGGGCTCACTGAAGTGTCTCTCATTCTGAAAAATAGAGTCATAGGTCCTTAGTGTAGGTTTTTAACATAAAAGTCTCAACTCCAGCACCTGACAGACAACACGGTGGGTGTCAGATTAAATGGTGACTGTCTGACCTGTCAGGATTCTTTGATTGAGCTGAGAATCTTTTTATCTGGTGAAGTGAGCATGAGCTGAACGAACTTCATATGGCTGCACGTGCAAGAATATTTCTTATAGGGGCCCACAGGGGTGGAAGTATCCCATCATGCACTGGGTTCAAGATGGAGAAATAATCCTGAATTAACTGAGACTATCACAGAGGCCTGCTTAAATGTGCACAGAGTCATTGATACCACAGGGCCACTACAAAAACTGAATACATGAAGCTGATCCACAACGGAAACATGCACATGTTAATGTCTACCTGAAAACTGTCGATACAAAGTTGGCTACATTTATTTCCATCGTGGTTCTCTTGTCTTTTACATGACAGCAGAGAGGAAAGGTTTGCCTATATATAAATATGAATATACACACACACATATATATATATATTACACATAAAGCATATAAATATATGTGTGTGTGTGTGTGTGTGTGTGTGTGTATAGAAAGAGAGCGAGACAGATGGTTGTAACATTATCACAAGAGGTTAAGACACAGTAAGAAGAGGAGGTCATGGCGAGGGCTAACATTAGTAAAAAAGCAGATAGTCAAAGACGGTGCTTTTCCGTTGGTTCAGTTGTTCCACAGCTGCTGTTTGGTGGCTGACTTTGACCTCTGACCTCACTGGGGCGGTGGAAAAAACCCTGAAAACCCCAAAAGAAGCTCAGCAAACGTCACATTTTCTTTTATATCGGTACCTCTGCACACTGATCTTCCTGTTAGGCTAGATAAGAAAATGGTTACTGCAAGTTCTAATTGATGAATCATCCACAAGTGTTACTTTAAAACGGTTTTACTAAGAGAGATCTGAAATGATCTCAGAACCCAGCAAAAGTTGGTAAAAACTAATGGATGACTTTTTATCAAACCAGCTCTGATAAAGAGGCTGTCTGTCAGTTATGTGCAGTGTCGCATCACTTCTTACACTAAGTGATTGTTCATATTGATAAATGTTTCACGAGCAGACTGAGGAGGGTGGCGAGAGCCGCACGAGTGTTTCCATTAAACAGAGTAACTCAAACTGTCCTCACATGCTGTTATAACCTGGTCACAGTGCCCCTCCTACACATCCTGCTGTATAACTGCTGTATTTAACACCTTGGTTGACCTAGATTGTATTGTGGAGTATCACTGTATCATTGTGGAGATACATAATAAATCATCATTATCAAGAACTGATGCATTAAATCTCCTAATATATTAATAATGTTTAGCAAAGATCTTTCCTCCTTTTTCTTTACAGTGAGAAAATGAATTCAGGTCATGTCATAGTGTTTCCTCCATGATCCACTGTGTCTGTCCTGAAAAGTAAAGAGAGATGTGGCTGCAGGCATAACACTGGCGGGGTACCTGTAGATCATATCACAGAAAAATGCTTGTCTTTTTACACCTTTTTTTTCCTTTCCTGAATTTAAACTAGGAAAAATATGAATTCATTTTTCATACTGACAAAGTCTCATTGCTCACATCTACAGGTGGACATTTGAACTCCTTCAGTGTCACCACATTTTTCTATGCTCTAAGTTTCTCACAATATTTAAGCAGTGTGAAATTTCTAATATGTACTCTGCGGTTGTGGACCCTGAGATAAAATCATCTTCTTCACTAAACCATAACCTCAGTTGTTTGTTTGGGGTTTTTTTCCCAGCAGTTTCACTAACCCTGCCTCTGCAAGAGAATATCAGCTCAAGGTGCCCCGTGCAATGACACCATCATCTAATAAGACAAAAGCAAGAGCTTACTGCGCTCGCTTACAGAGCTTTAGACACCGATCCATCAGGTTACGGTGAAGTTAGACAATGCCTCCCACCCTCTGGCAATAAACTTTTTTTAAACTCCTGAACAGTAATATAAGCCAAAGCAGCAGCTGAACAGTATCTGATACACGTAGAAGTCCAGCATGACAACCTACAAACCTGCGATGTTATTACAGACTATTATTGTACAGTGCAACAGGAGCCACAGCAGTGACTGAAAGTAGGTGCATTAAACTGGAGAAAGTGTTTATCTGCAGAAGGTGAGGTGAGAATAGTGCTGCTGGACTTACACCACTAATACTTTGGCTTGTTGTTCCCCCTATTGGCAGTGTTCTGCACTGTATGGGATTCAAGTATTAATTGAAAAGCACCATCTTGTGGCCCAGATAAAAAAGTACAGGGGTGTTTCATAAACATTTACTCAAACCAAACTTGATTAACTCCTCAGTTCCTCCTCTCTGTTAAAAATGTAAATCAGCCATTGGTTCAGTTGTAACAGACTGCAGTGATTTCTCTGTGAATACACTGAACCTATGTGAGCGTGAATACGTGGTGCTACATCAGGATGTAGTTTTCTTTTTTTGCAGTGTAACAATTGGTACACATGCCTGTTCATGAGTCACCAAATCTCAATGAGTGCAGATTACAGAAGCAAATCAATTTAAAATAAACAGTTAATTTATGACATTTACTCACACTTGTTATAAAAACATATCTTTATTTTTTTCTCAGTTATTCAAAGAAATAAAAAAGATCCACCGCTTCTTCCATATGAGCACACACACTAATATTTCTAATCACCACAAAACAAAGACATTTAACAGTTGCAGTTCCATAATACATCACATACTAAATCAATTTTAGTCCCTCTGCTGACACTTCCTCCTGGAGTTGGTGCTGCAGCTTGATACTGCTCATCAGACAACTGGAAACTGTCTGGTTACAGTTACGACTTCACTGCCGTATCTCTGGACTTGTATATCACTCCTCTGCTTTTCAGCTCTCTCACCACACCTTCAGAAGAAGAGGAAAAAGTTAGCAACATAAACAGCAGGTGAACAAAGTAAATGTGAAGCTGCAGAAGGGAGGGAGAAAAAAAAGGAAAAAAAACATTGACTTTTAGGCAGCACAGTCTCATAGCGTGTACCTGGAGGTAGTCTGCCTGTCACTGACACTGCATATACACCTGGCTTGAAGTTGCCTGTAGGAAAAAAAAGAAGAAGAAAAATCTAAAATAACTGAAAAGGATTTAAGATAATATAAAAACATTTGGGTATATTAACTTTAAATCTAAATGTTTCTTTTTTTTAATATAAATTAATGACTGTCTCTTTATCTGCATCATATGAGTAATAAATCCACAGAATTATAAAATACAAAATGTTTTTGTATTTTTACAGATGCAAATTTTTGTGATTGGTCATTTTGGTGATTTTGTCATTTTCAGTGCTCTCATCAGCCCACTTTCAAGCAACAGAAGCTCTTTTAAGTGAAAAAAATAATCCCCGTGAATTTCAAGTGAATTTCAACCAAGTTTTCTTTCAAAGATTTTATTAAAAATGAACATGCTCATGCACACTTCGTGCAAGGAATTAATGTATAAAACATATACAAGTAGGAAAACAAATTAAATAGAAAAATAGTTTTTAAAAAAATCTCAACACATCCTGCTGTATACTATACAGAATGAATGAGCAGCTGACAAAGAAAGCAGGACATTCAGCACCTTTAAACTGAGGTATTTTCCTCAGTTGGTAGAGAGCAAACCAGTGACAGTTACATATAGTGCTTCTTTTGCCAGGTTGCTCAATCCTCCACCAGAAAGTGTTGGCTGGATGTGTAAGTTAGAAACTGTTCATGGGTTAACTACAGCACATATCAGAGCTGTTTCTGCTCCCTCGTGGTCAAATATCTATTAAATGTAGTTTTAATTGTGGCCGTCCATCCTTACCTATCCTCTGCCATTTAGCCACCCAGCTGTCTTCAGGACTCATCATGGCTATCACACTGTGGACATACAAACAGTATTAGTAAACATTTAGACAGAACAATTCCTGTAAACATTTCTGAATAATTCAACCAGTGTTTACCCATCAAATGAGGAACTTGTGCATTCATAAACCATCTCTCTGTTCCCCTTCATCTGAAGGTACGATTCACAGTTGTCACAGCCGTCATACTCAAACTGATCGATCGTCTAAAGAAGAGAAGAGTGAATTGAATAGAAAGACATTACCTTAAAAAGTACAAACAAGAGCGCCATAAAATAACATAAAAAAAGCACACACACACATACGCACACCATCTTCTTACAAAGAGACACGTGTTCCAAGGTCTCCATGACTGACATTTCTACTACATCTCATGCTTATTAAAACCGTGGAGATTTCATTTTCAGTCGTTAAATCAGCAAATACAACGATGAGCTGCTGATGGATTACAAGAATCAGGCATAATACACATAGAGAGGAAATAACAACAGACACAAACGACCTCTGACACCATCAGATATGGCAGATTATTCATGTTTTACTTTGGCATTACTTTGGATTAAAGGCAGTCTGTTGGTAAAACAGTATTAAGCTCTGATCAGTCATACAAGCATCTGTTCTATTTTGTAAACCGACGTCCATCAAGAAACTCCGATCGAGTATCTTATCGTAAAGCACAAACTGTCTAAAACGCATAGAAATTCTTCAGTCAGTCTTGATGATATCTGAAACCCCACATGGCATCTTTACTTTAAAGTTTTAGTAAATATGAGCCAGAAATGAAAATAAAACGCGGCTACATGTTAGCACAGATGCTAACAGGATCGTCTCGTTCACTTTACCTTCACTAGAGAACAAAGAAGACACGCCCGCAGATGGCGAAGGTCTTTAGGGACCGTTTCCAAAGCCATTATGATAAGCTTGTGGAGAAAATTCTTCAATAATACTGAGAAATATCTAACAGATTAATGTTTTCAACGTTTGTCGGTCGCCGGGGAATTGCGTCACTTTGAGAGGACCTGATAGGGGACCAAACCGAGAGGCGTCCCCGCTGAGCGCCTGAACACAAATCTTTATACCTCCACCGTATAAAATAATCTTTTCATTTACAGGGAGTATTGTTGTTATTTTGTTCCACTGTGTCCAGAAACATGTCACAAAAATTCAAAATTGTGATACAAATTTAAATCCAAGAAGATGTGAGCAGTACATCATCATCATCATTATTAGTAGTAGTAGTAGTAGTAGTAGTGTTGCTGTTGATGTTATTATTATTACATTGTTATGGTTGTTCTTGTTGTTGATAATAACTGATTATTATTGATTGTTGAGATGTCACATATGACTAAGTCACTATTTTGTAAAAGTTAACTTGTTTAATCAGCTATTTATTTATAATCCTGAAACATATTTCAAATTTCAACAGGTAAAGAAATACACATTTTTCTTGATTAGAACTAACTGTAAACTGAGAAGAAATGTCCCGTTCATAAAGTTGCTGTAAATTCATGCTGTTGCCAAAATGACATTATGTAAGTTTACTGACATCAGCTCTCTTCTGCACACACTGACAGGTTGATGGATGTCACAACAGGAAATCAACTTAAAGTTGTGGCTGTGTGTGTCATTTCCAGTCCTGATATTGTGCATGTCAGCTCACTGACACAGCTTTACTGGTACTATTTCATAAAACAGACCAAGAATTAAAGTATTTATAATGTCTGTGCTTTCTCTGCAATGATGAGTTAAAATATGAGAGACCTTCTCAAGTCTTCTTATCTAATATTATTGAATAATGAGAATAAACAGTGATGAACTTTGGTGAGCATGGAAAACAGTAAGGCTGGAGACATGTCCTGTGCTGGATGTTGATATCCGTTGATATATATTTCTTTAAATACAAAGTATTTTAGACATATTTGGGTTGTACATCTTTGTGGATTGAAGACATCACATGGGTTGGAGGCTTTTTGCACCATTTTATGGTCTAAACATCAGTTAATCGAGAAAATGAGCCACAAATCAATCTAGAATTAAAGTAATGTTAGTTGGAGCCCTCATTTCACCAACAGACTTATTCCACTTTTTTGCCACCTTGCCACTTTTATATGAACTCGCTTTATCTTGTAATATATACTACTGACAAATCAAAGGATGGCATAAAGAGTAAAGTGTCTCAGTAAGGTGTTGGTCCACCACCTGTCTACTGAGCAGCCCCAGTGTTGCTTGGCGGTGAATCTCTAGTCTCCGAACTCTACTGAAGGGGTGAACACCGTCCTTCAAAAAAATAGTCCCTCATTTGGTGTTTTGATGAGATGTGGTGACTGTGAAGGCCATGACGTATGATTCATATTATTTTCACCATCATCGAACCATTCAGTGACACAGGTGTTTAGGTTTCTCCTTTAGTTTGTCACCTGCCTGTAAATAAAACACATTTTCCTGAGAAATGTGCTTTTTACTGCATTTAATGCATTTGTTTGACAACTTATTTTACTATCATAGATTAAATGCTTCAAGACAAATATCTTATACAATAATAAAAGATCAGTTCTTGCTCGATCACCTGCAAACACCTCAACATCACTGTAATAACAGTAACATCAGTACATAATTATAGTAATTCTTGTGTGCTACATAAAAAAAAAAAAATAATAATAATATACAGGTGAAAGAAAGTATTCTGTTTTTTATTCTTTATTTTTGCATTTATAACGCATTTATTACTCAATTTGTACTTCTGTCCTGCAGCACAGCTCAGTCCCGATCCCACAGATCAGTTTCAGGGGGTTCAGGTCTGATGTGTCCCCTTTTGAAGGGTCAGACTGGCGGTTGGCTCCAGGATCAACCGTTTGAACTCCAACAGCTCCAACATCCAGAGCTCCCAACGGCCTGAGACCAGGACCGGCTCATCTCTGGAGATCAGGTACGGTCAGCACGATGTTTGCGCTCCGTGAGGCTAAAACAACTACAACTCAATGTCGAAATAAATGTATTAAATTCGACCGATGTTAATGTGTGGAAATACTTTAAAACACAGAGCCAACTGCCGCAGCTAACGTTAGCTAATGCTAACAGAGTGAGATACCTGAGAGTGAACGGAACAGTTACCAGCAGCTAATTTCAAGCTTTTTAGCTGTTGCTGTTAATATGATTAGAAATGTTAAAAACGATTGTGGGCTCACTTTGTGCACTTTATATTTTATTATAAAGGTAAATTCAGCATTGCCAGCTATATGGTTTTTATTTCTTTAATCTTAATTAACATTACTAACTGTGCAAACTCAGTTAACTTACAGCTAGCTTCTTCATAACTGTATAACTGATAGCAAAGGTGTTATGACGAAATATTATCTAATTATCTAACTAACAACTAATTGCCTGGCAACTAACAAAGTGGCAAATTAACTAACTGATTGGCTGACTAACTAATAAACTATCTGACAGGCTTCCAACTTATGTTAACCAACTGACTAATTAACTTGCAGACTTACCATATAACTAGCTAAACAACTAACTGCCCGCCTGACTGACCTGTCTGTTGTCAGCCTGTTATCCAGATGAGCTGCATGCATGACCTCTTGCTCTACTCCTGCAGATAAAATCATGGACACAGGTGAAAGTCCACTCCCCGACAGCATCAACCCAAACAATTTCCCCGCCAAGCTGTGGCGTTTGGTTAACAACCCGGCAAACAAAGCCATCTGCTGGGACAGCCTCGGCGAGTGCATCATCATCGACCGGTGCCTCTTCGAGCAGCAGGTGCTGTCTCCGGGCCTCCCGCCGGACCACCCCGACTCCTTCAAAACCACCAACTTCTCCAGCTTCATCCGTCAGCTCAACCTGTACGGCTTCAGGAAAGCAGACCCGCCCATTAAAGACAACTACTACAGCAATGGCATGACCCACCATCATTTTCACAACCCAAACTTCAAGAGGGGCTGCCCTGAGCTCGTCGCCAGCCTGAGGAGACTCACGGTCGACAACAAGGCCAAGCTGCAGGCTGGTCTGAAAGTCACCTGTCGACCTCCGAGCCGATACCAGCGCCTCAGCGGAGGAGATGGAGGCAGGGGCAGTGTGAAAAGAGGCAAGTGACCCTGCTTCACTTCTCCTGGCTGTGTGTGGGCAGAGGTGTTATAGTGGTTAATACTGTACAATTAAACTGTGCCTTAAATCTTTCAGGCATAAGAAAAGGCCCACGAACCCCATCATGAAAATCACTTTGAGTCCTAAATGTATTTTCAGAGCTAACTACTAACTAATTTCACTGATATTTCCACAAGTGCTTTAAATGTTAGTTCTCACTGTCTAACAGGCTGTTTTGCTGTTTCCCGTCCCTGCAGACAGTTCTTCCCTGCTCAGCCCCGCACGCCAGGAATCAACTCACCCTTACTATCCCAATAAAGCCCAGGCCACAGCTGTGCACAATGGCACCCCGGTCCCACCGCGATACCTGATAAGGGGTCACGGTGCAGCTCTTTCTCCGACTGTCTTCGCTCCAGACAAAGGGATGCCAGTATCTTTGAGCCACCACTATGCTGGAGTGGCCTCAGGCGCCAATGTTACGCACATTCAGAAGGGTTTACTCGCTATTGCAAACCATGGGAATCCAAATTTCACTGGTTTTAATCCTCCTAAAGCGCAATTTCAGCCCAGCTTCTATTCCCCAGGTGAGCATGACATCAAGTTCACCGGTTAGGGATATGGGCCGAACCACATGTAAACCACACCTATTACATCACTTTGTTTAAAAAACTGAGGAAAGTAGGAAAAAAGTACATGTAATGTGCTGAAATACATTATTAAGGATTTGTAACCGTAGTGATAGACATTATTCATGAGTTATGAATGAAGAAATGCAGGTTTCATCTCCTACACCAAACTGTCTGTTGTCCCTCTCTAAGTGTGCCAGTGCTATACTTCAAACCTTGTGGCATCACATATGACTGGCGGTGGGCTTCAGACTGGATCCTTCACCCCACTTGGTTATTACCAGGTAGGTGAACTGTAGTGTCCTCTTTATGTTACACAATCAATAACTCAACAAGTCTGTGATTTGTCAAAGAGTACTTGAACATGTGTGTTGTTTAAAACATGTTTGTATTTCACTGTTTCAGGCCACATATCCCATGAACATGTTTTGTTGTGGGGACCGCAACCAGGTCTCGCACAATCAAGAGAACCAGGAGCCGAAAAAATGCGACGTTAACTTGGACGCAATTTTCCAGATTGCTGATGAAGTGATGCAGACTCCGCCCAGTAGCTGCCTGATAAAAGTTGAGACCCCGGAGAAGCCAGGTCCCGCGTTAGCGCCGTCCTCCAACACCTCCAACAGTTCGCTCTGCCAGAGCCCAGCCAGTACTGTGGAGGCTGATTCTCTGTGTGTTGGACCGATTATAACGGCTGTGTCAGGAAAAACTGATGGGGTCGAATACGTGCAGCAGGAGCAATCTGTGGTCTCAGTTCCTGAGCAAATGCCTGATGATGATATATTTGAGGTAAGCCTCTACATTGTAAATGTCCTGAAGGCCTTTTGCTCAGCAGGAAAGACGGGTGTTTGTAGATTTGCTGGGGTATTTATCAGAATCAGAATACTTCATTTATCCCAGGGAAGATCTTGGTAAGCATTCGTATGACTCTTCGGTAAGGTAAGCTTATCTATAATGTACCTACACCTTATTGTTTGCTGTTTCTTCTGTGTAAGATAACCAGTGATGATGCAGAGGACTCTGACGTCATATGTGTCAAGGTCAGCAACACTCTCAGAGACACCAGCAGCTGCACAGGAAGTACATCTCATCCTTAGGTAAGACCTTATTGAATATTTAGTGAGCACACTCAAAATGAAACTAATGGAAAGAATGTATGTTGGCATGCCATCACTGTTTGTGTGTTTCTCTTTTTAGACCTCAGTTTGTTGATTTGATTGTCATGTGACGGAGATTGTTGATTCACTTCAGGATGTGATCTTAAGTTCTCACGATCAGCGTGTTTATTCTACATTTTAATGATTCTTTGTTGGGGGGAAAGTTTGTTCTAACTGTCTGATTTAAATCCTTTCTTTTTTTGCATTGCTTTTTTTTAAAATGCTTTTTAAGCATTTTAAAATTGTACATTGTTGTCCATTGTCATAGTAGGGTTTTCATTATAGTTAATGACTTGGTACACATTTATTTAAAGTTACACTTAAAGTCATATTTTATTCATTTTACCTAAGAATTAGAATGACTGCTACCAGGGTACATTAAAAAAGTCCAGTATAGTCATAAAACAGCATTATCTAAAAATGTTTTACTAACCTGTGATGTATTTAAAGAGTATGATTTATTTGCAGCTGTAAGCCTGTCTAAAGTCTCCCTATTTTAATTTGCACAGGCTTTAGTTTGTTTTAAAGAACACAGCTGGTGATGTTCATCATAGCAAGTTGTGACAAAATGCTGTAATGGAGGAGAAATTATTAAATGATAATATGAAAAACCAATTACTTAATGTACTGGTGATTGATTGCTTAGTGGTGACTTTTTTATTTTTCACTGCATCATTTCAGAGGCGCAGTTTTTCTTTTTAAAAACCTGTAAGGGACGTGTTTTAAAGGCACGTGTGTACACTCAATACTATTCAAATTAAATACATTTTCTTCAACGCAGCCGGATGGTGTGTTTGTGTGTGTGTGTGTGTGAGAAAGAGCCTGCAGCTGTGGGCTGCAGGCGGTTGCACACTAGAGGGAGCCACTGTCTGCTTCACGGTCCTCAGCTGAGACGCTGCTCCGCCCTCTGCCAATAATGTGACCTTCAGGTGCTGCTCGGAAAATCCATAATTTTAATTTGTCACTGTTTTGAATTTTGAGAAAAAGTGTTGTTCTGAGATTGAACAGAGCACTTGCAGCATACATTGGTGTTACACAGGTATTACATTTCCAGCATTAACTTTTACATCAAGTTGCTTGAAAAAAGAAATGTAACCAACTTTTTTTTTTTTACTTTTGCTTGCATTTCAACTGCAGTATCATAATAGTAGTTAAACACCTGTGAAATCATTTGTTTACATGTCATCCCCTTTCGTCTAAACTAATCAGCCGGCACACATCCTTTCCTCTTGTATCTCCTCTATCCGGTGCGCCGCTTCTCCTGAAGTCTCTGATGTCCGTCGGCGCATGAATGCGGCGGGACAGTAAGCAGGTAGACAGTCAATGAGGTCTCAGGGGAGAGAGACAGACAGTCCGGGAGGTAGACTGTCGGGACGGTGTCACCGCTGGACCCTCTCCGCTTTGACTCTACTTTTGGACGGACTTCGCGGGGAGTTTGGACCACTTTTGTTCCCGTTACTTTTCGCGCCCCTTGATGATCCTGATCCACTCTCAGGAGGGTCGCGTCTAATTTCTCACAGAGCAGCTGAGCCGCTGAACTCAGGGGGGAAAGCCCGTTTTGTGTCTTTTCTTTTCACGCAGCGTGTTTAAATGAAGAGCGGCCGCAGAGGAGCAGCTGGAGGCTCAGTGACAGAGCTGTCTCCGGGTTTGGAGCCGTAATGACCGAGTTATAAGCGGAGCCGGGCAGCGCTGCTCACTGATTAGATAGAGCGGTGTGCTGCGTTCAGACGCTTCTCGGAGGATTACTTTTCGCAACTCCTTGGTTGTAAAAAAAAAAAAAAAAGAAAGAAGAACCACATTACCCAACCTGTCGGCACCGTGTTATCTGTCAGCATGCCTCATAACTTTCCGGCGGCAACCTGTAACTCAGCCTTTGAACTTGAAGTCGCCGCTCTCTCGCGTTTTTTGCGGATTTCTCCAGAAAATGTGGCGCCCGCTGGACGCGCCGCCCGCCCGGGATGTGACCGCGAGCTGCGGTGACTGCGCTCACACCGGGACAGAGCCGGGACCAGGAGCAGCACACACACACACATATACACACACACACACACGCACCGGGAGAGCTGAGCTGAGCCGCACAGTCACAAAATGAGGCCAGTCGGGCTGCAGGAGTCCGACACACGCCCGAGGCAGTGACAGCAGCGCGGCTGAGTGACAGAGGAGCCGGACTGCGTGTCAGTGTGCGGCTCTGATCCGGGACCGAGACGGACGCGGACTCTTTGAACTGAATGGAAGTTTCAGGACTCCTCGCTGGTCACGGCAGCGCTTTCAAACTTCTTCTGCTTCTTCTTCTGGTGCATTTTTTCTCGCTGTAGCCGTCGAGGCCGAGAGGAGCAGCGGAGGTATAAACTTTCATTTAATAAACCAAACACACCGAGGTGTTTCCCTCCTGTGTGTGTGTGTGAGCGTGTGTCCGCGGTGCTTGCCTGCTTTGAAGTCCACCATGTGCGGCCGGGCCCCGCCGCTCCAGCCGAGGCCATGACGCTCCCCCAGCGGCGCCTGGCCGGGCTCTGGCCGTGGCTGCTCATGGCGGCCCTGCAGGTGGTGCTGGGCCAGCCGGGCCTGGAGTCCGAGCGGCCGGCACACCGCGCCGTCATCAAGGTGACGCTGCTGAACCGCGAGGCCACCGGGACGGACCTCAGACTGCAGGGGGTGTTCGTGGGCGGGAGCGCCGGCCACGCGGAGGGGAAACTGATGCAGGTAAGGACAGAAAGAGAGAGAGAGAGAGGCACCTGAGGCATCTGAGGGAGCCTGCCAGGCTTTGACCCGGCGGGATGATGATGATGATGGGGGGGGGCACCTGTGGTCGAGGTTGTTCCTGTGTTCACTCTGGGCCCAGAGTTTTTACAGGAGCCCCTCAGATGTGTGTGTGTGTGTGTGTGTGATGCCTTGCCCAAAGACACAGAAAGAGGGAGTGTGTGATGTTGAGCCCACGTGTGGTGTTGGCCTTCACGTCCATTCACAGGCCTGCAGCTCTGATAAGCACCGTGTCCCTGGAGACCCCCCCCCCTTCACTTCCCACAGAGTCAATATAAAAGATGTCCTGCTGTTCTTCCACCTGCACACATGCACAGAGCAGTGATCAGAGTTAAGATCACCCAGCTCAATATTTAATAAGCAAATTTAGGTTAGAGTCAGACCCCATGGATTAGAGGGGGTCCCTATTAAAAGCATTCATTTGAAAAGTAGTCCCACCTCCACCCCACCCCACATTCATGTCTAGCAGTGTCCCTCTGTGTCGGTCCCCACGTGTTCCTTCAACTTAAAAGAAAAACAGTTTACACAGCATCCCCTGTCTGATAAGCCAAATGATGTTAACACCTGCACTTGTTGCTACACACCATCAAAATAGTGGAGTGACCATGGGTTACAGCGCTCCGAGCCTCTGAGAGCTGCTCACAAACAGCAGGCTTCCCTCTCAGCGCTCAGCATGTGATGACAGAATATCTAAATTCCTTTAATAATAGCGATGACATACAGGTGTTATTGAGGTTAGTTTGTTTTTAATCTTTATTTTTTTCTCCCTTTTATCCCCGAGAGACATGGGTTTGGTCGAGGCTGCCAACCCTTTTTGTGTCTTTTCTGCGGTGACAGCTTTGTTTTGCAGTTGCTATTTATGGCATCTAATGCTCTTCCAACATTTTTTATATCAAGGTGTGGTTGGAGACTGTTAAACAACACAAATCAGCAAATCGTGTTTAGACGCATGCAAAGCTATAATTTCAGAAGAAGTGGGATCTGTTTTTTTTTTTTTAACCATTTGGAAAAAAGCATGTCGTTACCCTGCAAATGTAAAGTATGCGCTCTATTGAGTGTGCATATTTAGGATTCAGGAGTGGATTAGGGTTCCTGGGCCATAAAGCCCGGCTGTGTCAATTTATTTACCGTCTCCAAAGAGACGGGACGACAGATATGAGGCACTGCAGGATCTTGTCTCTTCTTACTCACCATGCGTGGGAGGTTTTGTGAATGGCAAGCCAGATGCTGCAGTTTGCCATAATTGATAAGGATTTACATGGCTTGTCCACGGAGAAAGCCCAGTATTAAGCACAGTGAAAAGCCATGGATGTTTTCCTCTCCAGGTAAAGCTACTTTGGCTTTAATGTGTCTGTGTGGGATGTTGACAACATGTTATGGATGCATATCACAGTGCAGGTGAGATCAAAGATGCTTCCAGCTTTCTGGGATTTCCAGCCTTTTTTATATTTATTTTTTCCCCATAAAACCCTGCGCAGTGTTTTGTAGTGCTGTGTGGGCCAAAGTACAAATGTGCTGCAGAGTGAGTACATGAAAAGATATGAACCTCCTGTCACCAGGTCTCAGCAAAGACCGTGCATATTAGAGTGCTGCGCATATAAAGGAAACACAGGGGTGCTTGATCAAGATTGCAGAGTTGATATCCGCCTGGATTTCCCTAAAGGAATGAAGGAAGGTGCACCAGTTACATTCAAACGCACGTCTCTATCTCCATAGTCAGAATGGCGACAGTCTAATCCTCTGCTGATAAGATCCTGTTTGTTTTTCTTTCTTTTTGCCGGCTAAAAAGTCAGTGTACCATTGGTTTTGTACACTCCTCTGTTTTCTTGTTTCCCCAGCTTTGACCATTGGCTGTCGTTCTGTCCAAAGCTAGTTTTGTCAGACTCCCTCTTCCCAGGCTGTTCCCACAGTGCTCTGAGGTGGTGTTATGCTGCAGGATACTCTTTGTTGCAGCCGAGGCCTGTTCCAACAGGTCCTCTCTGCCTCTGCAGGCTGCTTTATGGTCCTGCTTTATGTTCTTGTCTTCCACTGGATTGGGGGGGAGGCTGGAAAGGAGGTGGTGTTCCACAGACAGGTCCTCTTCCTCATTCATCTTTGTCCATTTTCTTCTATCTTAGATTGTACTGTGTTAAAATGGCCCATTCTTAATGTATTATGGTGACCTCAAAGACAGATTGGTTGAAGTGTGTCTTCTAAGAAGCTGACTTTCCAGCAGGAGTCTCAGAAGTTAGCCCAGATCAGACCACGCTGATGTAGGATAACCACTCCCCCTAAGATACACTTAATACTTCATAGTGATCTTCAACAACACACAAGCTGGCTGAGCTTTAACTTGTCTTGCTAGAACTCTCTTATATCAGAGGTCAGTGTCTGGGAAATCAGCATCTGGCAAGTTTAACTTCATTCAAAACTTTACATGCTTTGTATCAGATGTTCAGCATTAAAACACTGAACTGTCACAGTGCCGTTACATAAAATTGTACAGACACACACGTTGTGTCCTTTTGGCTGTGGTAAGTTTAGCAGAGGTAAAGTTCTTCTGTAAATCATCAGATCCTGTTTTGATTATGTTTGCTAACACATGTAAGGAACAAACTCAAGAGAGCACTCTTTGCTAGAAGGAGGTCCCAGTTTCCTTCAGTGCATTCGAGTCATGAGACTTTGCCTCGGTACGTATCTCCCTCTGATCTATTAAACTGTGATCTCTCTGGAAGTATGCCCTGTCCTCTGAATGAACACGTTCATTGGAACACTGGCTGGGGTCTGGCCAGCACTATTTGGACAAATACAAGTGCTGAGGAATTTTGACTCTCTCCCCCTTTTTTACAAAATGAAGCTCGCATTGTGACCAAGAGGAGACGTGCAAAGGCTTTTGGGATAACTTGGAAATTGTGAGGATTGTAGACAATCCTCTGGCCCCTGCAGAGAAAGGGAAGGCCAATTAAAGGGCATCGTATAAGCCCCACCTATTTTCTCTTGAGGCCATCTTGACTTTCTTTTCTTCCTCACGCCGCATTTTTCGCTCTTTGTACTTCGCAAATGTTGAGTTGACCTTTGAGAGCTCCCTTAAATACATCAGCTATAATTAAGGCAGGCCAGGCAATTGACTGAACCAGTTAACTCTGCACCACTTCACATTCTTTCCTCTCCCGTCTCCGTGTCCCTCAAGGTACTGAGGGCCTCCTCGCCTCTCCCTGAGCCCCGGACTGTCCACAGCGGCTATTTGCGTGGCCGTTTGGGAACAAGGGATGAGAGGGCGGAGGGGGCGCTGAGGGAGAACATCAAAGTGTGTCCAGTTCCGAACGTGAGCCGGGATGATTAAAAACGGAGACTGTTTACACTGCACTTCCCATATGGGCCCTCTCCTCCCCCCTCCCTCTAGATTTCCTGTCCGTACTTCCTATCTCCCTGGATGAGATAACAGCCTGTCCAGGACTCCTCGGCCTCCTCGCTGCTTGGAGGTGCTGCTGTGCATAGTTTTGCAGCTGTGTATGTGGCTTAACATATGAGTGTGTGTTTAGACAGAGATATTGAATGTTTTCCTCAAGTGTTTGCAGGTGCCGGGAGCTGTTTCACATCAACTGTTTGACCTCCTTGTTATGTGAACTCTTTGGGTTTGGGTCTGTTTGTTGAGAGTGCGTTTGACTCCTAATCCATGAGGGGTTTGGAAGATTTGATAAAGCGACCCGGATGTGAATGACCAGCAGTGTTCTGGCTGAATATAGAATCATTGTGGATGATAAGTGCTACATTTTCACATCAAACTCAGTGATTGGCTCTCACTCTTAGATTTTCCTGCATAGAAACAAGCAGATTCGCTGGCTTAAGTCAGACTTCTTTTTATAAAACAGTGAGAGTAGTGGCAGAGGTGGAGGAGGCCTGCTCTGAATTTTGCCCCGCGCCTCGCGAGCTGCCTTTCACTGCGCTCATATCTGGCATGCAAACCTGTGTCATGTCTGCTGGTATGGACACCATATGAGACCTCAACATAAACAGCAACAGAGTCACATCCCCATCCGTCCAATCTGCCCCTCGGCGACACTGGCAGAAATATAAAGGTAGGAATGAAATCGCCATAAGCTCACAATTTCCCCCTGCTTTGCCACAGCGCCTGTTAGAAAGAAGGCTGACTTTTCTGTGATTAACTGCTGCTTGTGTAGAGAGGGAAGCCATCCAGGGACAAACGTTAGCTTTAAAGCCAGCATATAACTTAAGAAACATGCTCCACACCGCTGATACTGAGATTATTCACATTACTTTATGTGGCCAGCTCGCACAGATCTGCTGTCAGGACGTGTTTGTCTCTTGCGTTTCCATATGGTCACCACGTCAGCCTGCTTGCGATCGCTTTTCTGCCGTCTCCGTCCTCTAGTGATGTGAGACTGCAACTCCATGTTGCCTCTGGCTCTTGCCTTGAACAGACCCCCACGTGTGTCCAACCTATCAGACAAGCTCTGGGCTAATGGTTTCTCCTGCGCAGGGATCTGACAAAGCTGCAGCCTGCAGCACAGGAAGCAGGCTCGTGCTGTCCCGTCCACCCTCTTCCACAAGAGATGGCTGTTGAGATGTTTCTTAGGGCACTGGGAAGAAGGGAGAGGCAGGTAGGGGAAACATGGCAAATCTCTTAATCCTGCCGGCACCCTTCTTTTTAAGTCATTAGACCAGGTCTGGAATTCTTGGATGTTATACAACACATTCTTTTCTACTTTTCATAGCTCTCTTCTTGCAAATAACGAGGCAGAGCGTCTGTAACTTCAGCACACACTCTGCTGCTGTCCCTGGTTCACTTGTCCAGTCACTTCCCTTGTACATTTGTGCAAAAGAGTCACATACGTACTTTTTTTTGTTTGTTTTTTTTTTTTGTAGCGCACCCATGTGGAGCACACAAACACACACACACTAAATGTGCACACTCCACACAATGCAGTATGGTAAAGGCATTACTACTGGACTTATCCTTGAACCGGCCCACAGAGTCACGGTGAGTCGGAGAGGACGGAAGAGGGAAAAGGGAACATCAGACCAGAAACAAACAACATTACCAAATCTCACGTTAAAGTGAGGGCTTGTCCTCCTACGACACTCTGTTTCTGTGTGCGTGTGTGTGTGCTTCCACATTCACACACTTCATGGATCCCAGACGGGTGGTGGAAGAGCCTGAAATGGCGCGCACGCACATAAACATGCATGTGAATGAAATGTTAATGACACAGGGTTTGTCTCGCTCGTCTTTTCAGGCACTTTTATTGTCTGTCCCTCCGAGAAACCACCGGGGCACTGAAGGAGCAGCAAATGTTTGCCGCTCTTTTAAGTTGTGCCATTATGTAGCCACGCATCCGTTACAATGGAGAGGAGTGAGTCACCGCCTGCTATAAAGGAGCACATGCACGCACTTACACACACACACACACTCCCTTTAATGGCCCCTTACCTGACATAGGGCCAGGTGCTTTATGGGTCAGTGGGATTCAATTATGTAAAACGTCCGGGGTTGAACAGTCATTCGTAGCTTGGCATTTTTGCATTCCCAGAGAGATGAGTATCTGGCGCTACCTTTCGGAACGAGTCCTGACAGTGCAGGTCAAGTGAAGCACCTGTCCTCGAGCCTCCAGTTGAAAACGATCCGCCGGGAGTGCAGAGGAAAGCCTGCTGATCCAGAGCGGGCGTGGAGGCCGAGCTTTGCCTTCCCTGGGGATCAAGGCCACATTTATGGAGATTTGCGGAGAACTGTGTTGCAACAGATGACAGTTGCACTGTACGGCAGGAGAGCTGATACGCTGAGCTGACTGTATCCGCTTTGTTTCCTCCCCCAGGTGAACGGCCATAATCACCGGGATGGGTTGACCTTAATGTAGATTCACAACCTGGCCCACATTTTCACACACACACAACTTATGAATGAGTGTTTTTTATTACTGTGTCATGCATACATACTAAACAGAGTCTCACGAGACAATGGTAAAGACAATACTGCAAAAAAGAAAGAAAAAAAACAACTTTAACTTTCCAAACTCTGGAAAAAACTTTGGATCAGTTTATCAGACCTTGAACTGTCTCCAGCATAATTCACTGACAGTCCTGTACCGCATAATACTGAAGGAATCACAGTAGATACTAATGAAGTAGACGAAGTTAGCCATCTTAAACACATCAAACAAATTAAACATGCTAACGTGCTACGTCAGTGTCCACCACCCCTGTGTGTCAACAGCTGTTGGTTCGGTCAACCTTGAATATTTATTCAGCCAGTCATGGAACCTTAAAGTCGTGGGATTCATGAATCCCAATGACTCCGGTGATCCCTTCACTTTTCCTCTTGTGCCACCATGAAGTTGGCATTTGTGGTTTTCAGTGAAATGCCTCTACTGTCATTTAATGGAGTTAACATTACAGCCTAACTTATTCCTGTAGCTATAAAACCTACCAGCCTCTTTACGAGTACGTTTGGCGTTCAGTCTGTTGAATTGACCTCACTGTGTGTTTGTGTGTGTGGGGGTGTGTGTGTTCACTTGAATATGTTTTGCAATTCTTCCATGCTTGCCATCTTATCATCAGTCAGGTAATATTCAGTTACTGTCCTTGCAGATAATGTACGTGTTGACTTTATCGTGAAGTCACTCATTAATGCGTCCGCCCTGCCTGTAGCAGCATTTTTTTCTGCTCTCACCAACATCAAAGGCTCCGAATCCTCTCCGCACTTTTTCACCCCCGTTTGTCTCGCTCCTCTTTCTCCCACAGCTTCAAATTCCTCCTCCTCACCTCCTCTCCCCTAACCAGCCCTCTCTTGTTTCTTGACAGCTCTTTAAAATGGTTGTAATTCATTGCATGCGCTTTGGTTTCAAGGACAAAAATGGCTACGTGCACTCAAAAGGCAGGAAGCGCTTAGTTTGCTGAGAGGTCGGAGGAAAAGAGTCATCACCATACCACAGATAAATGCTCTCTGACAAACTCCCTCCCTCTCTCTCTGGCTCCCTGTGGCTCCTTCGGCCACTTTTCTCGCACGGCTTTGTGCTCGCCGCCTTGGCTTACACACCCACAGCACCTTCCAGCAATGTAATCTCTGACACAGTCTCTTGGCTCCTGTGTGAAAAATATTTGCACTCCGTGTTTATGACTGAAATATTTGCACCAGAGCAGCGGAGAGATACTGTTAAAAAGCACAATCTGCAGCGAGCCGTCTTCAAAGTAGAAGCAAATTTTCTGCTTTTCTGCTTGAACGCTCGGCTCAACGATCCGCGAGACGAGGAGCTTTCACCTGTGCAACGGTCTGATTCTTTATGTGTGTGCGTGCGTGTGTGTGCACAAGCTTGAGTGAGTCTTTGGGAGTGTGTCCAGTGTGTGTATGTGTGTGTGTGTGCACAGGAGGCGGAGCTCCCATACTGAGATCATTTACCAAACTCTATTAAGCAGGATCAAAGTGACTTAGATCTTTCAGTGCTGCATGACTACAAAAGCCATATTGTAACCCCAGATCCAGGGAGATAACGCTGCTGACAAAAAATGCTTTATGTCTCCAGAAGTCACATGGTCACTTCCAAACAACAAACATCATGTCCCACTTTTGACCCCCCTTTTTTTTGCCTCCGTCTCAGAAAGGCTTCAGTGTTAGCTTCGATAATGGTGCTCATACTTCTTTGCTTCATGCAGAGTTTGATTTATTGAATTAGAAAAGCTGAATAGAAATATGACATTTTCTTGTATACACTCCGATTAAGACGGGGTCTGACTCAGCCATGCTGGAATATTGTAAGCGATCTGTCCGGTACGGCCTTGCAATATTGTCCACATCCCTCCCATCATGGTTGTGTTAAGTAGACAGGTAGTTTATTCTTCTCAGCACATGTTATAAGACAGCTAGTAAAATCATTACAATTGGCCTCATACCAGCCAATCTATGTGATGTCTTCATTCATTTTCTCTCCGGCTGATGAAATTCCACATTGTCATGTTTATTCCACTAAAGCAAGTTTATATGGTCATTTGTTAGCCAATATTAGGAGGGTTTAAAGACAAAAGGCTCGTGTGTCTCCATGGTAACAGTGTTGTTGGGCCTGGCTGGTTTAATGTGTCAAAGTTAAAATCATTAAGATTCCAGTCCTGGTTGACTTGTCAGCGCCTGTGGTTACCGGTGGTTTAATACTACAAGTCCCAGAATTCTTTCACTTGGTGAGCAGCTGCTTTGTTAGAGAGATGACAGAATAACAACTGGTGTATCTCTTTACGGTGCAGCCAAACAAACCCAGTACGAAGAGTGTGCTGTGCCAACTTCGGTGGCAAATACATGGTTGTTTCCTGCAGCTGCTTCACAATAAAAGCCTCCTCGTGTTTCGGAAGTTGAATGTTTTGAATGTAAACCAGCAGCTGCCCAGTTTGCACTGGCAGTAAATAAACATGACATCACTGAGATATTATTACAAACAGTTAACCTGCACTACATGTTCGCATCATTTCCTGAAAATCTCTTATTTTTAATCACAGAAGTTATGACAGATCATGACATAAAGTATTTATTCTGCTGTTGTATGAGAATATTTGTGTCCCCTGCTGATAGTTTAGCTTACATGATTTATTACAGAACTTTTTTTGCTTTGTCTTGCTTAGACTCTGAACAACAATTAATCAGAGAAGATGTTTTTTACGATGTGGGAAATTCACATATGATTATATAGTAGTTGTTAACATGTCACCCATCCAGTGAGGAAGTGGCACCACTGCAGATTTTTGTCAGAGAAAGACATGCTGTGTTTTTAGACAATGTTGTGTTGTTCTTGAGGAAACATATAATTTAGCACAATATGAAAAAAACAGTAAATGTGAAATTACCTTCTCACTTCCTTTTTATATTAAAACAGGTATGTGGTTTTGCCCTTTGTAACTGCTTGCCTGTTCCTAATGACTGCCGTGTGAGTGGGAGGTGAATGATTGCTCTCTGTGAACATGGCCGATCATCATACATCCAGTCACATGCCTGCCAGCATGATAGATGGCTGTTCTCTCAGTTGGACTAAATGAAAAGTGCATGCTTTTGAATCAGACAAAGGGTTAGTATGTCTTCCGGACAAGTGTGTGTAACTGATGTCTGTTCACCTGCAGCGAGAGCTTTCCTCTCAGGCCTGCAGAGACACAGTCCCATGTGACTTGCTGAGAGAATTTGAACTGGTGTCACATGGTTTTGGGCACTACATGCACATATGCATATGCTCACAACTGTGTGAAAATAGATTTAACACAGTTCTCCCCTCTGCTGCCATCAGGGCCTCTGATGGCTCATTTGTGTCCATTTTACACCACAGCACAATGAACAAAATCTGTTCAGGTAGGTCTTCTGTGGGACATATGAAGACCATTAATTTTTAAGCCATTCATTCAGTTGTAGTATTAGGAAGGCTCAGAAAAAATAATAGTGCAGCTGGCATAGGAGAATGAGGAGGATACCAAACTCCCATTTACCTTAACTAACTTATCAGAAGCAAGATTAGTAGGTAATTTTTTGCAAATTTGTAGTCATTTTTGATTGGCTCACGCCCAAATTGATCACAACCAGTCAAATTATTGACAGTCTAACGTGCTAAGATTTCTCCAATCACAAGACTGTTTAGGGCCGGGACACTGCACACTCATAGTGATTTTTTCAAAGGTCCTGAAAACATATAGTCAATATAAGGCCATTGGAGAGCTCTATACTCTTAACTGACTGCAAACACTTGGATGCTCCCTTGAAGCTCGTTATAACAATGCTGCCATCAGTCGTTTATCAGTCCTACCCTGGGCGGAAGAAGTGGTTCTGCACAGCCATGCAGTGACCTTATTGTACGCTCCAAAAACAACTAAAGCCAAACTTGACTGCGCCTGCTGTACTGTCCAACAGCCCTCAGGAGAGGACTGCGTATCTAGGAGACCCACTCCAATTGGCCATGACCTCCTGACTGGCTGCTCCTAATTAGAAGCAGTGCCTCCCTCTCTTGTCCAAAGTAAATACCTTGGCACCCAGCAGGAATGCTGACAGTCTGCTGTTTAGGGTGCTGTGAGAGAGGCTGGGACAGTCACCGACTCCCCTCCTGTTTAACTCTCCGGATGGTACGGCCAACACTAACAACTAACACCAGTCATGCAACGGAAACACAAATGACTTCACTGTTGAACTCACTCAAAATATGCATTACTATCTTGGCTTTTTCATGCCAGTGTGCTGTGTCGACTTTCCATCTTGGAATGCGTTCAGATTACTCTCTTCAAATGGCCTTGACCGCAAACTGGGACTTTGTGGGGAAGTGATAGAGCCGGTGGAATATCATCTACATACAGGTTACATAACCCGTGTATTTACATTTACTCCAACATCAGGCTTCCCGGGGCCTCCAAGAAAAAAAACAGATCCTCGCCGTTTCAATGTCAGCTGCCCTTGGTGCGCAGCGGTTCCCTGGAATCAGGTGGGCGGATCAAAAGGCAGTCTGTATTTGAGAGAACAGGGCCATGGTGTCTCATCAGGGCCGTTCACCTGATAACCTCCTCAGTGGGAGCTGCTCCAAAGCAGTGAAAAAAAAAGTAGGGCTTGACAACTAACAAGGCATGTTTTTAGGGCTGTATGGAGTCACATGGGCTCCTTTTCTACTTTGAGATGGTCTGTTGGTGACCAGAGCTGCCAAGCCTCATTCCCTCACGGTCTGCTATTTAAACCCCCAGATTGCTGTGCGGGAGTGGAGTGGAGCGTGGTGTTGCTCTTTGTTCTGGGCCCTAGGTTAGGGTTAGCACAGCATTACACCACAGCAGCCCCGAAAGCCAGCTCTGAAGACTAAAGCAGAGCTGTGTGTGGTTTGGTGTTTGGTCTGCTCACTCTGAGATTAGAGCAGCAGGTTGGCAGAGGACTGGGTAATGACATGTCTACCGCTCTTGAGTCCTTGGACTGTCTGGGATGTGAAGGGATACTTGAAAGCAAGGCGGGCACACACACACATATGCACAGACACACCTACACACATCAGTGTAGCGCTTCTTCCTCTACCGGGGTAAATTTGACCATGAAGAATCACCAAGACAGGCCAACATTGTGGTAAAAGAAACAACATAACATTTATAATCTCTGCCCAGTGAGATGTGACATGGTCAGCCACTAATAGTCGTGGACACTCAGATGACACATAATGTTCCACTCATGTCACTGAGTCTAAAGCTTACTTTCCAGAGCATTAAGTCTTTGTGAATGTATATGATAAATGAAAATAAAGCAGCATAACATAAGAGGAAGCGTGTAGTGCCCAGTGGCATGTCCCTATATATGACCTTCATGGTGACAGTGTCAGTGCTATAAAATGTGGGTTATAATAGAAGAATACATTCACTTGAAGCTTTCTGCATGGCTTTGATCTTCACCCTCTTTTACTCCATTTGTCCCTTTGTGCATTCTTTCCATTTTACGCACGTGTGTTCGTACATGCTTGGAATGTTCCCCGCTGAGGATTTAGTGTTTCCCATATCTGTGTGTTCACGGCCTTGTCTCTTTTTTTTTTGACGCTGGAAAACGAATGTGTCGGTGCATGGCACAGTCGCGGTTGATTCACTCACCCATCTGATCTATTACCCTCGAAAAATCACAACAAAAATGGCAGATGGATACCGTGACCCCGCGAGGGGACTGTTTACATCCCGCAGAGTTTTTTTGTGTGTGTAGAAAGTCCCCATCAAGGGCTTGTTACAGCACTTTGTCCTATATGAGTCAACAGCATGTTTATGAAGCTGCAGTTCAAACTTAAGAGGCAGGAGCTGAGCCAAGCGTCCCAGTGCTGTGCCAGATCTATCTGAGAGAGAGAGGGGGAGAGAGAGAGAGAGTGGTGGGGGGACAGCAGTGTGTCTACTGCAGTTCTCTGACCTACCTCCATGTCGCTGACTTCCACTGTTTGCCCACTCTGTTAACTATTACCAAAAGGCTGTGTACCTTGGCTGTAGCCCAACACTCTTACACATACTGTGGCCCATTATCAAAGGAGACCTGCACTACAAGCCCTGGAGTCCTTCCAAAAAGGCCACAGCCACAGTTTCTGCTTCAAGACCGATCCCAGCACCGCAGCACTATCTGAGCACTCCCTCCTGTTTTGTCTCCCCATCTCTCTCTCTCTCTCTCTCTCT
>JBAJHX010000067.1:4828121-4845104 GCA_037176925.1 Amniataba percoides
TGGGAACCAAGGCACCATATAGTCATATTTTGACTGTATAATGCATTTCTTTTACTGAATCACATTTTACTCATTATGTTTGCTCATTTAGTAAAATGAGTAAAATTTAATTTAACCCACACTTTCAAGCATAAATGATTAAAATTCAGTTTCTTGTGACATATATGTCATTAAATTCCTTCCTGCCGGCTTGATGAAGCCATGGGCAGTGAGTATACTGTGTGTGATTGAAGTATTTCTTAAACACATTTGATCAAATGTACACACATAGTGAGTAAAAATTTTGCATAATGAGGTAAAATGATCACATGAACTAGTAAAAAAAAAAAAGACCAGTCAGGAGCTCCATATAATTGAGATTTAAATTACTTTTACTAATTTCAACTCCAGACATGTATTGGGTATTATTTAAACTAAATGTATGTTTTCTGACAATCACTGTAAAATGAGCAGGATACATATGGAGTAGGACGTTGTTTGGGGAGGATTAAATGAACACAGTCTGTAGTGTGTGTTGGGAGAGTCTTGAAATTCCAATAGCTGAGTTTTATATTTGTTCTTAAACAGAGCGAGGGCTGGGCAGTAAGTTGCTCTTGAAAGCCAAAAAAAAGTCCAAACACCTGGTGAAGTAATTGTTGAGCCATTGCTATTTATCAGCATTCATACTGCTGTGTTGTTTTATCTGCCACAGAAAGAAATTTCAAATGTTTAATAGGCCTTAAATCAGTTCACCTCTACCTTTGCATTTCTCCTTTCCTGTCACATACATTAAGGTCTGTGTTTAGAGATGCATACCAGTGAGTCTTGAGATTGTTGTCATGCTCAGTACTTTGGCTGCTGGGGGAGATTTGACCCTGCGACCTGTCTTTTATGCAGCTTGTGTACAGTGCATGGTGTTCGTGCAGTTTTCATGCCACTCTGATCAGAAGCAGAGCAGGCTACTGTAAGTGGCCGGGGTGGAAATAAAGGCTGCGGATGAAAGGGGACAGATTACATATTCATCTGGCCCATTTAAAGGAAGTGAAGCCTACAGCGATGCCTGTCGAAGCACACTGACGAACCAAGAGATTACTCACAGGTGCGACGGGGAGACACACACACTTCCATCCTCTCGGTTCCTTCGTCTTATTCCCTTCCTGTCTCTCTGTTTCAGACGCTTGTGTTTCGCCACCTTCAGTTCTGTGTGTGTGTGTGTGTGTGTGTTATCGTTGGCTCTCATCTCCCTGGTCTTGGCGCGTTTCTGCATGTACAGTCTTTGTCCCTTATCGCCAATCTACCTTGCTTATCAGCTCTCTTTTATGCGCAAGTTTTTTTTTTCTTTTTTTTCCCCTTGTCTGTTGTCGGCATGCTTTTATTTTTCCACTGTTGCTCATAATGAAGTCCTTCATAGGAAGGTCCTGCTCCAAGTCCAGCGATGTTTCTGTCCTCACTGAGAGGCGAGACAGTTTGATAAAGAGGGGGCACATTGAGGACACAGATATCATGAGGGAGAAAAACAGAGTGGCCAAATGGGCAAATTGTTGTTTTGATGATTGCAAGTGATTACAGCTTGAATCACAGCTTTCCTCTAAAGCTTTCCGGTATTATATATTGTCGTGTAATATTTATATACCAGCAAAAGAGACACTGTAGGAGCAAAGTTTTGTGTTTTTATTGGCAGGTTGTTCCAAACTTTTCAACCGTAATGTAATTTCTCTGCATACATCACAGTTTTCCTTACAGGACAATATGAGATGTGCATCTAAGTTCTGCATTTTCTTTAAACTGCTTTATGTGAGGTGTCTGCAGCCAGCTCAGAGCACACCAGCTCATCCGCACTTTCTCCTCCACAGTTTAATCTAACTTCAGATGAATCCAGTTAGCAGTGCAGTGAGTGGACGTTCGACCCAGACTGATTTTCTTTGGCCAGAATCCACATGTACTCTGTGCTGGTTCGGACGCACCGTGCGAGAGATCTTTGGTGCCCTCTCTCTGTAGACTGGCTGGTGTCCACATTCAGAGATGGGCAGCTTGCTTTTCGTTCACATAGTCTCTAATAAAGAGTGATACTTTGCTAATTTACTCAAGGTTCAACACAGAAAACTATACACACACTATGATGAGTAGTTTACTGGTCCAGCAGTGTTTCTGTGTGTGTGGTAGAATAGCGGCATGTATCCATTTGTAGGGTCAGGTTTTTTCCCTTGTACACAAATCTAAATGAAAATGAAAACAAAACACTTTTTCTCTTTTTACTCTGGAAAAACTGTAACTGAGTTCTAGTCTCCTTTCATGCTTTGGCCTTCTGATGCACTTTTTTTAGCCTAATGATTACATTGATGGTCTTTTTTAGAGGTGTTCAGAATATTTATGAATAAATCCCAATGATTTTTTAGAAAAAGTAACTTCACTGAATTGCCATTGTCAGTACTCCTTGCAGTGGAGCTCCTCACTCAGCTTCTGTGTGGGTTAAACTAGGAGATAAGTGATAAATAGTAATTTTACCATGTTCTGGCTTTATCCTTATATTTGGCAGTCATGAGAGCCATATTGAACTTATCTAACAAAAAAGCGTATTTCCCAACACAAGCTGTCTCACTCGCTTCACACTGAACCACGAATGCGTGAGGGGAACACAGGATGCCTCAACCATGAATCTTTCTCTCCTTGGGGGTCTCGCAGCTTGACAGGCGTTTTCTTTTTTTTTTTTAATTCATACCTGATCTACCTGCCCGCTCTTCTCCTGCTGATTGGCCTGAAGGACCAAATAGACAGCGTGCTTCTGAGCAGCGGATCCACACCAAAGCAGCGCAGAAGCTCAGCTGTCGCAGGTTTGCGCCTAAGGCCAGATCCATCGCGTGCAACCACTTCAGCCTCTAATTAAGCTTCTGAAGGGAGCGACAGCCTTTATTAAGAATACGTATTTCTTTGAATTCCATGCCCCAGCTGCTACAGGGGCAGGAAGCTATATGAACAGTGCTTTCCATTTTGGCCCTGCCTTAATCTCACTGCAGACTTAGTGTTACAGATTGTCTTGCTGTGCATGAAGGAGTATGAGGGTGTGGAGCTGATAGTGCTTTTGCATCGTGTTTGGTGGTGCTGGTGGACCGTGGCCTGCAGACACTGTTGGGGGATGACTCTTCCAGATGGTCCTGTGTGTAGCAGCAACAGCGACGCAGCTGGAATTGTTATCTCCTTTGATATTAGGGCTGCATGTAATGTGGAAAACACCCTGGGCCGGCTCCACTTCCTCCTCAGACGACAGGGGTTTCACATGCCAGTCGGTTTTTATAATCCCCTTGAGATTTGTAGTTTATTCCACTGAATTCAACCTTAGCTATGTTAAATATTTCCCCCTCGCTGTTTTTTTTTTTTTTTTTTAGAGACTCAAAGAAAGAATATGGGGATTACATTTTGTTTTGCTCTTTCTGAATCAAATCAGCTCGGCACTAGATAAGATTGTTTTCGTCTTTTCTTCCCAACACATTCCTCAGAACATGTCCGTCGCGGAAATGAATGAAAGGAAATTCATTTGAACTTGTGTAAAACCGTAAAGTGTCTCATAAAATGATGCTGAACTCACTGACCAAGAAGGTGGGGCATGATAAACGGCAATCTCGCCGCCGTATTTTCCTCTGGGCTTTTGCTGCTAATGTGGCGCTCCCTTGTGATGCGTGTCTGAGATTCTCGATGTGTCTCTCTCCACCTTAACAACATGTTCCTTTGGAGGGAGTAAGCGGGAGGAAGTGCTTTGGATGTCATTGCCCGTCTACCCAGAGGGGCTGCATGTCGAGACACACCCCTCCCTCCTCCCCTCCTTCCCTTCCCGCCCTCCCTTCACACCCCTTGCACTGATCTCCCGGCCCATCCATCTCTCCCGGGGCGACAGTCGTCGTCTCCTTCACTCCAACCGTCTGCCCCGTGGTGTCTCGCCGTAAAACGTCTCCAAACGCTGCTCCAAAATAGTGCAGATGGTCTCATGCTCTCGGGCCTTTAAACGTGTGTGTATGTGTGTTCGTTTATGTCAGAGGAATGTCTAAAGTAAACCGCCGGTGGAGAGTGAGGTCTCGGCAGCTGTTGGAGTTCTCTTCAGACGCAGATGTTTGCTTGTATCTCAACCGACGGCCGATGTGGACGGCCCTTACTGCAACATACCCATTCCACAAAAGCCACGTATTATATATTTAAGGCTCCTCCAAACAGTGTGTGTGTTTCTCTTCCTTTTCCTTTATCATCATTATCTCCCTCCTCCACTGTGATTATGATGCCACAAGCCTTAATCAACAGCTTCCTTTGACCGGTGTGCTGGTAACATACTCAAATACATGCCACCAAAGGAAGTCATGAGCACTCGATTCCAGTGTTAAGTAGTTATTTGAATCACATTGAGAGAAGATAAAATCTTCACTAAATGTATTTTAAGTACTGAATTTTTTACTCCCTACAGATTTATAATGACATTATTCACTTTACTAACACTGCTACTGCCCAACACTGCTTGTTAGTGAGTTTCAGAGGTGCTGGTAGGATGAACTTGTTGCCTTTGCACAGAGTTCCAGCCGTTTCCAGCATCATAGCAAACAGACTGATGTGTCAGGGATCAATCTTCATGTCTAACTCGCAGAAAAAAAGTCAGTGAGAGTGTTTTCTAAAATGTCAAACTACTTCTTGAAGAAGGTGTCTTATTGAAAGAAGCCAGCTCAGTTTAATGTTGAGAGTCATGAAATTGCTTTGTTGTAGCCGACTAACTATAGCTTTTTAATATTCATCTTATTTATGAGCTTCTGGTTTGGTTTTAGTGGTATACCTTCAGGCTAAGTGAGAAATGTTTCCCCGTGTGGGAGGTCTAGAGGGTTGGGCTGATGTTCTGCCCAGAATATCCAAACTGAGAAAAGAAAACACGGTTAAATAATAATGAAGTCATAATGAATTACCTTAAAACAAGAGAGAAGAAAAGTTTGGGCTGAGACCTTCCTCTAACACAGTAAATCAGCACACAGTCACTCCTGACTGTCCCACTTTGAGGAATTAAGAGCTGCCAGTAAAGCATCACATGAAAGACACCCGGGGCTACACAGAGAGAGTCTGCTCTTTGTCAAGAATATCTCCATCATTTCTTTTCATTAATGTCTGCATTCATCTTTTAAAATCTTCTTTGAATCTAAACAGGAAGTGTTGAAAAAGAAGAACAACTAAACTAAACCTCAGATTCTGCCTGTGCTGTCATACAACAGGCTCAATTTCCGTGAACATCAATAAAATATCGCTTTAATGTACATGTTTGGGATTGTTTGTGGCTGTATTAGGGCAGGAGGAGTAGGACAGTAGGTAATGATATTCCACTGTTTTGTTAACCTGAATGACGTGTTTGGCTGGCACCTTGGTGAAAAGCGTGTCTAAAGCTTGTTTGTGTGCCAAGAATCACAGAGAGAGTAGAGATAACCACTTAAGTTCACAGTAGTACTGTCTAAGCTTGAGCAGCAGAACGGCCTGTGCTATCAGGATGACTCACGTCGGGCTCTTTCAGTGTCGCAGCGATAATTGGCTGGCAGAGTGTCAGGATGACTAAACATCTGCTTGAATCACACACGTCTGCTGGTATGGATTTAACTGTTCATCGCAGGCTGTGGGATAGGCCCGAATGCTAAAACACATGGAGGGACACACCTACGGCTTACCTAATGCTTTATGAGCATCAGACAGAATTAATTCCTCTGCAATTACTGAGCTTATTGAGTCCTGTGAGTCACGCCTTCTTACAGGCAGATGAAATCAATTAAACTCAACAGAGGGCAGATCAGGAAAGACACTGTGGATTAGAGTGTTCAAGACGGGATCATGAGGCCACTTGTTACGTTGTGCAGGTAAGTAAGAATGCCAATCATTCAGTTTATGAGTTTTTGCACATACACTTATATCTGTTGAATTGAACTCCATTATTCACTGATGTGCCAGCTCCTCTGAAAAACATCTGGTTGTCTCAGCTTGTTGAATGTTGGATATTCTTCACCAACTTTTTAACACCTGGCCAGCAGTAATACGACTGACAGCAAGTTAATCACAGACAACTTCATCGCTAGAGTCATTTATTCCATCAAAATACGTAACTGTTTTTCTTCTGTCACAGTAAACTGACACTTCAAAACAGCCAAACTTGCACACAGGAAGAAAGAGAGGCTATTTATTTGACATTTTATTATTTAAAAAAATCAGAGATATCAACAAGTTAATCAGGAATGAAAACAATCGTTAACTGCACTCCATATATACATGCATCAGTGCACAAATGTATGCATTGGTGCATTAAAAAAAACAAAAACAAAAGTGGCGGACAGCTGTGTTGAGCTGCAGAACTTTTATTTAGTTAACTGAGGTTGACAGGACAAGCAACACACTGAAATGATTTCTCTTTGTCAATATGTTCTATCATTACTGGCTTTAAAGGTGTCTTTACATCCTTATTGTTACCTTTGAGCACACAGACGGATGTTAAACTCCCGCAAGAGCTTGCTTTGTGGTGTTTAACTAAATCATGTCACACTGATGCACTGCCCCCCTGTCCACAGCTCTGTTATTTTACCATTATCCTGCAGCGATAAGCGGCTGTGAGTGGAAATGGGCGGGGCGTGGTAACCGGGGGCGGGGATGATTGGCCTTAAAGGTCAGGGTGTCCGCTGGTTTGGCTGCCATGTGATTAACCAGGAGAGAGCTGGAGCGTGATGCAGTTTGGCGGGGTGGCAGCCGGCCTTTGCCACACGCACGTCTCTTTTGAGGGACGGGCCTGTAAAAAGCTGCTTCTGATTTGCAGCCCACCCACATAGCGATGCAGCTTGAATGGACCTAACTGAGGGAGCGCTGTGCTTTCCCCTCAGCCTTTATCACTTCCAGGAGTTTAATTTTATGCGGTTATTTACTGCAGTTGAGTTCCATTTCTATTTCCCCCACCTCTCCTCCTTCTTTCCGCCGGGTGCAGGTGTGTGTGCACTCAACCGTGGAGATATGTTGGCTTGCCTACAAAGGCTCCGACATAAAAATGGATCAGGAAATTCTGGTTCCACTTCACACCGAGTCCTTCCCCTCGCATGGCAGTAAAACCAACCCCCTGACCCACCCACAGCTGCAGGAAAAGGCGATGAAAAGTTATTGCCACATTGTTGTTGTCACCTGCCCGCCGCTTAGCAGAACATTCCTTTCCAGAAGCCTTCAATTAGTGCTAAACTTTAATGATTTGATCAGTCGGACAGTAGGAAAAACCCGATGGGGGAGGGTTTTTTTTTCCCTTTTTGCCGTAGGCGCTTCTGCAGACAAACTTGACTCAGATGACAGTTAATAGGCAACTGCAGGACTGTGAGCATTGTGGACCCTCCAGTTGAGACGGGATTCTCGATTCTCCTTTCATGTCATATGAGGTCACCTTCTTTTGTGTCCATGGTGTACACACACACACACACACACACCGTGACAGAGACTCCCAGATACCCGTGGTCCTCACACCCTCAGGGCCAGAGGAAAGAGACCCAGCAGAGGAAGTGTAAAGGTCTAATGTGAGCCTGCTGAGTGACTCTGGAAAGAGAAAAGATCATGTTGCGGGGCCGGCCAGGTCTTTATTGTGAGGATGAGCTGATCTGTCTCCGTGAATGGGCCTTGTCTCCGTCAGCAGGGTCTTGTTCGTGTCGTCGACCCCTAGACCTGCCCGTAGGCGCTGACCGCAGAATGTGGAAATTTCAATTCCTTTGTAATGCAGAGGAATGCCATTCATGAATTCTGACTTGGAAAAAAGATACCGGACCCAGTGATTCATGATATTGTAATTTTCTTCACTAGTACGACACATTTACACACACAAACCAGGACGTATCAGCCCCTGTATAAGGTTTAATTGATCAGGGTTGCTATGGTCACCACATGTATTTTTGCTAAGAATGATCTTTAAATCTATAAATAACTGAGAGATATCAGGGTCAACACTGTGATGAGTGTCCTGAGAAATCTGAGGAAAGGGAGAGATTCTGATAGAAAATGTATGAAAAATACATTGACATAAAGTGTATTTGGTATTTAATGACAGATCAAAGGGTGAGACAGCTCATAAGTAACATATTTAAGTAAATCTTGAGCCATACTGAAGGTCACAGTGATGTTACCCATCATTAGACATAAGTGGAGTAAAGAAGCTGCCTAATCTGCTTCTTGGTTATGACCTCAAAAATCTATAGATCATTTTCATTATCATTTAATGAGACAGCAATTCTGTGAATTGACCAGTTGACTGAGGAAAATGAGTTTCCTGAAAGTCAAGAGGTCTTCAGATGTCTTGTTTTGTCTGACTAAACCTAAACAAATTGAATTTGCTATCATTTAGAAAGTCAGCAAATTCCTTTCTTATTCTTTAGAAGGTAAATATTGGTGTGTCTGTTAAAAAAAAAAAAAGCATTGCACAAGGAGCAATGATCTGAAGAACTGTTGAAATGGTGCTTTTTTACAATGTGAAGTGGTTGAAATGTTTATGAATGCATGAAGCACATTGTGCAAATTTGGCTATTGTTGAGTACTTTATAATGTCTGGCTCTGCAGCTTTCCTCTCTCTTGCAGCATTGTGTCTGCCATCTGTAGGATCCCTGTATTATGAATAAAGCCTCCATGCGACTGAGCCCTCCTGGTGGCAGCCCGATGGTGTTTATGTGCTCAAGGCTAGCTGGTCACGCCTGTGAAATTGTAGGCAGGGGATATGCCCTTGAGGACTGCCAACTCTCAGTGTGTGTCAGTGATGGCCCAGGCTTGTGTCCAGATCATCGGGTTAGCCACCATATTAGAAAAAGAAGCAATGCCAGCGATAAATCCCCTAAAGACAAGGCAAGGACAGAATGTTTTGATGGGGCACAAAAGAAAAGACTCAGGAGTAAGGAGAGTGACCCCATGAAAAGCTGAGATTGAAATAAATATTCCATCAGGAAATGACTTAAGGAGCTCCCTGGAACTGACCCCAGACTGGTTTAGTCATTTGCCAGAGGCTAAAAGACAGTAGCAAAAGTAAGGAAGGCACACTCTCTGTCAGGGACATACCTTCTCTTTTCTACAGAGGACATGGCACTGAGGATTCAGGATCTCTGTTTACGATGAACCCTAGCCAACGATAGTAAAAGGAAAAAAATGCACGCAAAAGTCAAGTACAGTCTGGGTTTGACTGTGATTGAATTGAGAGGCCTTCTCTGTTTCTGCCAAGAATCTGCAGAAAAACAGAAATGTTTTGTCTGCAGGCCCAGAGAGCGTCCAGGTTAGGAGGAGGAGGAGAGTGTGAGGCGTGGAGCTGAGGTAGATGAACTGCTGCTGGGGTTTTATGTACCTTACCCTTCCCGACCAAGGTCTCCCTCTGCGCGGAGCGGCAGAGGAGAATTGCCTGCTTGTGGTGTCGGCTGGTCCCTAAATCATAGACAGACTGTCCCTGCTGAAGAGATTTATCTAGCGGGTACCAGAATACACCAGCAGACCTGCTCTGCCAGGCAGCACAAGTACCAATTTAAAAGCTTCCCTATGATACGACAGCGCAGCGGTGATGACAGGCCGCGCTCTGTTCTGGGCTCCCCTGCTGTACCTTTCATCCCGCAGAATACAGAGGGAGAGCGGGAGGCTGCTGGAAGGCCTTTTAAGTAGGAAGTTGTGCGCCGTGATGTTGCCGCTGCGGTGGAAGGACGGCTTGTGTTTTGTTGTCTGAGGCAGATCGAGTTTGGCTCAACACACTCCACACACTCTTCCCCTTCTGTAATTATGCGCCAAATATATTTTAATGAGGAATGAGGTCTGAATAAACGTCATTTGCGCAAAGCTATGTTGCTCTCATTTTGTTCTTTGAGCCCTTGGAGCACATTCTGGATGTTGGTTTATCTAAATAGTATTTTTTTTTCTTTTTCACTGGCGCCCTGACAGAACTTCGGTAGGTGAACGCTGTGGAGTTCATTCCTCGGACTCTGGACTGTGTGCTGATGTACAAAGACAGCCAGGCTCTTCCTACTGAGATGGCACAGCTCTGTGAAAATGAAAGCCCTCCAATGGCAGACAAGCAGCAGCAGCCACAGATCAACTTTACTTTGTTAGTGTCTGTGTGTGTGTACTGTATACACACTGTTACCAAATAGGACAAGTGATTTATGTGTATATACACTATAGAGACTTTTATGAGTGTATATATGGATGTGTTGAGTGTTTCGGGGTAGCGGTGTTGAGTGTATGCCGCTGTCAGAGCAGGCAGATGTTATCACACAACCCTCTGCATCCAGAATTTAAGACTTCCGTCACTGACGATAAGCACTATTATTTATAATAATAGGCCGGACTGTTGGGGGATCCTCAAATCCTGCCATCAGTTTGCATGGAGAGAAGTCGTGTAAGTGTACGTATATTTACACTGACCTAAACAGCTTGGTATGGGACGTTCAGTTTGCTCTGTATGTTACAGGTTTCATCAAATAATAACAGTCTTCATAGTCTAATAGTGCCTAATTACAGTTTTCAGTTTGATGCAGGAGGAGCACAGGAAATGTTAGCGTTGTGTCAGTTGATGAGTGTTACCCAAACATGGTGGATCAGTCAGGTTAACCCAGCCTGTTTAGTCAGAATTATTTACGTGTTCCATTTCAAAAAGGCAACATCACAGTAACATTGACAAAAGTGTAATACAATTTTAAGTTATTGTTTAATATCTTTTTAGCAGCATTTGACAAACACGGTTTCCCACAAGCCCAAGAAGTAGTCATGACTGGCTCAACCGACAGGCCGGCGGCATGACGATCTGCTGCACCACGAGGCAGGCAGGACAGAGCGGACAGACAGGCAGCTGCACAGTCGGAAAAATGTCATTAGAAGAAGAGGGTGGATACTGTATCATGGATAATACAATGGGGTAGCAGCAGAGGTGGAGATTAGAGAAGAGGACTTGTGACCAGACGGGCGGTGGTTCGATCCCCTGAGTGGTGGGATCAGTCTGGGCGAGTGAAAGTGAAATAGCAGCACTATATGTGGTCACCTTATCAGACTTTACTGCGCTGATGTACACTGTATTATACAGGCTGCATAGTTTTTCCAGTGCTAACAAATCAGCAATCATTTAACTGTGTGGAAACCACAGAGGGGTCCAGTTCTAGTGTTGTAGCAGCCTTCTGTTTATCTGAGGATATGGGGATTGTAAACCTTGGGAATACATTTCACTTTCTCAGACAACTAGATGGAAAACCCCCAGTAAGGGATGTATGAGGTTATAAACACCAGTGGAACAGCAGCTATCCAGGACAAGATATCACAACAGCCACAAACATCAACTTATTGTATGACAGCATATGTTCATTCTTTTTCATATGTTAACGTGTGTATTTAAAATGTAATTTATATAATTGAATGTGAGTAACACTGATGTTTATTTTAAAATTTCCCTTTATTTTAGTAATCTACATATGGTAATATGTAGATAATTACATTATTCTCAGTGTTATAAAGCTAGTATAATAGGCAATTAGAGTTTAGGATTTTCAAATTAAATTTTACTTGCTGTAACAAAAGCAAACCAAACCCCACTTCCACAATATGTATGGAGCCTCAGTTTTGCATATCTCTTTGATGTACCACTTGTACATTTACACAATCCCTCTCTCTCTCTCACACACACACGCACACACACTCAGGTTGTAAGAGCGGGTGGTGTTCCAAAGGGCAGCAGTGTTTACCTGCCCACTTGAGTGGATTCCTCAGCCGGCTGGCTCAGACGCTGAGGTGGAGGCTCCGGTGCCTGCGTGTCTACTGTCTACAGCGGAGACATTCTTAGCCTGATATCACTGCCGCACGCTCAACAAAGATGTTGAAAGGCCATATTGAAGTAGGGCTAGGAGTGGAGGGGCGGGTGGAGTAGCAGAGGCGGGAGGGAGGGAGGGAGTTGGAGGAGATAGATGAACTCGGCTCATAAAATTCACTATCGTCAGCGAGGCCGGAAGCCTTGAAGTGTTGTGCATGCGGAGGGGGAGCAGGTGTGACTTTCTGTATATGTTTGTGTGTGTGGGGACGTGCTGTATGTGACTGTGCAGGCATGTGCGTGGGTGCATGTGTGTGCTCATGTGTTGAAGTGAGTGCATCTGTGTTTGAGTAATAAATAGAGTGTAAGTTCCGGCCTGGCGGACATTGAGCCGGGCTGAGAACGCACGCATACTGTACATGCTGTGTTTCTCTGAGGCCGCGTTCACGTCGCCGCCCGGACAAAGCTCACCGGACACTGCTTAAAATTACGC
This sequence comes from Amniataba percoides, assembly GCA_037176925.1. Taxonomy (NCBI): domain Eukaryota; kingdom Metazoa; phylum Chordata; class Actinopteri; order Centrarchiformes; family Terapontidae; genus Amniataba; species Amniataba percoides. The sequence goes on from JBAJHX010000067.1 coordinate 4,840,370, forward strand.
TTTCTTGATTAATCGCACAGCAGCAGCTCACGCGCGTGTACGTTTGCGCGGGTGTGTGTGTGATAGGGAGTTGAAGCGACTTCAAAGCGGCGTGGCAGCATTCTCTCAGGCCGGCCTGTTTACACTGCTCAGTGGAGTCTGCATTCCTCTGTCTCATTTTTCCATGGCATTCCACGAGGAGCTCCCTGCTCCTGGCTGTGTGCCCACGCCTCAGCAACGTTTACCCCAACACCCCCACCACCACCACCCCCCTCCCCATATAGTACATACTTACTTCTGTACACACAACTGTGCACTCCATTTGGCCATTAAATCGAGACAGGACCCAGCTGGGGCCGGAGTGCCGGAGCAGCATCAACCAGCAGGGCACCGCCTGAGAAAAGGAGGGAAAAAGAGGAGGTGATGGGTAGAGGGGGGAGAATTGCACCACAGGAGGGCAGAAGACTTGTCCTTCCCGCCACCTTCCCCTTGTTCCCTCTCTCAGGTGGATATCCGGGCGCACAAAATGTCAGCCTCACCAGTGTCGGCACAGAAGAATCTGTACCGGTTGGTCTTGAAAAGCTCTCAGCACATTCCCTGACCGTAAATCAGCGCCCGCCTCGGAGGCACGGTGAAATATAGCCGCGAAAAAGAAAACAATTATCCTGCCAATTACAAGGTGTGTTGCAAGCAGTCAGCGGCCACATCAGAGAGGCCCTCTGCTGATGTTTGTGTCACTATTTACTGGTGGGGTTGCTAAGGATGCAGCGTGTGTGTGTGCACGCCTGGCCAATATGGTCACATAAACATTTGCAAAGAGCAAAAATAACACGCACAAGCCCTTTATTTAGTTGTTGTGTTTACTTGTCTTTGCCTTTATGACTGCATCTCTCCGACATCGGCCACAGGTGATTATGGGATTCCCTGTGGGGTGGAGTGGAGGGATGGTGGCAGACAGTGACATCTGTGGAGAAAATATGTCACTGTTTTTTTTCTTTTTTCCTCTCCACGGGATCCTCCCCTGGATTAAATTAGAGATCTTCCATGACTGAGGAGTAGGTAATGACAGCTGCACTGTAAAAACACTCATCGTTTATGGAGTTTTTAGTCTGAAACTCTTCTCACCGGGGAGACCTTTCTAAGAATCTATTTTCTAGACTCACCTTTGTTTTATGGCTGACTTTTTCTTTCCAGGACAAATGAGATTTAAGGCTGAACACGCAACAACATGACTTGTTAGTATGGAAAAGGCTTCGCTGCACATAATAAGCGCGCAGATGTTAAAGGGATCAGCTGCGAGGAGAGAGGAAGTCAGTGGGTTAAGTCATTTTTGTCTGTCACTTGTTTTGAGCAGATGCGAGGATGGGGATGCCTCTGAGGCTGTTTCAGGGAAATGACTTATGGCGTAACGTCTAACCCCTGATAACTTGACATTACTCCCCATTCATTTGAATCATGCTGAGCGGTCAGCAGGTGAACCACACCTGCTGCCAACTCGCAGAGGAAATGGAAACAGTGTGATCCATTGAACAGAGCCACATGCCTGAACTTATATTTCAGTCAAAGTCATTACACAACATTTATATAATGTGTCTCCATAAGAATCCATTTAAGAAGCAGCACTTTGCATTTCAAAAGAACACTTTCAGTCAGTAATGCACCAACAGTGAACGATGAAAAATATACAGACAACACATTTATATTTACACCTCTCATTCATGTTTTCATTTTTGATGGCAGTCGTATAGTTTAATTTGCATCAGAGGTTTCGAGCTGTTCTGCTCCCCGGGAACAAAGAAAAGCTCGTTGGCTGCATGTGTCACTGTACAGTGGCATTCAGTTTCAGCTTTGGGGCTTTCAGGGGTTTGAGCTTTATGAGGCTGACTGGAAGAACAGTTGGAAAGAGGAAGAGGGAAGAGGGAAAAATGTCCGTCTCGTATGCCATAATAAAGTTTGACCCCTCTTTAAGAACAGCATATTGCAGCACAAGAGACATGTTGATGGGTGGGTTCATGAGGGGGGACATGGGATTGCATTTCCAAATGAAAGAGGGATGTTAAAAACACCCCCAGCAGCCCACTGTTTTTTTATTTTATGTGCAAGTGAGTAAAAAAGGCACCTGTCTCTTGTTAAAGAAGAAGCACACTGCAACCCTCCCCTGTTGTCACTGTCTTACTTTATGTGTGGAGTGTGACTTTGACTGGTTTATGCTGTGGTTTTGTTTTGAATTATTTTGAATGTTTTATCGTCACTGGAGGCCCTGCACCAATGATTTGTGACAGCATCAATGTACGAGTGTTTCAAAGCAGCCTTGGCTCATTAGGGTTGGTCTTATATGATCTCAGCCACACTTACAATGTGGATGTCAGCCGGTTAGTGGCTCCACCTCTTCATCTCTCAGCAACTATTTGATGGCCACCAGCTTCACAGTTGTGGTTCTCATTGAAATGGGTCCTTCTCCTGAATATTGACTCATAAGATGTGATAAAATTATTTTATTCGTTGCCATCAGCTGCTCACTTAACTAGCACGGCCAACAACCAGGCACAAACACACAGCTTGCTCACAGTTGGTGTTGGACGGCCTTTTGACCATTGGTAACGTTGCTCAGACATGTGAGTTCATGGAGCGTTAAATTACTGATGTAATGCTTTTTTAAGAGTTAGTATTGTATGCAAATGCGTGAATAAGTGCTCTGATTCAGAGTCTCTGAAATAGATTCAAAATGTATCAGTCAGAAGCCCAAAAACATCCAAGTCAAGTGAAAGTGGTGACTTCAAAAGTGTCCTTACACTACATATTTGCTCCACAAACAGATTGTGTTCCTGTTTCTTTGCCTCAAACGGACTCTCCTTGTCTCTTGAGTTCCCTTCTGTGAACACCCTTCCTCATTCTCTGGTCTAATATCTTTCCACATAGCTGACCTCTTAAGTTCCCAACCGTGAGTGACTGACACCTTGAAAAGTGTCCCTTTCTGTCTGACTGACGTTGTGGAACCTGAGAGAGCCGGAGCGCTGTCCTGTAGCCCCGGGACGGGCCGGAGGAAGCCTGGAGGACGTGTGGATGTGGCCCCCGTGTCTGCAGGGAAGAAGGATCAGTGCAATACTAACAAACCGCTGGGTTACCAAGCCACTGACTTGTTATGACAGGGAAGTGCTGTGTTTATGTTTAACTCAGAGCTTTGAAATGTATAGTGTAGCGCTGGCCTGAGGCTGATGGAGTGGCCCTGCTTGTCGGTTGGTGTGTGTACATGCGAGAGCACATGAGTTTGTGCGAGACCGCAGAACGTGGGCAGGAAAAGTGGATAGGACACAGGGCACCATCTTGAATCGGTCTCCATGGTGATCCCAGCGCAACTAAAGCATTTGTGGCTCACGGTGGCTCAAAGTGCTTCGTCACCACACAAACACACTCACACAGAAGGAGAGGGGTCATTCTGCTTTGATTTACTGTGGCTGCTATAATGACTAAAAACTAAAAGAATAAAAACTAAAAAGTGCCACTGCCTAATGTGCTTTGTGGCACTTCAGAATAATAACATCCACAAAGTTCACCTTATTATCTTTTAAATGTCGTATTCATCTTTTGTTTAGATAAAATTTGCAAAAATTACATTTAAAATCTATAGGTGCCCTTCATTTTAATGGTTAGTGTGCACTATCTATGTGTGTGTTGTCACTTTGGGCTTTAGCCTTCAGATTAAGGTCAGCGGTACTTCTGACAAAATGCCACTTGTTGGTCGAATAGTCACTTCGGAACAGCTGTAAGGGTTAGTTAAGAACACGTCTTAAGGACCCGCATCAGAGACACAGAAGTAGAGCTCCTCTCTTGCACAGCGCATTATAACTCTCCCCCTGAGCTGTAAAATCCTGTACATTCAGATTTCCCAATGCCTGGATGAGAAGCCGCCGCTCAGATCAAAGCGTAGGTGCGGCTGTGCCTATCTCACCGCCTTAGTGCGCAAAGTTCATCCCAGTTGAACTCCCGCGCCGCGCATTATGATGAAACTCTCGTACATGTAGGAGAAACGAGGGAGGCAGCTGATGAGGGAGGCAATGAAAGATCAGTGAAAGATTGAGCAAGTGTGAGTTTCAATATATCACAGCATGGTTCCTCGATGTTGCAGCAGAAACACCGAACATCCATTCGCTCATCTGACACTCCAGCAGTACTGTTTAAGGACAACATTCAAACTCAACTCCTCCGCTACCTTACTTTAAAGACCAACTCCTCTCGCCTCTCTTTCTTCTCTCTTGTCTAATCCCTTTTTATAGAACAGAGAGACAGACTGACGGGCTGGAGTCGGGGGAAGCGCTCCTACTTAAAGAAAGCGCCCGGGTAAATTTGGGGCTGGTGGTAATTATTTGGGCCTCATTATGGGATCACGTTTCCCAGCAAGTCATTCTCTGTGGTAACCGTTACTGGATATGGGGCTGACACTGTCAATAAAGCGGAGGGGAAAGATGACACGCCTTTTGTTTTGACAGCACCAAAGCAGTAATGCCTCCTGTTCGTTTGCATTTGCAAAGAGAGGAGAAGCGAGGGCCTCAGAGCCCACTTTTCCAGATGCCGAGAAAGACCCTCCACTCCTCCTCTCCCCTGGCACCGGGCGACCCGTCAGCCCCTCATGTAAATCTACTTAGCTGTAGGGTCATGAGATACGGCGCTGTTTGATGGAGGAGCATGTATCTGTGTCATCTATGGCACAGAGAGCGGCACTGTGGTGTGTGTGTGTGTGTGTGTGTGTGTGTGTGTG
>JBAJHX010000067.1:4888561-4927757 GCA_037176925.1 Amniataba percoides
AAAAGTTATGAAAGTATTGTATTAGTACTAAGATTGAGGTATTGTATCAATACCAGCAGAAAAATGTTTAAAACTTTTCAACTCCATAGCTCATAAAGAATGACATTATTTCATTTTGTGAAACCTTCAATGATCAGTTTCCAATGAGGGGAATTCTCATGCAGTGGGTTTTAAATGAAACAACAAGGCTTCAAATCACCTGTACTTCACTGGATTGTAAGTAAATGTCATGTACAGTGACAATGAGACTGATCTGAAGGCAGGATCTGACATGCATAATGCTGAAGAAGGTGGTGTAGGTGCATTGAACTCCTCACATTTTATTGAAAAGCTCACACCCTAACGTATTGGAGGAGCTGTATTGCATGACCAGTCTGCAGATTATCAACAATCCAAAGGCGGCTGTGATCGTGGCCGGAGGCACTTTTCCCCAAATTCCATCAACCAAATCCCCCACTGTACACTTTTGGATGTTTGTGTGCAGATTTTTTTTTTGAAAGCTTTGTTTGAAGCTGGAAATCATCACTTTCAATTTCGTCATGTGAAAACATGATGACAATAAAGTCTCTTGAATTCAGAATCTTAGTTATGTTCTCGTATCAAAACATAGTGTCTAAAAATATCCCACTGTAAATATGACAACACCCAAGCTGCAGCCTCAAGTGTATTATTAATTTTCACAAGCATTTCCTTTAAACCGGTGTCACATGGATGGAGGAGAAGTCGCAGCACAAGTGTGATCAGTGGAATTACAATCACTTTTCCTCAGGCTGATTCGATGTCCCCTTACAGCTTTCCACCTGCAGAAAGATCACAGAAGTCACTATGTTTTGTATGCTAGTAGGTAGAAAGTGAAAGTGATTGAGGGGAAAGGAATCTTAATTTTAATTATTAGACTAATAAATGCTGCCAGAGCATTTATTTAGACATATTTGGATAGTGATGATTATTAATAAGAGCACTAATAGGATGGCTAACATGCAGAAGTACATGTTGATACCTCTGTCCAGATACCCAGCTTTTAGTCCCTTTTGGCTCTTTGTTTTACTTTCAACCCACAAACATACTATATGGTCCATTCGAATCTCTGTCATCAACCCTGTTTCCAGCAGCGAGCTGTTTTCAGCCACCAAGCACTGATAACACCTGCTGCACACAGCGTGCACACACCAAACTGCAAATAAAGCGAGCAGCTAACATTTGAGCTTAAAACTTAAAGATCCACATATTTATAAAATCTAAGCCAAAGAGGCCACCTGCATTCATCAGGTGGCCAGAAACACAAGTCATTCAAGTAAAGACTTCAAGAATTTATCTGTCATTGCACAATAATAACATTATGCAATCATTGTCAATGAAATTCTTAAGTCTCTTGCTCCCTACAGTAAACAACAAACAATGCTAAGCAATATTAACATGAAAGAAATATATAATAACATTCAAACAAGAAAACAGATTTAAAATAAATAAAAATATAGAAATAAATAATAGTACAAGAGTACTAATAGATTAATAAATAGACTTAGATTTAAATTAAACAAAATATACATTTTACATCTAAATACATCTAAGTAAAGTCATATATGTTAGTCCTAACATTTTTAAAAGGCTAAATGTGAGGTTGCTGTTAAATTCATCTTTCCATAGATCATCAATTAATGCAGCTTGATTCTTTACTGTCTTTAGTCAATTGTTTCTCTGCTAAATTTGAGTGTTAACTTTGTTAATGAAGTAACTCAGTTAATCACTTTTGTTAGCTCATGTCTCATTACATTTAGTTTTTTAGTACAAATTCTTTCTGTATGCTTAAATTGTCTGACACTATTTTTGTTGAGTCAGTAGGTGACTCACGCTGCTTAGAGTGTGATATTGTACCTATTTCAAAGCAATTATGACCGCTTGCCTGCATGTGGTGATTTCTATGCTCATGACTGATTAGCGATGGAAGCCGTCCTTTTTGATAAAATGAGTCATGAGCGGAGGTGGGAGAGTCCGTGCCCCATAGTATGGCTTCTTTCACTTTGAGAAGCCTGGCACTTAGAGAGTGGGAGGGAGAAAGAGTGAGCAACAGAGTAGAGAGCGAGCGAGCGAGTGACTGAGAGAGGGAGGGAGGTATGTCATGCACTGGATTACAACCAGTATGTGTTTGGGAGTCGGAGACTACCGCTACTTTGCAAGACATTGAGCTTTAATTCAACTTCAAAAGGTGGACAGAAGCTTCAACCACAAAGGTTGTAGATTTGGCACTTTGTGCAGGTAAGATACGTCAACTTTGCAGTAGTATTTTTGTGAGTTGAGAGTAGTTTTTTTTTTTTTCCTTTTTTGTGGAGCAGTGTGCAAAAGGGGGTGTGTCTGAAAAAAAAAAGAAGTGTAAGGAAGTGAGACTGTAAGAACTTCGATCCAGTTTAAAGTTGTGTCTTTGTAATCAGTGTATTGTAGTTAAGTCTGGTCCAAAGGAAGGACACACTGTCCATGTTTTGTCTAGCTGTGTGTGTGGCTCTTTTTGTAGTAAATTTACACTGAGCTTCCTGACTGAGCGTGCATATGTACAGGAAGTGAAATATCAGACTTAATTTTCATGCATTTATTTGATCAGTGTTTGTGACTGCATTTTCATTTATGGGTTTAAACCTGTTGCATGTTTATTATGTGCGCAGCCACTGTATTAATGCACAGCACTGTTCAGTTGTCCAGAATTGGTATTCATTTTAGAAATGTTGTTAGAAGATCAGAATATCCTCCTCAGCATGTCAACTCAGCTGTAGCAGCTTTTTGGTGTGTTGGGTGTGTAAAGGCGAGTGTGGAGTTTGTTCACGTCTGCCATCTATTTCCCCTGCAGCTATCTGTTTGGCTGCTGATAATCTCATGAGGAATGCAGAGTTTGCATTTCCTGTAAATCAGAGCTTCTCCCATCAGGTCAGGTCGGGTGATCTGCTCCAAGGTTTCCATCATGGCGTCAAGCTGCATGCATGTGCATGCCTGTCTGCAGCGCTGCATGTGTGGGGTGTGTTTACATTCACTTGACCTGATTTGATGATAGAACTTCTTTTCCCGGGAACCATCACCCTATTGGCACCAAACTCTTCTGGGAACAGTTGAATTGTGGGGATTTTGTGGTGGGTTGCAAGGGGGTAGTGAATAAAAAAAAGTAAATCCATACTCCACTTTTTAACAGTAAGATATTTTATCAATTCAGTGCCGCTTTTCATTCTTGCTGTATTTGTACACCAAGGAAAGTTGGCTGTTTGAATCAACTTGTTTGCGCAATCACATACTCACTCCACAAGCACCCACGCATACACACACCCCATGTCTGAAGATAGTGTGTTTTTCTTTCTTTCTTTTTTTTTTTTTTAGCTGGCAGGAGCCATCGCTGGCACGGCTGAGTCCAGTAGACAGGAGGAGAGGGAGGGACCTGAAGAGGAGTGCCCGGATCGACTGTCTACAGCTCTGGCTGGCAGCATGGTGAGCCAATCACACTGTCAGGGAGGGGGCTGTGTACGTTTCTATATACTCTGGTGATTGCTATTAAACTATATGCTGCTCTCAACTCCCTAAATGTTCTCTGAAAATAAAATGGCAAGTTGGGACTTTTGCACTCATAGACAGGAAATGGCACAACACTACAGGCCTTAACAAAGTGCAGAGTGTTGCAACACATTTAACAACAGAATGCACCACTCAAGCTTTTGTCACTTTTTAACTCCCCACACATGCATTTCAGAGCTGCACACTTCATTTAACAATTTATCCATTTTCCATTTCCCTGTTCATTTCTTTCGTTTCTCTTTCCATTTATACTTTATGATACCTTATCAGAAATGCAGAAGGATTTAGTTTCACTGAGAATTTCCACTTCTCTAATGGAGTGGTCTGTGCGCTTGTTTATTAAATGCAGACGCAACAAAAATAGATAAATAAATGATATAATAATAATAATAATTTTTAGATGATGATAAGCAAGACTAATTTAGATTAGTGGTCAAGCTCACTTCAGAAAACAGGAAACTTTTTCCATCTCCATCAGAAAAGTTGGGTTCAGTTCTTCAAGGTGGTCCCTCAGCTTTTTCTTGGATTCACATTTGGCCATGCTTTGGGTGGGAAACCAGTGAGGGATCATGTAATTATCGCCACATTAATAACTGGTATTCGGGGCTGCACAGAACAGTGAGAACCTGTGTGATCAGGATTTGTGGGACACCAAATTGACTGAGTGAAAGTAAACCATCCTCAGGCAGCATCTCCCCTCACCACAGTAGTAGTTTCCTCAGCAGGTTACAACTTTATTGCATTGTTTGTTTCCTTCAGGAACATGCTGCTGCATCTGTAAAAGTGCTGTGTAGTAGGTAACAGATGTTACAAGACTTTGAAGTAGCTCCCTGCCACGTGTCAACTCTGCTCTGCACATCCAGTTCACTTTCTATTGTCATGAAGAAGCTCACAGTAATATGTGACATCTCAAAATATCAAATGTGCCACTGACAGTGTGACACTGACCAGCATGCTTATTCAGTGACTGTGGAACTGAGCATGAATGTTAGCTTTATGACCAAACTGTGAAATAAATTGCTTATGCTCTTGTTGAGTGGTGAAGGTGTTTACCCAAGATTACAAAGGCATTTCTCTGCTACAATAAGTGCTGAGTTGAGATGTACCCATTTATTTACTGATTGCCCCCTAGTGGAAGCTTCTGGCTATTCATCTCTAAGGCAAAACTGAGACTAATAGTTTTTGTATAACATAACATTATCATGTAAGTAATTGGTGCAGAAAGATGGAGAAATAATTGTGCTGTTACAAGCTTCTACATGCATGTTTGTCTGACTCTGAGTGTGTCTTTGGGAATGCTGAGTCTCGAGATTCTGCTGTACGTGAGACGAGCAGTGGTTTGTCTAATCACGTTGCAGCTGTAGGCCTGAAGGTTGTAATTATACTGAAGCATAGTAAATATAACATGCAACGCTATTTGTAGGTCCCAGCTCTTCTCACATTTCAACTCAAACTGCATGCAAACTGAGTTTATAAGTATATTTGACCAAAGTGCTCTGTCTATTTTACACATTTAGAGATTAGAAGATTAGATATTAAAAGCATATTCCTCTGCAGTTTTACAGCATGTATAAAATCCTGTATGTTGTAATGTACTTTTTGAAACTGATGCCCCCATTATGCTTGAATTTTTTGAGAGACAGTGACTACACCACAGCCAGGATATATGCTGTGGTGCTGTGAGAGACGGGAAGCTGTGACCATATTAGTGACAGAATTCCTCTTGAAACTATTGGGGGAAGCTTTTATGGGACAGAAATAGGAAGTGTAACAGGAGGATGTGTGTCCCGAGGTTCTGGTCAACTGGGTCCACAGAATGCCACCATGGCCGGCTGCCCAGCTCTCAGCCTTTTTATGGGACACGCAGTCGAGCTCTGGGCTTAATTGACGGCAGTGGCTGACGAAAACATAATGTGCCCACTGAGGCACGTAAAATGAGAATGCAGACCTCGACCTTTCTGAAAAAAGCATCTTCTTACTGTCCTCTCCGTGCTGACTGGGTTGCTCTTCGGGTGAGGTCGGGCGTGGTCAGAAGTGTGCTGTGTTGGGCGTGTAACCGCAGTCAGTTGTGATGTCAGGTGTACGTGACACACCCAACAGTACTTTCCTACATCACCACAACAAATGAGAAATTCAATCACTGGAGGTCAGCAAAACCCATATTTGAAGTTACTCAGTGATTGATAGAGGCACATCAGTAGACATTTGCATTATTTGTACAACATAAATGTTCTTTTGTGTGTGTTTTAAAGACATAGCATAAAGCTACACCAGTGGATAAGTTGTTGTGTGGCCACAGCTAATGATATTTCTGTCTGTTCTTTGTGTTTGTTGATCTAAAGGGTTATTTTCTCAGGTGGGATTGTGAGACATTTGTTCTAGCAGTTTGTTCCACAGGTAATGTGATCCATTTAATCCTGTCTTGTGAAGCAGCCGTTAATTGCTTCCCAGCCTCCAGCTCTTTCGCTGAAACAAAACAGGAAGTATTTAGTTCATATGGTTGTCCACTCATGCTGCCGTATTGTTAGCAGGATAATGCAAGCGTGGAAACAAGGACAATGGAGTTGTTTTACCCTGCCCTGTACCCACAATGCATTGTAATGCTACCTTGTGTGGAACTAGCAAGAGAAGTTTGTGTGCCAGCACTATGCAAAGATGGAGGTTTCTGTGTCACCGTATGATGTTACCTGCTTACATAAGGATTAAGTCACCTTTATTTGTGCTTTTTCAAAACTGGACACCATGAGCTGTGAGTGAGGGTTGTACTTAAAGCCAGAGGACTCATTCAGGGTTTGACTGTTGCTTTCTTAAAACCCAGCTACTTCTCTATTTCACCTTTTCAACATCAAAAACAAGCACAAAAGAAGTTGCATGGGTGAGCTCCTGTTAATATACTGGATAGCCTGCATTTTAATTATTTTAATGCATGATGTTAAGCTAAATCCTGCTTCAGGCTAAAAGGTCAGATTGTCACAGCAAACTGTACCAAAAGATTTAAGACAAGTAAGCTGCAATCACTTTACCTACAAAATAATTTAAATTGCTTAGAAAACGTGTTGTAGACTGTAGAATAGTTACAGGTTATGTCTTTTATGGTTTTAAATAGTAAAACACAAGCCAGAGTATCTACATGCATTTATATACATTTATAGACACAGAAATTATTTGAACAGATTTGGCTTCACCCCCTTTGTGGTTCTTCTTATCTTATTCATATCCCACTTCGATAGCTGTGTGTCAACATGTAGGCTGACACTCTGCGTTGGTGACTCGCTGCCCTCCTTTCCTAAAATAAAACCTGAGACACAAGAGGCCAAATCTGGTGCTCACTTTGCAACTGGTACGGGCGGAGCCGGGCAGGAAGAGGGGGGAAGTTTGAAGCCTAGTGTCTGGACTATAGACCCACTCATTATAAATTACGCTGTGACATTCAGAAATTCCTGGAATGTACATCAAGCTTATATTTTTTATACGAATAATTAAGGAAAAAATAGAAAGAGATCTGAAGGCCTTGAGGTGAAAATAAGTTTATTCACAAACATTATCGAAAGATTCATTTTCATCATTTTTGAATAGGAGACCTGCCGATGTTGATATAAACAGTCTAAATAAGAAATAACGTAGTCCCCTTTCAAAAGCCCTGCACTCTACTAAACTTGATGAGGTGGCACTTGTCTGGGATATGAGAATGTCAGTCACTGGGACAGTAGCAAAGAAGCAAACACTTCAGACAGAGGCACATCCCGATTTCTGTCATCACAAGACAGAGAAGCTGGTGTTACCTCTACAGTGCCCGTTCTTCTGACTCTCACTCACTACGACAGCTACAACACAATCATTGGCACACCGACAAACAGTTAAACACACACATACCAATAAGGATGTTACTTTAAAGCATTTATCTTCTGGTTCAGCTGCAGTGCATAATGCTTTATTTCACTTCTTCATTTCGCTTAAGGGAAATAAATGTAGCGAATCACAGGTTTAACATGTGACATGAAAATGATTCTCTGTAAGGTTGTGCTTGATTTGTGGAAGTGCACTTTATAGCCACAGATCCATGAGTCCATTTACTTGATGAGATGGAGGTCGCGCAGCACACGAGTGCAATGCATCACTCCGCCTGCAGCATAAGACTCTCTCTTCATATGGACATGCTAAAGATACAAGTTTAAAGATAATAGGCATTAAGAAATAGTAATGTTTATACATTTTAATTTAAGATATTTGTATGAAATTGTTGTTGTTTTAAAAAGCTAAATTGAGTGTGCTTTATAGAATAGAGTAACAAGTAATAGAAACAAGTAATTATTCTGAGTGCAATAAGTTGATGGGCTGGACATAACAAAATATGTAGATTTTCATCTTGCTGTTGGCTGTTACTTAATGAAAATCAAAGATATAATTTCTTCTGTATAAATGACCCTCTAGACAGAAGCACTGAATAGATGAATAGTTAGAATGATAAAGGTTAAAAGTGATAGTATTAACTGTTTTTCTTTGTAGCTATACACATGTCTGTGGACATATTGTTGCGATTACATGTCATATTTTTAAAACAGCTATGATAATAAAATGTGCTGCTTCCTGCTTATAAAACCTGAGCTCAGCAGCAGTGGTTATAGGTCTTTGTTTTCTTCATGTTGGAATACACCTCACCCTTCGATGTCTGATCAGGTCACCTTGCTCTCTCCAGAAATATCATTGATAGTGGTATAAAAGGCAGCAGCTCCCTCGAGAAAAGACGTTCCTTCAAACCAGATTCAGATTGTCAGTCCTATAATACGCCAAACTGTGAGGTCAAGCATAACATTATACTTGCCGTATAAGATTTCTATTCATGGATTACACTTAACCACGATAAACTGTGAAGACTCATCCTGCTAAAATGAGGCTCTGCCATCTCAAAATGACATTCCGGCACCTCCCCCAGTAAAATTAATCCTATTCAAAATGCTGCGCTGTGCATCCAGCCTTTGCTATGCGTACTACGTTATATATGTTACATAATATGGGGTCATACAGCTGAAGGCGAATGGCTGTCACGACTCTGCCAGGAAGGAGGTTGGGGTAAGAGAGGGGGGAAGGGCTGCGTGTCCCCCCGTGCTGTGCTGCATACACCATATTTACATCCAGTGACCAGGTGCTGCGGCTGAGCCCGTCCACTGCAAAGATGTGCTGCACTTGTGTCGGACAGTGCCAAGAAGACGCACAGAGACAGTGAAAGGAGGAATCTGTGTCTGTCGAATGCTGTGTCACTGGAGATCTCCGCATAGACTCTCCTCAACACCCTCCCTTCTCTGTCCTCTGCCACATATTCTCCCACTTGATCAATTGCTGCCAATGCAACAGTTTTGTGAGGGGACGCTGTCCAACCACTGGATGGGGTGTCTCTGTTGTCTGTCTCTGTGTATGAGTCTGCTTCAGGTCGTCCTTTTGTGCTGAGCATAGCCGGCGCAGCTATTAGCACACAGTGTGTGCTCGGGAAAGAGCCACAGTGTACTGCGGTTGATGTCAGATGGTGCATGCATGGCAGTCGGAGCATCTTCTGGTTGCCAGTGGTACACTCTGAGCTTTGCCGCCTCGTTGCTGGGGGAGAAGCATATTTATGAGGAGATATCGGTGAAGGGTGAACAAGAGGGAGTGGGGGAGGAGTAAGGGATGAGAGGGAGACGGGGAGAAATGTGAGCATGTGAATTTGAGAGAGGGAGGTAGATGCGCATGCAGAGGGTGGAGCTTAGCATCAGGCAGTTCCCTCTGTCTTCCTTTCTCTCCTGCTCTCTCTTCTCGCAGTTTCCCACCCCCCCCCCCGCCAGTTGGAAGGGCACATCTGCAGTCATTTCATCACTTTTGCTTTTTCCACAGCTCTAACTCAGCTGATCGCGTGGACTGCTGCTCTTGTTTGTTCCTTTATGGACTATCCTCCCTCTCTCAGCAGTGCAACAGGGGCTGACTTCAGACACCAGCGTGCTTTCTCTCCCCACTCTGGGAGCAGTGGGGGGGGGTGGGGTGGGTTCCCGAATGAGAGCCGGGACCGGCTTGTTATCCCACAGCACCTCTTGAGAAGGGGGGGAACAGGCAAAAGGTGGAGGGGAGGTGGAGGAGCGGTCGGCAGAGGGGTTTGGAGTGGACAAGGGGTGGAGAGGCTCCGGCTGGGAGAAGAATGGTAATGCCGGCTCCTCGTGCTCTGGTCGTGCTGCTGCTCTGTAGGCTGTGTGTCATTCAGGCACAGCCCTGCCTCTCCTCGACATGAGCCTCGCAGGAAGGGTGTCCTGCTCCATGCTCAACTGCTTTGTAAGTCCTAAGGCTTTTATTTGGGTGCTAGTTTATTTTTTGTCAGTCTGGTTTCTGATGGGTGTGTATCACAAACCCTCCCCTCCCCAACTCCTGCTTGTGTGCGCCTGCCGGCCAATCAGTGGGGGATGGGGGTGGGTGGAGGGGGGTCGGGGTGGCGGTGTTGGTCGACACACGTGAGCGCTGCGGTTATTAGTAAGCAACCAACACTGACTCCACACACCACATGGAAATAATTCAATTACCTCAGTGTCTTCTCACGCGTGTAACGATGAGAGGTACTTTATTACTCTCATCACTCACCTCTGTTGTAGAATAGACTCCTCCATGCCAGTCACCATACTGGGAGAGACGGCCTGTCATGAGTAAGACATGTAAAATGTGTGTCCTGCTGAGAGCGAGCACATTGTACAGTCGCTGTTGCAGCCTCAGAGCGGTGAAGTGTGCTCACTGCAGTGGAGGGCCTGCATTGAGCAGTTTGTTATTGAGATGTACAGAGGGTGAAGGACAGGGGCCGAAGGAGAACAGGTGTTTTTCTTGCGTGGTGAAATGGTTAACGGTTTAGGATCATCATGTGTTGGTCTTAGCCTAATGGCTCTGGGCCTAAATTAGATAATAAAGTTGTTAACTTCTGACCTTTCACTGATGTACACAGTCCACTGCATGGTTTTTTTATTGCAATTGAACAAATCTGTTTTCCAACTAAACACCAATTTCTTTCACATTCACCGGCCAGCCATCCCATATTGTTGGTTCATTAATTGTAATAATGGACTTTCAATACTAAATAAATCAATCACAGATCTTAGTCAATTCATTGTTCAATATAATGCAAAACAAAATGGAAATCAGTTTAAATGATATAGCACAAGCACTAGAAATCAGTGTCTTATGCTGCAGTGTACCAATGGATTCTTTGCATTTTAGCATTTAACATTGTGATGCTAACATCACAACATTTTCAACAGCAGCAGATATTAAACTTCATCACCGTTCCTTTCCCAGAGAAAGCAATGTTTATAACGTTTCTGGTAGATCAGGAAGGACACAGTTGCTGGTTCCTCTTCTCATGTCTTTGTGACCACACATGGTCAGGGTCTTACACAATTTATGATCCCTCTTTAATATGTCTGTGGTGCAGCTGAGTCGGCACTTCTCCTGCGTCAGTGTCTGTATAATTTAGTATCCGCGTCCTCTGTTACTTAAGTCTGCCAATCTTCTCTTGTGGAAGAGGGCAGCAGCCTTGTGCTAAGTTTTCATCATCATGGCCATTGTTGTGATCCAACTATGGAAAAAAACATCTCCAGTTACACTTTCTTCTATCTCCAATCACTCATGTTTATCTCCCTCAGCGATATGTTGTCTCCACCAAATGGAGCTATAAAAAGCTTAATTGAATTGGTTAAGATTTTTCCACGACTCAGATTCTATTATACCCACTTGCTAAATGAATCAAGGGTGTAAGTAGAGCCAAAAGCTTTTTGGGGATGTGCTTTTGGCTGTATCCCTTCTTGTACCCTGTGTGGTACCTGTGATGGCTCTGCTTTTGGGTTTTAACAGTCTGCCTGACATCAAGGACAAGAAGAAAAATATGAGGCACAGCAGGTTGTATTTTTACTGAATATCACAGCATTGAAATAAGAGGATAACTGGCACTTAGCCACCATTTGGTGCTATTTTCTCATCTTTATCTGTACCTTCATTTGAATTGTAATCCGCATGCTAGGCGCTAATATCTTGAGACAGCTTCCATTGTCAACCAGAGCATTACATTTACTACATGCTCCCTTATGTGTCTTAAACATACCTGCACAGAAAGGTCTGTTCACTTCCCCATGTGCTACAGAGTGTTGCTCCAACTTTGTATGTTTCAGGTGAGTCCTGCTTACTTATAGAAAACGCACCCCTGCCTTGTTTCATCAGGTCTTGGAGCAGAGCCCAGTTATAAAACAGACTAAACTAAAACGGGAGTGATCATTTAGAACATGGCAGACTATGAAATATTAACACAGTTGGAGAGAGGACAGGGAGAAATAGAAGTGCATTCGAAAAGATTCGTCATACTCTGCCATCCTTGATCTTGACCTATTACTCAGACTGCACTGCCCAACTCAACTCTCAGAAAAAGTACCCTTGCCTTGAATGTGTTTCATTTCATATTCGCTGCATGTCATTTTGCACCGTCCTTGCATCCCCTGTTTCCATCCACTCTTGTCCTTTCTTACTATCCGACACCTCGTTTGGACGCTCTCCACACTTCAGATAATGTTCTACTTCATGTCTGCCTCATTCGATATGTTGAAAACAGCAAATACCTGGAGACTTAAAAGGAGACACATAAATACATGTTCCCCACATATTTAGGAGGTCACCTCTGCGTCATGTAGTGACTCTCTAATCTGCACAACTCTAGGACAAAACCCTAGCCAGATTAAGTAAATAATCTGGTGAGTAATGGCCGCAAAATTGTTTCCAAAAGCTTTGGAGAGACAGGAACTCTAAAAAGAGGTTGTTGTATCCATGGCAACCAGACACTTATTCATGAATACTGTGCCAGTGTCTTTTTCAATCCCTCTACCTGTTCTACCTTTGTTCATCGCTCATTTTTTCATTCACACATGCAGACATCTGTGGAAGACAATTTTTCACACATGCTTTCCACAGAAAATTAAATCGCTTTTTAGTGCATGAAAATTGAGCCACTTTTACCTCCACATCGACAGTATTTACCTGCTATGTCAGCGCTGTCTAGTCAGCTGCTCACTGATACTATCACTGTTATGGCAATACATGTTATCAAGACATTACACGTGTTATCAACTCTGACATTAATATCTGAGAGATACATGGAGGCGGATGTGTGTATGTGCGCATGACTGTCAGCTCCAGCTTTTTGATTGCTGGTTGGACTAAGGTGGGGGAGGGTGCGCAGGCTCACAGCAGTGACGAAGCAAAAACGTGTCGGGCACAGGACAAGCTGTGCTCCATCTTTGTGAGTCGGTTAGAAGTGAGAGCATTTCTCTTTTCCTTTTTAATCTTCTGTAAGCTGATTGTCTGTCTGGTTGTGGACACAATGCAGTGGACCAAATGTTAGAAAAAAGGGCCCCACTGCGTGTGTTTGTCTGTAAATATAATGACAGATTTTTAAGCTCTGTCTTGATTAAGTGTTTTCTGCCGTGCGAAGGGACTTATGAAGCTGAAATATCAAGGTTGTCTGCAGGAGGGGTTTCACTTGCTGCAAGTCTTCGTCCAAGCACTGTCTACTGTCTGTGCTCTAATGCTGCTCGGCCTGTTTGACTCTGTCATTTTAGGTCCTTTTTGTTGTCTTCTTAAACCGTCTCCTCGGGTAAACAGAAATGTGGTATCTTCATTCTTATGTTTGTAAAGAATGTTTGCCACCTATCCATCAGTGTTCAGCAGTCTGTATACAGCCCTACGTGTGGAGTTATGGAGCAATACAACATCTACACAACATTTAGTCAGCAGTTTTTCCCTTTAAAGTACACTGTGTTCCTGCAGGCCTCTCAACAGGAGTGCAACGTCAGGGCTGCTCCATAAGAGAATTGAGTAAACGGTGCCAAGCATCTTCCAGGTAGTGCAGCACAAGACATATAGGAACCAAGGGAGTGGATGGATTATTGGGTGAGTGTGTGTGTGTGTTTAGCAGTTGATTAGCATTGAATTTTTAGGAGTAGGTTCTATAACGATAGCTTCTCCAGTAATTTATGACGGCTGTCTGGCACCGCACAGTAATGTTTATGTCCTTTTTTTTAAAAAAAAAAAAAAGGAACAGCAAACAAGTCTGTGCCTGGACTGAAGGCTGCTGGTTCAGACTGCCCAGCAACAGTGAGCTCAACCTGTAAGGACTTGACCCTCTCAGGGTTGCTCTGACTGATGGCCACTGTCATGGTCCACCCATTCTCAGGTGAAAATAAGTCAGATTGATGCACAGCTGCCTCACCAGTATTAGGCCTGAAGGCTGACTCAGGTCAAAGGTCAAGAGATGAGTGGGGTTGCTTTGTGAAGGGATTCAGACAAGTTTACTCTTCTGAAATTGAAGCTCTTGTCAATTTTCATGTCAGTAGTAATGCGTTTTTGAGACACCTGAGTTTGAGCTTTAATTGCAGTATTTTACGGTGATTTTGCTGGAATGTTCTCTAAGTGTTTGGGTAAGTCTTTGAGCTGTAATCGCGTCAGAGATACCAGGAATTTCTGACAGCAATAATGACTCCCACTTCATGAAGAAATACAAAGTGTGAACAACATGGTTAACAACAAGGCAGCAGAAGCATCGGGACTGGCAGTTACATGAATATAAAATCCATTAAAAGTAAAGCAATCGAGTCGGCTAATTTAAAAGGACATACACTGCTTGTATCTGCTTTTTCATGTTTATGAACCGTGACAAGCATGTAACACAACAGAAAAAGTTAATAAAAGAACTACAAGGCTGCATAACAACATCATTTGGAGTAAATGGTAGTAATATCAGAAAGTACTTAATGGTGGAGCATCTTTCAAGAAACATAGACATCTCAGTGCAACACAGCTTGACACTCCCCTCCACAGCTGCCATTAGCACTGTCATTTATTACAATATATGATACAGAAGTGGCAGGTAGACGGACGTTGTGCAATGACCCATAAGTCTCCCACACACATTTTTCCCATACCTCTTCTAAGCCTTTAGTACAAACTCAGCAGAAGCACAGGTTCTTCCACCCGAGGATCTCTACCTCTGTACTCTGTGTCCTCCCTAGGCTCCCTAGACAAAAAAAAGCATAAAATCCATAGCTTTTTTTTTTCATTTTTGCTTGAACATGACAATTTTTGTGAGCTCTATGTCTCTGAAGTCATATGGTGACACGTCGGTGACTTGTAGAGGACGGGTTATCACTGTAGGAACACTATCTCCATCTGTCACCAGATAGCCCAATGGGTGGTACGCTTATCATGTGGTTTAATCATGGCTTGGACCTTTGGATGACAGATGTAATGAGTGTAAACATGGCAGGAGGTTTGCATGGTGAGACATCAGGGGGTTTCCTGCTATCACATATGAGATTTTGCTGTGCATTTTTTATTGGACACAAGCAAGAGACCAATAGAACTCAGTCGATATGGTCCACTAAAAAAAAAAAAAAAACGTGCAGGAACGACACTGCCTTCCCCTGGTCCCCCTTCAGGACTCTAATGCTGTTTTCATTAAGGAACACCATTGACATACGGCCATACTGAGATGGAGAAGCCAAATCCAGCAGAGTAGTAAAGGAAGCAGTGTTGAGGCAGCCAGAAACCAAACTGGGTTCATCCTCAGTCGCTGCAGAAATGACATTGAGAGGCTGGAAGTGGAGGAGTCAAAGCCACAATGACAAACCTGCATAATGTTCAAGTCACGCACACAAGGAGCAGAGTTCCTCTGTGCTCCATGTAAACATCACACCACAAATCTAAAATTGCTTTTTCACAAATGGCTGAAAAACTATAAAGGTCATTGGCATGTTCTTCAGTTTCATCATTTCATTAGTTTCTACCTTTTTCTGTTCAGCGACTGAAGCATGACCCACATGTGCAGAATGTGAGAGGGACACTGGCTCTCTGAGCTGCGAGGACAGGGTTGACAGCCCTCTTTGTTCCTCTCTCGTTCTGCTGCTTCTTGAGGTGTTGCAGTCTAATTTTAGCCAACCAGTCACTAAAACAGGCTTCATTTATTAGCAACCTTAGAAATATAATCTTGAAATAGCTTATCTGGTGCTTTTATACGGTCAGACATTTGGTTATTGAGTGTCAAAAGTGAAGCTAGCAAAGATTTTTTTTAAACTTGATAGACCTCAGTGTCTGTGCATGACCCATGAAAAACTGCTCAACTGTATGAAATGCTTAACTAAGTCTCAGTATCTCTGTTTGAACAAGTCTGTAACACCCAGTCCCAAGGTCTACAGGTTTTTGATCTGATGCCCAGCACTGTCTGCCATTTACACATGCAATAATTACTCTTGCCTTGCCCAAGCAAACAGAATATAAAGGTGCAAAAGTTCTTCCCTCAGCATTATTATTAATCAATCAGGGGACACTGCATGTCAGGATTGAGTCATAAACATTTTGAAATACCCTTATTGGCTTCAAACAAGGTCAGATGCCCACTATTTAAATGGAATTTAGGATCTCTCATAGTCAATATTTAATCTCCTACGTGATGCCTGTGAACTAGATGGTGAGGATTGTGAAATTCCACCTGGCATCTTACATCAGAAGATAACCAGCCTGATAAATGTTTAGTAAAAGGACTGAGAATATTAACTTTGGGTTTGTTTGGGAAAGATGTTTTTTGATGGCCTTTCCACTGTTTTTCATTATCATTGATAAACAGCAGTGTGCCATGTGTTTTGTGTGTCCCTTTTTTTTGTACGTTCTTTTTTTGTACATGTCTGTATGTGGTGTCCCACCCTAAATGAAGATCGTGTCCACCTCTGCATAATCTTTGACAGGGTGAAGAAGGGCCTCCCAGTCTGGAGTATATCAAGGCCAAGGACCTGTTCCCCCAGAAGGAGCTGGTGAAGGAGGATGAAAGCCTTCAGGTGAGCTGAATTCTGAATCTGTGAATTTCAGCTACTGCTGTCAAAGCAGAGTCCCATCTGCTGTGACAACCAGCCCTGCTCCTCTGTGGAGTAGGCGACCAGGAGCTGGTGAAAACACCAAGTATGGCACTTCTAGATTATGACCTCATCTTCAATCTTGGCTCCTGGCATGGCACCAAATGTTCCTCTGAAAGTGATAAAGCTTGGGCCGCCACTTTGCAGAGTGTGATTGCCAGATATTACTGCAAGAGTGACAACTAGGCAGGCTCAATGCCAGGCACTGAAGGAGGGATGATGACACCGGCCTGGAAGAGCCATTTTTTGTTATTGTTCTGCCATTCTTTATTAATGTTTAAAAATGTAAGATTTTTAAGATTTAAGTACAACTTTATTAATCCCGTAGGAAATTGTTCTTTTCACTCTGATACAGATACACACACACACAAGTCTGAATAAACATGCACGTGCACATACAATTTGGTGGAGAGACAGAGCAAACACAGTTAACAAAGTTAATGAGGCAACTTAGTGGATAACAAAACATTTGTGTTTGAATGCAGCCACTGCCTTCGCTGTTTTCTATAGATCAAGTCATCAGGAGACATCAGCTTTTAACTACACAATTTATCACATGTGTATATTTATGATTCTTATTGCATCACTTTCATCACAATATAAAGTCATAAACTCCACACTTCTTGGTAAGGTAAAGTAATTTGTAAAAGTTTGAAATATACTTAATACACATTAGTTCATATGTCGGTTATTCAAAGTGCATTGGCGGGCTGAAAACAACACTATTATTGGCTCAGTGTCCAAATGATCATTTTACGGCTTTTGTTCAGCTTATTTACATTCAGCAAACTTTATTTTTAGAGATTTGTCTGTTGCAAAGCTGCATCCTACGCTGTTCTTCAAAAAAGCAGAGGATAAAGAGCAGGACATTCAGGTCACTGAAGTGAGAGGGAGTTGCAAGTCTATTCCACAGTGAGGATGCCAGTAGCAAAATTTGTGATGAGCAACTTGGGCTCTGCCCTCTGTGGTGTTGAGTTTGTGCTCTCTGGCTGTCTGGTGGTTAATGGAGCTGAGCATCATGTGTCTGGAAAACTGGACAAAAGAAAGGTGGAGGGATTTGCTCAGCCTCAGGTTACCATCTACTGCCGTTTCTATCTCCTTGGTTTTCAACTGAACTATGTCTCCACTCGAATTACACTGAAGTGCAGACAGTATCAACTTTTTGGAAAAAATGGCTTTATTATTCTTATAATGATCTTGAAGGATTGGCATGAAAGGATTTTTTTGTGTGTCAGATTTCTATTTTTCTTGCTAAGCAATGTAACTGGAGTGTATGAGGCTGCATCTCAACCTGAGGAAACACAGAGCTGTGTCTGTGCTGAGTACGTCACATTAGACACCTCGAACACTTTCTATGTTTCTGCACTCTTTACTCCCCCTCCCCCCGCATTCACACATGCAGCAACTCATTGTGTCTCTGCTTTTGCATTTTTCTGTGTGTGCAGGCTCTCCCTTGATAGTTTCAGTGACAGCTGATGTCTCTTACCACAGCTTTCCTGGAGGCAAATTACAGGCATTCCCTACCCCACCGCGTTTAATACCCCGCTGCCTTTGCTCCTGTGTGCGTGCAAGCCGTGCTGCATGCTTGCAGTTGTGTGTACACACGTGCTTGTCCTCACAAGCAGGCTGCTTGAACCGGAAGTCACGACTCACAAGTCAGAGAGTGTTATTCACGAGTCTCTCTGTGCTCTCTTTCTCTCTCTCTCTCTTTTTAATCTTTCTGCTGCTGAAGGCTTCATAGAGGAAACGTGACACAGTATCTTCTGCTGCATTTGCTGCCTGCCACTGACTCATGCACCTACTTTTGGAGCACAGCTTGTTTAATGCAGCTCCCAGTCTGCACGGCATGTTAACTACAGCACTCTCAGCTGGACATGTTGTTGTCAGAAGCTGCACGTCCTCATTTCAGCCATTTCAGATGCTGCTGAGGAGATATTTAATGCAAATTGGCTACATCCCCTGACTCATGACAAAAAT
Source organism: Amniataba percoides (assembly GCA_037176925.1). Classification (NCBI taxonomy): domain Eukaryota; kingdom Metazoa; phylum Chordata; class Actinopteri; order Centrarchiformes; family Terapontidae; genus Amniataba; species Amniataba percoides. The sequence continues at coordinate 4,907,035 of JBAJHX010000067.1, forward strand.
AGCTCTTCAGGTTAGACTTCCCCTTTTTCCTCTCCCGTTGTATGGAGTAAAATCATATCTACAGCTTTTCGACTTTGTTAGGTTGCTAGTGGTGTTTGTGTGCCTGTCACTTTAAAGTTGGTTGCAGCTGAAACATTTCTAAATGCATGCAGAATTTTTCACTGGGATTTTAATTCTTCCACATTTTTCGCTGTGCGCGTTGCCAGGGGGCCTGCTGCCTATATTTGGCTCTGATGGTGTCTGAGTGCAGAGTACTACGTGCTCCATTTCCCAGGTTAAGCTGTACTCTTTCCCTCATCATGCTTCCTGTCCCGGCTCATGCCTGCTTTTTCAGTCAGAGATGAACAACAGCAGGTGCAGCGATAAATGTCAGGGGTTTCTTTTTTTTTTTTAACTCTTTCTGGACCAACAGCCATTGACAGTCTGATTGACAGGTTTTGCCCTCTTGCTAGTTGACAATATTCCTTTAAAAACAAGAAAGTCTTGTTTTGTTTTTGTCATGAGAGGTAAAAACATAGGTGACTGAGTTGATGTTGACTTGTGTTTCTGGGTCTGTCAGTCACAGCCTGTGAGCTGTTTGCACTAACTAAGGCTGTGCTTTTAACCGTGTTGGCTAATGTTGTTTCAAGTAAGCCTGATTTTCTGACATCTTACCATAATCCCCCATCTGCCCTGCTGCATGTCCTCTTTTAACATGCACCAGTGGGTCCTCCTGAGTGACTCAGCAGTACATGCTAATGCAGGATGAGGTAATATTGTCCCCAAGCAACACTGTTGTCCTCACTACCAACAACCAAACAACGAGACCTGAGTCCCAATTTGCAGTCCCCAGTGACTATGATTATGTTAAAGCAACCTGAACCTGAACTAACATCAGCGATCACTCCAAAGTGATGACTAAGAGAAACTCAAGTGTGAGGAGGTCATGTAAATGAGGAATGAGTCTGGCGTAACACAATCTTCAATTTGTCAGAGGAGAGAGAGTGATGTCTGAGCAGTAATATATCTCCCAGCAGATTTTACTCTTTTATATTAGCCAAAGGTTTGGATGGAAGGTGCAATTTCATCTCTGTGCTTTAATGTCACTGCTTAAATCCTTCTGATCAACAGCAGTCATCACAGGCCTGGTAGTTAACTGAATCCATCTTTTTTTTTTAAATCCCTCGAAAACACAGCTACCCTCCAAAAGGCAGCTACAGTAAACGGTGCAATAAAATTTTATCGAGTGTCAGGGTAAAATAGACTCTCTTGCTCTTAAAATGGCTGGATGCTCCCATCTTCGTATGAACTGAGACATCCTTTCGGGAGTTGGCAAGTGTTGCTGTGTGTCTCTTCCACGTGGTTGGCTTTTAAAGCTAATGCCCTGAAATGAAAAATGTTTTCTGTTAACCTCTCTTGAGAACCAATTATCTTAATGTAGGGGTCCCGTTGCAGCCAAAGCCTGGACTTGGCTGTGCCTGTAATAAAATGGGTACAAGTAAGAATTTTAATGGACAGTTTGGGATCAGTCACTGTACTGTCAGCCCCGGTGCAGACAGTCTCCCTCCCAGCCCTGCCTCTCGTCTGCCTGCTCATTCAGGCTTACCAACAAGCCCTCTGTGCTCACAAAGGTCCTTCTGTAAAACTACTATGTGCTAATTGGACAGCTACACATGCACAGTGTTTCCCCTATTTCCCCCTTTTTGTCATTGCGAGTTTAGAGTTTAGTAGGCAGCACGGTGCATTCATGAACCTCGCCTGCTTGTTTAGTTTGCAAGATACATTAGATACATGAGTATAGATAGGCTTTACTGCAAGATCTTTTTCTCATTTTCTGCTGTACAAAGTCTAATAAATCTGATCAAGCTTTTCAGTGCTAACCTGTTGATATCCTTGGTAGAAGTCGCACACACATTCACGCTGCCCTCAAAATGAATTTGAATGACTTTGGTGATGCCTTAACTTTTCCATCTGGCACCATGTTCAGGTCACAACATACAGCACCTGGTCATCAGCCTGCAAATTAGTAAGCCTGAGCTCATGACAAGCTTAGATGAATACTTGAAACATAATGAAACATAACCTGATAAGGAACAACATGTTAGCATTATCTTGTTAGCATTTAGCTCCTAGCAGCCTTATGCCCAAGTGGTGCCCCGCAGAGCAGCTAGCATGGCTGTAGACTCCAAGTCTGTTTATATGAAGATCTTCAATAACTCGAACCAGCCTGGAGAACACAGAGAGAGCAGCTTTATAAATAGAAATGTGGATGTTATGATTATACTGCCAGTAGACATAATAAAGCCTGACCATAAGCAGGTGTGGTGTCGGTGTCATGTTTTTGCTACGTAAACTTGCTCCTTAAGCAGTCTGCTTGCTTTGTGTCTCTACAGGTGCCATTCCCAGTTCTTCAGGGGGAAGGGGTGGAATATCTTGGCCATGCCGATGAAGCCATCATTGCCATTTCTAACTACAGGCTCCACATCAAGTTCAAGGACTCTGTCATCAATGTGAGTGCAAGTCATAGACAATAAACACGGAGAACCACAAGTTTCACTCCGGTGCAGATGGCACAAATATCTGCGAGATCTCTGCTGCTGCCGTGCCATGCTGCTGCACAGGCCAGGAGAAAGCAGGCTATAATGTGTGGTTTGGACGCACATCTGCTTTTCCCTTTTCCCCCATATAAATTTTATAAACACATAATTGTGCTATTAAGGCAAATGAACCTACGAGTATTCTGCATGGGGTACACGTAAAGCAGTTTTAATCATATCCTAGCGTAGCTGGCATGAGGCTGTTTTCTATCAGGATTGTACCACAGGAGCGGCGGGCTCTCTGATCTTCAGGCAGGAGAGGTTTAACGTGACATCCAGGCTCCAAACTGGCACTGATGTCCACCAGCTCGCTCCTGCTGACGTCAGGCCTTGCTCAAACACAAACAGGCCAATTGTTTGCATTCACTGGCAGCGAAATTCCTCCTTCTTCCCAAATCCCTGTCATCTTTTCCAGAAGGACTCGGCTTCTGGAAAAGATGACAGGGATTTGAAACGGAGTAGGTTGTGAGGAAAGTCAGCAGGATGTTCAGGATGCCTCTTAAATCAGATTAATGCACAAATGTCACCCGTCCTTATCGAACTGGTCTCTGACTGGGCAGAGTCCTGCCTTGACCCCAGCAGCTCAGGATGAACTCTGTATGAATGGCAACAAGCCACACAACCTCTCACCCACACACACACAAACTCACATTCACAGCTCCTCCCCCTACCTCTACGCTGTTTTCTTGCCCTTTGCTCCCATCTATGTTTGTCTTTCTCTCCATGATTTCCATTTGGCTCGGTCATGTGTTGCAAGTAGCGCACTGCGTAATCCACTCAGTTATCTTTCATCTTTCAACCTCTTTGATGTTTTCTTTCCTTTTAACTCTTCATTTCCTTTTGTTTCCTGAATTCTTTTGGTTTAATAGTTTTTCCATTTCCTCCTGTCTTGTGTCTCCCCTCCCTCCCTTCTCTCTCTCTTTGTGTGCTCCATGGTGTCACTGTGTTTTAGACCTACCCAGGTGTGGACAATGAAATATCTGTGAGTACCATATGATAAAGGACCACCCTCTGCCACAGTCTAGACAGCTTAAGTCATTCAGCTCTTTTTCACTTTGAGCAATTACAGTGCACTGAGGACAAATTGTAATTTACAATGAGCTTAGTGGCAACACTGGAGTTATTGAGATTTTCTTTGAAAGCACCCTGCAAAATAATTGCGATGCAGTGTGCTGGCTGACCTTGAGACTCACTAAAAAAATAAAAAACAGGCACTGTCTTTGACTGTATGACATTAAATAGTATTTTCCATTCATATAATGTGCACAAAATGCTGTTTTATAAAGGTCTCACCAAAAGTGAAGGTGTGTGGCTGATTTTGCTAATTTAAGCAGCACCTTTGCTAACACCTCAGTCCACAGTATGCATTTAGAGCTTAGAAAGCGGAATAGACAATCCTGTGGACAATCCTAAGATTATAGCTTTTAGTTAGTTTCATAATAGAGGTGTGGAGACAAAGATAAAATACTGCAGAGGCCCTCTTCTCCTCTGCAGTGAAGTTAAAGCTGCACTATGTGTATCTAACCTGGATTCAGTCTGTACTAGACCAGAGGGTGGTAACCTCTTTGCAGATGTGCTGTCCTCTCTGACAGCAGACCATTAGGCTGATCACACACACTCTCTGTCTCCCCCTACAGGTGCCTCTCAGGCTGATAGAGAGTGTGGAGAGCAGAGATATGTTCCAGCTGCACATCATCTGCAAAGACTCCAAAGTTGTCAGGTAAGGAGAATTGGAGGTGGATCGACACTTTTATCAAGCTCAGTGAATACAGTACGTTGGTGTGTGGCCATTTAAATGAATAATGCAATAGTTCAGTTCTCTCTGGCCATGGGGAGGCAATTTATATCACACAGTACCACTCCTAACCGCTAATCAATATTTCCAGGTTTTGATATAGTTGTTGTAACTCTTAGAGTAGTAATAAAATGATGTTAACATGATTCTTGCTCTGTTCTAGTCTCCTCATCCTTTCTTGTCTTCCTGTATTACTTAATGACATTAGCGATGTTATCTGGACTCTTTTTAGACAGAGAATTCAGCTTTGCATTTGTTGAACTGGAGCTGTTGAATTTGATGATTTTTTTTCATTTTTGATTGCTGCATTGTCATTTGCCAAAATCAGACAGATGGTGAATATATAACTACCAGTAAGCATGCTTACACTTGCTTAAACTGAGTTAAACTGAGTAAAAACTGTTTCATGGAGGAAAAAGAAGACGAAGCCCTGCTTGTATTTCACGGCAGACTGAAATTCTCATCTGTTCATGGACATCTGTAAAGTTCAAAGTGGAGCCTTCAGATTCTCAGCAGCAGATGTGCCAGCGGCGTCTTGGTTCCTCATCATTAAGCAGCCATGTTATTACCCCTGTCTAAGGGCTGGAAAATTTCTGAACATCTGAAGAAATGAGTCATTCTTGTTTCTCTCCCAGTCTCTAGTGCATGAAGTTGTAATGAGATATTTTGTCGTTGGATCTCTATAATCTGTCTAATCTTTGCATTTGTTTATTCACAGATGCCACTTTGCAACGTTCAAGCAATGCCAGGAGTGGGTCAAGCGTCTGAACCGGTCCATAGCTCACCCGTCTCGGCTGGAGGACCTGTTTGCGCTGGCCTATCATGCCTGGTGTCTGGGGGGCAGCGCCGATGATGAAGACCAGCACGTTCATCTGTGTCGCCCAGGTCTGCATGCAAAACAGTTCAGACTGAATGCAAAAGTTGAACTACAGTCAGGCCTCTGGAATTCCTTTTTATTAAAATACATCATATTGTACTCCATGCTCTGTGTGTACACAGGTGATCACGTGCGTCAGAGAATGGAAATGGAGATCAAGAGGATGGGCTTCGACACACAGAACGTCTGGAGAGTGTCAGACATTAACTCCAACTACAAGTATGTCACAGATACTTAACATAAATAGCATGATGCCTCTGTTGTGGAAGATAGCTGTACAATACTGCAACTGTAGTCATGAAGGCCGTTTAGAGAGTGAGTACTGAGTGGCCGTGTCTCAGAGAGCTTTCTGAGTTGCTGTGACACAGAGTAGAGCTGGAACCAGGCGGGACTAGAGATACTGTAGTCACAATGTCGCCAAACTGAACAGATTGTGAGACCATCAGCTTGTGTGTGTGTTGGCTCATCTCATTGCTGTGTGTCAGAACTCTGTCAGGAAATGGGAGTTATGAATCTGTGCTGACTTACAGTTACTTTTGGGTAGATAGTAGTCAGTTAGATCTAAATGACAAGAGTATGCTGAACACACAGACGTTATTCACGTGGTCGTCACGTCATCATTGTTAGAGACTGTGACTTACATTTCCCAAAGATGTCATTATCCATAATGTCCATAAACATCCATAAATCTCTTTGAAACCAAAGAAAGAAAAACTTATTACACACACTCATACAGACTCCACTTGTGTGATAGCTGTCTGCAGTACCATGAGTATACTGTACCTTTAATGCTTCCAAATTTCCAGAATGTAAACAAATGGAGTCAGACTGTAAAAACCCCTTGCCTCGACCTGCAGCAGTAAAGTATATGTTTCTGCTGTAAGTCAAGGTTGCCATTGGTATCCATAGTAACAGCTGTGAATACAAGCAGACTGCAGCCATTCTGCATAAAGCCCACAACACAGATTGGTGTTGTACTTTTCCTTTAAATGCCTTTTAATAGCACGAGTCAATCTGTAGACTCTCTCGCCTTTGTCTCGTCTGACCTCCCAGGCCAGCAGCACTCTCACTAAGTTAACACACACCCACACACGAATAACACTGTAGAGCTCACTCAAGCAGGAATAATGTCGTGTGTCTGTGTGTACCTGCGCTTCACACTCTTCTGTCTCCTTTGCTGTCCGGACAAATAAATGCTACAAAAAAAGGTCAGTCTGCTCGGAGGGCACAAGACACTACTTCCTGCTGAGGGAGACAGACACGCAGGACAACTGGCTAATTAAACAAGCCGCAGCCTGCTGAGGCCCATGACTCAGCACAGTATTTCACTTTCCTCTCTCTCTAACACACACGCACACACACACACACACACGCTCAGACAGTCAGCAGGTGAATAGAAACTGAAAAAGTATCATGGGAGAGCAGGAGACCAGAGACAGATGGAGTCGGGCAGTGGCGCTCTGTCATTTGTTCTCTGCCAGAGCTGGGAGTTGTTGATGCAGTCGTGACCCTGAAAACCAGAATATTTGTGTGTTGTCTGCTGCAGCTCAAAATGCTATCTAGTCTTGTTTTTCTGCACTGAGAGATTCCTGCTGCTTCCATAGCTAAGTCAGCACTTGTGTACTAGCTCTGTAATGTTCGCATCAATACAAAATGGATTTGATATTCCTCTGTAAAAATAACATGTCTTGTCCTTGTTGTCTTCAGGCTGTGCTCCAGCTACCCACAGAAGCTCCTGGTTCCAATATGGATCACTGACAAGGAGCTGGAGAGTGTGGCTTCCTTCAGATCCTGGAAGAGGATCCCTGTGGTGGTTTACAGGTGGGTTTAATGACACACAGTCTATCTAAACACTATCACATGTGTTTACACGTGATAGTGTACAGTACATTCATCTTGTTTCTTAGTTCTGTATTTGTGTTTACTGACTTGACTATGACCTTGTAATCCAGACACCAGAAGAACGGTGCAGTGATCGCCCGGTGCAGTCAGCCTGAGATCAGCTGGTGGGGCTGGAGGAACACGGATGACGAGTACCTGGTGACCTCTATTGCCAAGGCCTGTCAGATGGATGCAGGAGCCAAGGTTACCTGTGGGGCACCAGCCTGCCGGCAGCGTGGGGACGCTCCCGACTCCTCCGACAGTGATTTTGGTAAAGCAGTTGATTGATTTATGGGTACAGATTCATGCATACACTTTAGCTCACTGGAATGCAAACAGTGGCTGGTGATGTGTGAAAATGTCATAATCACTCAGAGGGAAGAAAATCATTTCCATTATCAAGATATTATTTTCCTGAATTCCTAAAGTGGACTACCACTTGTGCTAAAAACCGATTTTAAGAAATAAACCTGTAACAATTATGCCTCTATACATCAGGCTTATTCAGTTTAAAGAGAATTAAGCATTAAATTATATTAATGCTCCTTTTCCTGAGTTGTTACATGCTCCCATTTTGTGCATGCAGTATCTTTTAATCTTGCTGCGTCATAATCAGACTCAATTACAGGAATGTTACAAGGCTCTAAGTGGGACAACTGCTAGAGCAAATTATATGAAAAATGATGGGTTTTGTTGTGTTTTTCTATTTTATTGTTTTGGTTATTTTTGAAATATAACTAAACAGTATGTGAAATTTCAAGTACATTTACTAAGTGATGTGTGAAAATGGTCTTAAAAATCACATCCAGAGAGGACAGCGAGTGCCAGCACAACACTGGCAGTGCAGAGAGAAGTAGTTCAGTTGCAGCCTCAGAGTAATTACTTGTCTTTCACATGGTGGCGGTCGAAAGCAAGTCTTGGCTTGTGATCGTTACCAATAGCAACCCTGTGTTTGTGTCATCAAGAGGAGATATTGATTTTCACTAGGTTACAAATAGAGTGAGTTTCTGTTAATCATGTCTCTGCTACTTCTCTGATTCCCTCCCTCCTGCCACTTTCTCTCTCTTCCTCTCCCCAGCAGTTTCCTCCCTCTCCTAACATTGTCAGCTCATAACAGTAAAACTCATCTCGTCTTCTCACCTCCATCTCCAGACTCTTCACTGACGGGCGGCTCTGGCTGTGATGACAACACTGTGCCACAGAAGCTGCTTATTCTGGATGCTCGCTCGTACACTGCTGCAGTGGCCAACCGAGCCAAGGGTGGAGGCTGTGAATGTGAAGGTGAGTTAAGCCAAACAAACAAGCCTTAAACGAGTAAATTCATTTTGCATGTTGTTAAAATGAGATCAAAAGTATCTAATATGCTAAGTGTTGTTTATGTCTTATGACCTTCATCAAGGTTGTTTATGTTTGTTTGTATTTAGAGTACTACCCCAACTGTGAGGTGATGTTCATGGGAATGGCCAACATTCACGCCATCCGGAACAGCTTCCAAGCTCTGAGGACCGTCTGCAGTCAGATCCCGGACCCAGGGAAGTAAGTCGATCCTTTTGACCTTTCTCTCTGAGCGGCTCTGCCCTCATTTGTACCTCCCTCTCCCTCCCCCGTTTTAATGGCCTCACCTCACAGTAAGGCAATACCACACAGAGATGGGAACGCTGCCACAGTCCAGCGCCATTCCTGCTGGGCTGGCCAGCTGTCTGTCCGCACACACCGGCTGTCTGTACGTGTGTTATGTGTTCCCCTTCATTCTGGGGTTTACATCTGTGTGACTTTACCAGCTGTGTGTGTTTTACTGGTGTGGTTATATCTGCATTTGTACTAGGTGTGTGGTTGTTTGTGCAGTACATGAGTTAACCCAGCTACTGTGACATCTCACCATGTTGTTTTGAGGCTTGTTGCTGCTCTGATGGATGTTTGTGATGGTACAGGGACCCTCTGGACATATAGGTCAGAGGCTTTCTCTTCCTAATGCCGTCAGCCGAGTAACAAAGTCCAAGTTAACGCTGAGCAACCAAAGCTGATGTTTGTATGCAGTGTTGAGGCTCCTGGTTGTGGTGACAGGTTCTTTGTACTCAGTTAATCAGTCCTTTCTGGTGTTTCCAGCTGGCTTTCAGCACTTGAGAGCACTCGTTGGCTGCAGCACCTGTCAGTCATGCTGAAAGCAGCCACTCTCGTGTGCTCAGCGGTGGAGAGGGAAGGCCGTCCTGTCCTGGTGCACTGCTCAGACGGGTGGGACCGCACACCCCAGATTGTTGCCCTCTCCAAGATCCTGCTCGACCCCTACTATAGGACATTAGAGGTGAGTCTCCACCATTTGGCCCGTTAATGTTCCACATACCGTAGTTGGATTTTAAATGTAATTAAAATTAGGCATTAAAGGGGAATACATTGTGCACATCAAAGTTTTCACAAGTCTTGGGGAATACCCCTGCATATGTATAAATCCATTACTTGTTGAAGATTTAAAAAACTCAGGGAAAGAAGAAAGAAGTGACCACGCTCCTCATCTCTGCTTGAGCCTCACAGCTTGAGGCTGGATTAGCTGCTACTTGCAAAACATGGCTAAGTCTTTGATTGAACTGTCGGCATACTATAGTTGCATTATGGGTAATGTCGATGCCAAGTTTTAAACTGTGACTCTGACAATATTACAGGAGTGTAACGTTAAATCAGGCAGTTGCTCTTCTAAGCATAGTAAACACAGTACAGTACTGACTACCGTGTCGTCCACAGGGGTTCCAGTTGCTTGTAGAGACTGAGTGGCTGGACTATGGTCATAAGTTTGCAGACCGCTGTGGCCACCAGGAGAACGCTGACGATGTGAGTGAGCAGTGTCCCGTCTTCCTGCAATGGCTGGACTGTGTTCACCAGCTGCTCAAACAGTTTCCCTGCCTGTTTGAGTTCAACGAGGCCTTCCTGGTGGGTGGTCATATAACACTCTTATTCTTTTCTTTTCTGTGATTAGTTTTCCCCAATAAAATAAAACATGACAGATATTTCACAATCTATCCCTAGAAAGCATCTTAGATTATAGAACACGTGATCATTTTGTTGTAAATGATTATAATCCCTGAGACATTTCCTTGAAATGTTGCAGCCAGTAAGAACTGAGGACCAACACTGTCACTTTATAACTATATCTAATCTTGTTGTGGAATGATAATGTTTCTCATCCATCAGCTGTCATTAGCAGAACTGCAACTGTGATAAGCCTAATTTTATGTTGCATGTTCCACATGTGTCCAGGTCAAGTTGGTGCAGCACACATACTCATGTCTTTATGGCACCTTCCTGTGTAACAACGCTCGCGAGAGGGAGGCGAAGAACATCTACAAACGCACCTGCTCTGTCTGGTCCCTGCTTCGCAGCGGAAACAAGAACTTTCAGAACTTCCTCTACATCCCCAGTCATGATATGGTACTTTTCAGTTTTCACGGTGTCTTTGTGCATTTGTTATAATGACTCTGTTATTTATGTTTTTATTGTACAGCCAACACTTAAATACATTAACTATTGGAGGTTACCTGGTACTATTAATGAGTGGACCTGTCATTTATTGAGGACAAGGTGACTTCGTGTGTGACTTATTATTTTTTATTACAAAAAAAAAAAAAAAATAATAGAGATGGTCATAAAACAGCACCCACAGAAATCAAACAACAGCACTGAGTTATTGGGACCACCATCATTACTGTATACTGACCTGCTGAGATTGTCTTGTCTGCCAGGTGCTGCAGCCAGTCTGCCACACTCGGGCGTTACAGCTGTGGACAGCTGTCTACCTGCCCACCTCCTCCCCCTGCACTGCTGTGGACGACTCCATGGAGCTGTACCTCCCCCCGAGTGTCACAGGAGACGAACTCACCTCACGTTCCCTTGACAGGTGTGTTTGTTTGATGCAGATCTAATCTGTTACTCAGGACGTGTACTTACTGATCTCGGTAGTCCCTGAAAGAAGATTGACGATTTACATTACAACAAAATTCATGTTACACGGAGTCAGACTGCCCTCTACAGTCAGAATTGTATCACTGCCATATGTGCACATGTGAGAAAAGAAGTTCTTACGTATTTCTGATTTCTAGACTTCCCAAGACCCGGTCCATGGACAACCTGCTGTCGGCCTTTGAGAACGGGGTGCCCCTGACACGTACGTCCAGTGACCCCAATCTCAATAAGCACTGCCAGGAGGGCCGCTCTGCCCCGGAGCCTTCACTGGCCACAGAGGAAACCTGTGCAGACATCTCAGATGTGGCCATACGTGACACTGGACTAGACAGCGAGGGCGAACCTATACATCAGAGTCCTGCCAAGACCCCAGAGGGTGGCCCGGTTGCAGAGAGCTGTGAAGACACTCTGGAGGAGCCTTGTCTCACCACACAGCCCCTGCCCTCTCTGCCCCTTCCCCCCGTCCCTCTCAGAGAGGACGACACACTTTCTCAGACTCCATTCCCGACTCCCGTGCTCCAACAGGCTTTGCCCCAGATCACTAACCCTCCACTTCCACCTCCTCCACTGGAGGCTGAGAGCCCTTGTAGGACTGCGGAGAGCACCACGTCACCTTCTCATAAATCAGAGCCGTGCTTACCTCTCCCCTGCAACGGGACGCAGCCCACAGCCGCCACACCCGCCTCGCTGCTTAACGGCCATGCTGAAGGCCAAGAAAATGGCCTCCCTGAATCTGCACGCCTGGTGGCTCTGAAGCAGCTAACCCCACCCCTTCCCATGGAGGACTCCACCGAGACTCTCACAGACGAGGGAGAACTTCCCTCTGCCATGCCACCCACAGTGAGTCAGGATCTTACCCACAATGATTTAAATGATGAGGAACAGCCTGAGTCAACGCCCATGGTTCATCCCCCAAAGGAGAAAGAGGACACAAGGATAGATATAACGAAAGGAAGGGAGCGTGTGTTAACAGTTGCAGCAGCTACTGTGGACTGCACGCAGGTAGCAGCTCGCCATCTGATCTCCCAGAGCGAGCTCTCAGACCTGTCCCTGCTCGGCTCCCACTGGGAGAGCGTCCAGGGTCTGGTTCAGTCCGCCTGCAGCAGTGCCAGTCACTCTGCCGTCAGCCGGGCCTTGCAGCCCAACACTTACCAGAGCCGCCGGCTTGCCAGTAAGCTGCTCCGCTCCCAAGGCTTTGCCATTGCCAACGGGTCCCAGTGCTGCCGCAGAGAGGCTCTTTGTTGTCCCAGCAGCCCTCTGCAGTCTGGTTGGGTGTCTGCTGCCAGGAGTGCAGGCTACTCTGGCCTGTGTGGGCCTGCTGCCGCTGCCATCAACAGCTACTCGCTGGCTGGCCATCAGCTCCTGCCGGCGTCTTACTCCTCGCCCTCTGCTTCCAGCTCTCCTCCTCCATCACAGGCCCCAGCTTACCTCGATGACGACGGGCTGCCGGTGCCCATGGACGCCGTGCAGCAGAGACTGCGGCAGATCGAGGCAGGCTACAAGCAGGAGGTGGAGGTGCTGAGGCAGCAGGTGCGACAGCTGCAGATGAGGCTGGAGAGTAAACAGTACAGCACCCCTCCCTCTGAGCCAGACATCGACTACGAGGATGACATCGTGAGTAGTTTTTTCAGTGACGACATGAATGTCACATGGCTAATGCGCAAGACACTTTTGCCTCCAGTGATTGTAAATATTTACTTTTGGTTATCCTCAGGAATTGTTCTCTCGTCTCTCGGCCCTGTCTGTCTTGTGACCTTGCTCTTTTCACTCTGCCTTCAGACGTGTCTGCGTGAGTCAGACAACAGCAACGAGGAGGACTCTCTGTCGACCCACAGTGAGGACCGTCTGTCCGAGGGCAGCTGGGATCGAGTGGAGCGCAAGGACACAGAGGTCGGCAGCCTTTTAGTGCTTCATCTACTAAAATAACTTCTGTCTCCACTTCCTCACACTCCTTCCTCCTCCTCACCTGTATGGCTAGGAGCACCTGTAATGAAAACACACTTTTCTGATAGCAATGTCAATGTTTACGTGTGTGTGTAGGTCACGAGGTGGGTGCCCGATCACATGGCCTCCCATTGTTTCAACTGTGACTGTGAGTTCTGGATAGCCAAGAGACGTCACCACTGCAGGTGGGCCTTCACTGTGGTTTTCTTACTTTGATAAACTCAAGAACACAAAATGTCACTCACAAATTAAGAGGTAAAACAGAACCAACTTGACTGTTGGATATCAAAAAATGTTTTTTTTTTGTTGAGTCAGAAACAAGCAACTGAACATCTATGAAGCAGATATGCTCCTCAAATCAGTAGTCTTCCTTAAGCAGAGTTGGAGATGTGATCAGTTTACTCCCAAAAATGGTTGTGTTTTGTAATGGTATGTGTTTTAAAGAGGCAAATGGCACTGTTTAGCCAACATCATCTTTATGTGTTAATACATTCTCAAAAGGTCTCACTCATTATCGCATGCAATGAGAACAGCTGGGGTGTAGAGAGCCATCTTCTCGTTAAACAGTACCTTTATGTCTCAATACAAACAAATTACTTCTTCTGTTTATCAAGAAATAGTTAATAATTGTTGATTACATACTGTCTGTTATTGGTTATGCGTGTGAATCAAACCTACTGATCAGTTAACAAATTGCCAATAAAAAGATTAAGATGTTGATTATATTATTGTACTAAAGTCCATCTCATTCATTATGAAGGCTGCCTGTTTCCAGTCTAAGCTCAGCTGGATCAGGCTTCATAATAAGCGTACAGACATGAGAGTGCTGTATATCTTGTCAGCTAACTCTCAGCAAGAAAGCAAAAATTGTCTTTCCCAAATCATCAAACTGTTCCTTTAAACTTTTAGGCCTCAGTATGTTCTTTGGCTCTTTTCAATGGCTTCTCCCTCAGTTTCATATTTAACAACGTCCTGATTTGTGTGTTCTCTAATCAAAAGCATCAGATATAACAAACATTTCTTCCAGAGAGCTTACTACGTCCTTTTAAACTTGGGCTGTTTTTTTTTTTTGTACACACATTTCTCCTGGCTGTCTTTCATGGCAACACAATTCTGCCAAAGTAGCAGCCGGTGATTAAAAGACACTCTTTGCTTTGTATTTTAAGGCAATAAACCAGACTTTGGTTTCAGCCCATGGTTTCAAAATGACAGCCAAGAGACTTATTTTTAGGCTGCACTGAAAAACAGACACAGAAAGAAAATTTAAATTTCAACAAAACACAATTGTGAACATGCTACAGAGGGACAGATTGTATATTTGCTCCCGTCCACATGGACATACTCACTGTTTGAAATAGACTTGAAGATCACACAGGTGATGTTGAGTAAGTGTTGGAAAGACATCAAAGGTCAGTTCAGTTAAAACTGTATGGCAGGTAAGTTAAGAGCAGAACTGTCAATTTGTACAATATTCTAACTTCTTGTGTGCTCTCCATCTTCAGGAACTGTGGCAACGTGTTCTGTAAAGACTGCTGCCATCTCAAGCTGCCCATCCCAGACCAGCAGCTGTATGACCCGGTGTTGGTCTGCAACACTTGCCACGACCTGCTCCTGGAGTCCCGCACCCGCGAGATCCGCAGCCAGCAGCTCAAGAAGGCCATCGCCACAGCCTCCAGCTGAGAGAAGCAACGTGTAGCATGGCCCGCCTCGGCTCTGTCCTGCTCGTTTCGGACTGGTGAGCTGAGCGCCCGTTGTAAACCCCGACCTGCTGTGGTTTTGGCTGCGGGGGGAGGAAGATGAGGAGGAGTTGTTACTCTTTGGGAGGCTCGGTTTGGAAGACGGAGATGCACTTTGAGACTGCATGAGAGGTGGAGAAGAGTGAAGGGAAAGTCTAAGACCTCTGTCTTAGACTGAGTGTCCGCAGGGGAGGTTTTCCTACAGAACAAATCCCCTCTGTTCAAAGACATTTTCAGGCTGGAGCGACGGGGCATCCAGCTGAGCATCCAAGCGCCTCAGTCCTCCAGCGGCACCCCGTTCAAGACACATCTCCAACCTGTCCGCCCCAGCAGAGTCACCCACCTTTAGTACCAAACACCTGCACCCTCCTTAAGGACACCGTCTCACACTTCAGAGGACAATCGCTCACTCTTCCGTGTGTCGAGGACTCCAAAAGCCTTTACCTGTACTACTGGAGGCTTTCAACTTTAAAAGAAAAGAATTGCTGCTACAGTATTTAAAAGTCTAATTTTTTATTCTTATTTTGTGCACTACTAGCTGTTGTGTATTTGAGGGAATTTGAGACCAAACTTGAGTAAAAGGGAGAAATCTGCTGTTTACTTTGTCATCGCATCTTTTTCTTGGAGCCTGAATGTAAAATGTGATGGGTAACTGGATCGAGTTTATGTTCATGTGCATTCGGTGGGTCGTATATGTGTTCATTGCTGCAATGTGTTTTCAAAATTATGTATATGCACAGTCAATGTGGTTCTGTCTTTATCAATGCTTTTCTCCAGTATAGCCATGTTGGGGAATGTGCGTGGACAGATCGATGCAATGCTGCGTGTCGGTTGTTTAGCAGGACGTGTGCTGGATGTGTTCAGAGGAAGAGAATAATGCTAGGAGACGGCAGATTTCTGTGACGTCTTCTTCTGATGAAGTTACTGTGAGTATTCGGTGATGTGACGGGAGGGAATTTCTGAAAAAGGTTTTTCTGCTGCAATGTTTGTGAATGAATGAATTAATGTCCACGTAAAGCTTGATGTCCATCTGACTGCTGACTCCTCCTCAGATCGTTGACTGGCAGTGAAGAGACTGAACAAAGTGCTCTGAGTTTCTTGTTCTGTTTAGGGGAGATGGCCACAGTCCCCTTAAAATGTGTTTGTGTCTACTGGTTGTTCTTGAGACAATAGTGCCATATTTTGTTTTGTCTATTTTTAAAGCCTTTTTCTTTCTTACGGATGGCAGCAGGTTTCTAATTGGCCACTTCTCTGTAAGTTTCAACGGTACAGATATTTAGCTGCTTAATAACACTGAGACGACTAAAGATTAACAGACAGTTTGGTTTGATAACAAGGCTAATCATTTCAATGGATGACTGGATGTCGCTGAATTAGTTAACCTGTGTGGTCATCCATTGTCTAATATTCGGGATTTTTTCACACGGTGTTCATGAAGTCAAATTCTTTAAGAGGAACTCAGAAATGTAACATACATAGTTATCTGATCCGTAGTGGTGGCTAAAACTTGTCACTTAATGAATAATTGTTGTAAAGAAATGCACTGTAAAAGTTCAATCCCATGGGTTAAAATAAAAGATTATATCATGGATCTGTTTGCAAGCTTGCTCATTTACACATCACTCTGGAAATTATTCAAAGGTTCCAGAGACGCTTCCTGGTTTGGTACCAAAACAACAAGGTGAAAATACTCTACGCACGCACTTCAGTAAAAGTATTTAAGTATAATCCCCTGAATTTCATTAAAGTATTAAAGCAGCCATTCTGTCTGATCTCTTGGAGTCTTTAATTTTTAATAATCATCTGAATTTTAGAGTTTGTCTAATACTTGTATGTTCATAATATCCTCAACTGAAATATAACTTGTTACTGAAGCTGTAAAATAAGTGTTTTGTAAATGTAAATAGTACAATATTTACCTTCAAAATGTAGTTTAGCATTTACTTTACACATGTAAAGTACCTCAAAACTGTATCAAGGTTCAGTAAAAGAACTTAGTTACATTCTACCACTGATAAACAATTTAGAGAATAATGGAAGTTGAAGTGAGTGAGTGAACCTTAAAAAGTGCCACAGTTCAAGAAAATAGAACAGAAGAAGTGAGGATTACAGTAGTTAATTGTAACAACATGTTTAGTGTGGGACTGACAGAAAGGTGACAATGTGCAGAAAAAAGGACTGCCTTTATTTTTATTCGATGTGAACATAAACTTCTACTTAAAGCTGAAGTTCAGCACTTTATTTCCTCAGAAAACTAGCTTGCTAGAGTACAGAGCCAAATCAATTTTTAAAAAATCCTCCGTGTGTATTTATTTTTATTTATTTATTCCCACATTTGGACAGTGGCATATGCTTTGCCAAATATTTTGACTGCAGCGTTGGAGGTCTGGTTAAATTGCCAAATACAACAAGATGCTGAATGTCAGACACAAACCAGCAGATGGACCAGTGGTGAGATGGGGAGGATTATCAGATATGGCTTCATTTATTATTTACATCCACTTTTAATTGTGTCAGATGCTCCGTGTTGGTATTGATATTTATACTCTGACTCCTTATACAGAGATTTTGAAACCCAGAGGTGGAAAACACCAAGTACATCGAGTACTGTGCTAATCTGAATCCTGTGTTTTATTGTGATGCTGCTTTATGCTTTTACAGAGCATCAGAGGGACGTGCTGAACTTCTTACCCAACTCTTACATGGCCACCCACAGCTAAAACCTGAAACACTGCTTACACCTTAATGGCCTGGTAACGGTAATCCTTTGAGAGTGGCCACTCTGCATAATAAGTAGCTTTACTTCCTGCACTTTTAACTTGTGGAGAAGTATTTTTACATTGCTGGTTTACATCACGTAAAGGTCACGAGACATGTTTTTAAGACAGTGCTACGCTCTGAATAACAAAAAACAGTTCAGTTACCTTGTTCTAAATGATAATACAGGAGCAACTTCCTGTTCAACGAACCACCATCCCAGTAGGTTAAAGTTATTCATGTTGGAGGAGGACCAAACGACGCGGCCTAAGTGTGAGAGCTTCCTGAGAGGACGGGGCTCTTCTCACCAAGCTGCATATTGGACCACGCCTGCATAAGCCTTAAGTTAAAAGTTTATTGTGAGCACAGATTAAAAGGATTTCTAACTGCTCTGGAAAACACTTTGATGGAGAAAACACCAAATGCTTTCCTTCTATTTGTCCACCAGGTGGAGCTTTTCCATTAAGAGAGATGATGGGCAAAGGATGGGCCAACAAGACCAACACTTTCAGCAAACCACATCAAGAGATCTTGGCATGATTTCTCAGCTGGAGATTTCTTCATTTCCCCATTTTCACTGGTAAAACATGAGCAAAGTTTCCTCTAATATTACTCAACAGTGGTTTCTTGTCCAGTAAAAGCAGAAGGTGGGTGATTCTGCTCATTTCACTTTGAAAGACACATATCAAGTCACGTACGCACACCCCTCCACCCCCCACCCCCACCACACACACACACACACACACACACACACACATCTATATGAACTGGCTAAAGTCTCAAAGGACAGCAACGCAAGCTAATTTGTGTTTTTTGGGAAGGAACTTCTGCCAATGCCCCTCACTGTACTCACTCAGCGCAATCAATAATTCAGGCTGAGGGTATTCTAGGTTCCCACTCAGTGAAAGAAAATAAAGGTGACAGCTCAAACTTTTCTGTAGAAAAGTTGAGGAGAGATGTTAAGCTTTTTTGCAAAGCTTTGCACTGACTGGACAGGTTTTCTGAACGGGGGAACTAGGCTGGAAAATACACCTTTTTAAAGATCTCACCTTATATCCTCTCTTTGCTGTGCAGCTCTCAGGTGTGTGTGTGTGTGTGTGTGTAGGTGTGTAGGTGTGCAGTCATCACAAACTCTTGCAGTCCAAAACTACAGAACTTTATTTTGAATTTGAAGATAGATCTCAAACTGTGTTAGAAAATGTTAAATATGTCATTTATTTCACTTCTGTGTCACTTCATATTTCTACTCCACCACATCTAAGAAGGAAACTTTATTCTCCACTACGTCCATCTGTAGCCTAAAGTTACTGGTTACTCTTTAGATGTATCATGTATTTTTGAATTCTTCTTATTATAGTTTTAAATTCCTCTGTTATTTATTCTTTTACCTCTGTGATTGTGCAGCTGCAACAACCTAGTTTCCCCAATAGGGATCAGTAATAATAAATCATCAATAAATCATTAATGATCCATCTTAAAACATTTGATCAGTTTATAAAATGTGATATATTTATTCTAGATTAATCATAATCTAATCTCAATTTAAATCTAAACACATAATTTCTATCCACCGTGATCAAAATCCATAATTCAACAAACCAATTTCTGCATAATGAGATCCTTTATTTTCTGCTGGTTCTATGCTGACGTGCAATTTTGAATGTAAAACTTTTAATTGTAAAAGAGTATATTTTTACAGAGCACTACTTAAATAATTTAAAAACATTTATTTCCTGGCAGAATGATGCCCAGAGAAGCTATACTAGTTTTGTTTCATTACATAGCACACAAAGAACAGTGCATCAGTTAATTTAAACACACACTTCAATTTTAACTTAAACATCATACAGCTTTTTTTTTAAAAAAAAAGAAGATGTGGAGCAGGCTGATGGAGAACATGTGAGATGTTATTATGCATTTGACTGTGGGTAATGTTTTCTTTTCTTCTTTCTTAAATATAAAGGGTTGTCAAATGTGGAGGTTCACTGGATTAATGATCATTTTCCTCTCCACAGATGGGCCACTGTAAATCCTGAGTAACACTCAGCTGACATGATGAGCTCCTGGTTTCCTGCATTTTCTCACTTCAGCAGAGTGTTTTCCTATTAGCACCTCGGTGATGATTGCATTTAGATTGCATTGGGCTCCCGGTGTGCAGGAGCCCATTGATGCCCCCCCTCTCTTATCAGCGGGGAGCTTTATTAGTGGCGATGCCCGAAGGGGGAGGGGCCACTCTTTCTTTCCTGTCGGGGTTTGCTGATAGATAAGTATGAGACCCCCTGCAAGAATGCGACCAGATTGTGAAGAAGCAGTTTTGTGAGGCTCGGCTCGGCTCAGAGAGGCTCCAGCATGCAGCAGCTCATCCTGCCCGCTCTCTTGGCATCTTTGTGGGCGACCTGCACAGGAGCAGGAGGTGAGTGTGTCCTCACACACAGCTGGGGGCTTTATTCAGATTGATCAGCGCTAAATGTGCAGAAACTGTCAGGAAAATGGGAAAATGATGTGTCTGTTGAGATGTTTGTCTTCTGCTGTTATTATCATGTCTTTATTCTGCTATTCTTTACATTTCAGTGCGCGTTTATGTGTTATTGGTGTCAGAAATAATGATGGCTGTGTCATTATTGAGATAATAAATGTGAAGAGCATGAAAAAAAAACATCAGAAAGCTTCTCAGCAAGGTGATTTTTTTTTTTTGACAATTTTTCCATCTGTGCCAGTCACTTTATTCAATTAGAAGTTGATAATCCTGGAGAATCCAAAAATAGACTAAAAGATGTTCTGCAGGGAGAGAGAGAGAAAAACAAAGAGCCACAAATGAAAGAGAGGCTCCCCCCGCACCGAGCCCGCGTCTTCTCTCCGCACACACACACACACACACACACACACACACACACACACACACACCTGCTCCGTCCATCGCTCCGTGTGTGTCAGACTCGTCTGTAACATCTCTGCGCTCCTGATCAGCTCAGAGGAAAACAGGCAGATTCCCTCAGTGCCTGTGCCTCGGACACCTCTGTGTGTGTGTGTGTGTGTGTGTGTGTGTTTCTGGTGCACCTGCTCGTCTCCACGCTCAGCCAATAGCAGTGGTTTGCGTCCTCTGTGCCGCAGAGGGACGCTGCGCAGCGCAGACTGACTCCAAACTCACATGGAGCCTCAGACTGACCGGCGGACCAACCGACTGCTGTCTGACTGCTGTCTGACTG
>JBAJHX010000067.1:4927857-4953262 GCA_037176925.1 Amniataba percoides
AGTGTGTGTGTGGCACAGCCTCTCCCTTTCTTTTGAAGTGTTTTTAACGCAGCTCTCGGTTTGTGTCTGACTCTCAGCACAATGGCATGAAACGGATCCGCGCTGCCAGCGCAGGCAGACGAAGCCTGTTTGTTTTCCTGCTCGCAGTTTCCTCAGTCTCAGCTGAGCGCCCATTGGTGGAGAATTGTGCGGACACGAATCTGATTGGCTGAGATCGAAACAAGCCGTAAAAAGACCAGTTTGTGCTGACAGAGACAAAGAAACTGTTCAGGTGATTCACCTCAGTAAGATTAGCAAACCACGACGTGAAAATACTCTTTAACAAGAGCGAATTCTCCTTCAGTAAAGTGGTATATTTAAAAAAGTATAGTTAGCCAGAAATACTCAAAGTATCAAAATAAAAAGTTCACAGTGCGCAGTTTTTTGATTGATTCAGATTGTTATGGTTGGTGGAGGCGGGTCTAACTTTCACTTCTTTGTAATACTTTCAGAGACGTAATATTGTATCCTGCATGTACTGTATAATAATATAAATAATATTAGGCCTATTTAATCCTCTCAGTTGTGTTGAAGAAAAGAGTCTCAGTTAGCTTAGTCAATAATTATAGCTGACAATTTAATGATACAATAATACTTTCCTTCCTAAATGTAGTGTATCAAGTGACATAAAATACCTCAAAATTTTACTGGAGTAAATGAGCTACTCTCTACCACTCTTTACAGACATTTGGCTGAAATAAAACTGTTCATGGGACCAGTTTAGTTTGGCAGACGTTTCATGCAAAGCAGCTTATCAGCCGTGACTGACAAGCTTTATTATCACACTTATCAGAGGTAATTAGTGCATCTTATGGGACTCACACATCTGTGGTCCTGAATGATCCTCTGATAAGAGGACTGCACGTTTTATTGAGATACCAGCTCTGCTGTCAGACCACGTAACAGGTGAAATGAGTCAGGTTTCACATTAATGACAATCTTTTAATAACCCTTAGTCACAGGCCTGTAGCCTCAAAGTAATTAAATATTTCTGAGTAGTAAGATTTGTTCCCCTGCAGCTTTCACGCTCCATTCACACGTGCAATTCCTGCAACAGGGATAAAAATATAAAAAGAAAATGACAGAGGTGAGCATCTCCTTGTTTAATGGGTCCAGTATTGTGAATGATGGCACACATGAACACAATCTGAACCCTCCTCCAACAAATGTTAGCCCCCCCCCTCACTTTGTTTATTTTCAGTCCTCCATTATCATGCAGGAGCAGGAGGAAAAGGTTCAGCAACACAGCAAAGACTCTAAGCACTGACTTCCTTCACAAACAGCAGGAGACCTCCTCACACAAGTCTAACGACAGAGCAGCAGAAACCTCCCCGTAGTTTCTTCAATGGCATGTGTGTTTTTCATAAATATTTGATTTGTGAGATAGCTGTAGATATTTGTCTCTGAGTAGGGGGTGGAAACATGCAAACCAATTGTGAAATATTAATAAACCCTCAGACAGACAAACATGTGAGAATGGGAGCTCGCTGAAGCAAAAGATTGCCGCTGTGTTTATTCTGATAGCACGGAAAGATAAAGCAAAAAAAGTCGACTGTTTTTGTGAATAGGAAGACATTTCCTGTGTATTTTTTTTTCTATGGCCGGGAATAACAGCTGACTTAAACCAATGGGAGAACAATTAACTGTTTGCAGTAAGGAAAAAATAAACTTATTAATAAAAGGACACATTTGTAAATACATATAAATCCAGTGAGAGAGTTGTAGTGTGTATGATAAGAAGAAACATCCCATTCTGCTCTCACAACAGAGGCGTTGTTCACCTCTGTGTATCACACAGTGTTGGTTTGTGTTCACTACATTATTTGCAGCTGGCATCAAATCACAAGGTAGAGGTGTGTCAGCTTCTTATCAATGAAATCCCTGTCTTAACAAAATCTGTTTCATTTTCTGTGTTTCAGATTGGTGCTATCAGTCCCAGTTCACCTGTGATCATCAGTGCAATGGTAAGCTTATTTAATTAAAAAAATGAAACATTTACTTGTGAAATGACGTTTTTTATAGCACACTCTCAAAAGCAAGTTGCAAAATGCTTTGCAAAGGATACTAATTCAACAGTGCAATAAAGTGCAATAAAATAAAATAGAGACCGG
This sequence comes from Amniataba percoides, assembly GCA_037176925.1. Lineage (NCBI taxonomy): Eukaryota > Metazoa > Chordata > Actinopteri > Centrarchiformes > Terapontidae > Amniataba > Amniataba percoides. The sequence goes on from JBAJHX010000067.1 coordinate 4,930,008, forward strand.
TCTAACAAATGAAATAAGTAATAACAGCTGAACATAACTCCACAGAATACCATAATAACAATGTGAGAAAATTGTACTCTCAAATTCATGTGTTTTCAGGAGAGATTTGAATGAAGATGAAGTAATTAAAGCTCTGACTTAACTATTTTTTAACTCCTGTAAGACAGACCTGTAGTGGAGAAACATGAGCAGAAGAATGAAACCTGATATGATGCTTTTGACATAATTGACCTAAAGTAATAGTAATAGTAATGTGTAGATAGAGAATAGTAGGACCGATGACTGAACCCTGCAGGACTCCACGCATGCATCGGGTACTGGAGGATTTACAGTTCCCCATAGTCACACAAGATGTCTGTTTCAGACAGAAATAATACCAATTTAAAATACCACCTGATACCCAATTAAAAAGCAGCAGGAAGACCTAAAAGCAATAAAACATGTTTGGCCACTGTTTTCTGTGTAATCAGCTCCAAAATGAGGCTGAAGCTGATCAAAGGCGTCACTCAACTGAAAGCAATCAACATAGGTGTTTTCCTTGCTTTAGTGCCAGACTTGTGGAACCACGCCAACAGCAACTGTGCGGGAAAAAAGCAGTCGCCCATCAATGTCGTCACCAGAAAGACTTTGAAAGACGAGCGGCTGACTCCTTTCAAGTTCGACAACTACCAGCAGATCTTCAGAGGCACCATCACCAACAATGGCCACTCAGGTAAGCGTATTCTCCATTAAGTGTAGAAAAGCCAACAATGCTTAGAGGCAGTTGTGTGAACTTTTTGTGCTCTTTCTGTGTGTGTCCACCACAGTTCAGGTTGGAGTTCCCCACCTGAGCACCATCACAGGTGGAGGCCTTCCCACCACCTACAAGGCTGTGCAGTTCCACCTGCACTGGGGCAAAGATGGTGGGCCTGGCTCCGAACACACCATCGATGGCGAGCAGTATCCCATGGAGGTACTTTGAACTTACTTTACATAACACACACAGCCTGTCTTTAACATGGTCAGCTCTTACAGTGAAATCTTCAGTATCTGCTTCTATTGTTAGAGCAGGAAATGTAGTCTACAAACATTGCAACAGTCATAGATTATCAAATCGTGACATTTTTGTTTGTTCTATTTAAAATAAGATAATACACACACTTTTAAAAATGACAGTGTAAATATCTGCTAATATCAGTAATATTTTCGTTACAGCTGCACATTGTCCACATGAAGCACCATTACACTGATCTGAAAACGGCTCTGTCAGACCCAGAGGGAGTTGCGGTCCTTGGGTTTTTCTACGAGGTAATTATTTCAAATTCTGTAGTGTTGAAATCAAACTTCTTGAAATGAAACAGCGCTGAAATATATTCGCTTATATCTATTTTCAGAGCTCCAGTAGTGCAAACCGAAAGTATGAGCCCATCATCAACGCTCTGAGAAGCATCAAAACTACAAGTAAGTATCAAAATTCTGTATGACCAAGTAAAAATATGGCTGCATAGCAATCCTGCTTACATTTCTTCTGTGGCTCCTCTGTTTTCAGATGGCAATACATCTCTGCCTCCTGTCTCCCTGACACAACTAATCCCATCTGAGCAGAATCTGACCTCCTATTATCGCTATAAGGGCTCCCTGACCACCCCAGGGTGCACTGAGGCTGTGATTTGGACTTTGTTTGAGAAACCCATCCCTCTGAGCATAGAACAGGTCAGCACAAAAGACCAGATGTAAAGGGATACAAGAAACCAGTTTTAAAACTCCATTACTTGAAAACCTCTTTCTGCACAGTACTGGGAGAAGTATTTAGATCCTGTACTTAATTAAAGTATAGAGCCAACAATCTAATAAAAACTCATAAGATCATGCTGTGTAATGAGGTACTTAAGATGGAAAGGCACAAAGTTACATGTTTTTTGTACAGCTTGGTAGTTATGTATAACTTTTTTTTGGGGGGGGGGTCTTTGGTGGAACTGTTAACAACTCATACACATCTGATATGTCCAAACTAGACACAGGTTTAATTTCACAGTTTCTTAATGCTCCTAAACTTTGAAAAACATTTAAAATGCATTGCACACATTGCATTGCAGACCTTGATGACTCTAACATTTGAGTTTATCTTCTGTTCCTCCAGCTGCGAGTGTTCTCCGAGCTCAAGTTTCACGATGGGAAGGCCATGGTGGATACCTTCAGGCCGGTCCAGCCCCTGAACGGTCGGCAGGTGTTCCGGTCGGGAGCCCCGGCGATCCTGGCCAGCTCTGCCCTGCTTGTGGCCGCCATCGCCACGGCCCTGGGACTGTCCCAACCTATCTAGAGCGAGGCATCCCATGCTGCACTGCGACTTCCATGAACACAATAACTCCTGTATCACTCCTCCGCTGAACCCTGGTTTGCAACATCCCCATCGCATGGTTGCTAAGATGACCGAACGTCGTAGTGCAGGCATGACTCACCTGGTGTTCCCCCCTTATGACACAGATGACAAAGGCGTTTGAGGAAGGCCTTACGAAAGGTGTTGTAAGGGTCCCATCAGCATTCATGCATGCGTAGTGAAGCAGTAGGTCTTATTTCAGCATTATGAATGTGCCATAAAGCAGGTTACCAAGCACTTGAAGTAACAACTGAATTGAAAGTCAGCACCAGATCCTTTAGTCATGCCCTTATTTTTCATATCATATAAACACCAGCTCACACACATCACAGGCCCTCATATGTTTTAGACCTCATCCGCCTTGTCCAATGTCAGGTAAATTTAGTCTCTGCTAATGTGAGTATGTGTCGCCGATGTCAGCCCCATGACCCGGCACGTGATGTATTTGTTCTCAGTGGGGCATGCGAACAGCATGGAGCTATTAATAGCAGAACTGAGTCACAAAAACACAAGCTCCATTTCAAAGCCAGCGGTCAAAGGAGTCAGCAGTCCAGAAGCACAGTGTGGCCGTCAGGTGAACCCTCAGTCAGCAGTTGGTGTGGGAGAGAGGGGGGAGGGGTGAGAGCAGCGGCCTGTCCCCTCCCAGTCAGAGGCTACAGACACCTGAGACAAAGGTGAAGATGCAAAAGGTAAAAGTGGGTCACAAAGTGAGTTACAGCTCTGTTACAGAGGAAAGTGACACGTAATCCAACACTTCTGAAAATAAACCAGCACAAAAGATGTCACCTGTTCTTATGCCGTTCCTCTCATGCCTCTCAAACACTCGCATGAATCCGCATGTGTTGATGTTTGTCATTAGCTACGTGTGCATGGTCGCAGGAGTGAAGCTGCGCACGCAAAGACGTGTTTGCCAAATTCATCCACACACCTCAGTCACTCCATTCCCCATTTCTGACTTGTGAAGTTCAGTGGGCTTATTTCGAGAGCACGTGACTGTGTTCATGGTTTGTATTACAGGGTCTCAGATGCACTGAATGTTATCGACTGTGAATTACACCCCACTGAGTTCTCACTCATTTATTCAGGAGGACTCGTTATGTATTCTAGAGAGAGATCTGTGCAATTTGCCAGCAAGACTTACTGTGATGATCGAGCAAGGAATCTGTATATTTTCCATTGTTTCATAAGGCATCAAGTTATATTTCTATGCTGTGTCATTGTACACATGTATTTATGTACTGAATGTGTATATTGATGTGAGACGCACAGTTATTGTTATTTATGTACTGCGAAGTTTATAGTACTGAATGCAAACCCATATATGAAGCATCAAGTTGTTCATGACCAATCGAGTTTACTTATGCTGTTCAAGTGTATGAGATTGTCAGGTTGCAATGCTTGAAGGTGTCATAAATAATATGGTGAATGTGTTCCAACTGAACAAAAGAATAAACTACTTACATGCCTTTTTAATGACAGTCTCTTCTGTTTGCATGCACACCATTCGAGCTATTTGAACCTGTGATCAAAACATTATTCACCCCCACATCTCTGCACTGTGGAAACTGATATTAGAATACACCCTGTTGGCTCTGTTGTTTGTCTGAGAGCTCAGACTCACAGACAAGCGTCTCACTTTCCTGTCCGATTCCCCTTCAGTCTGTCAGGAGAGTCTGAGAGTGCTAAGGGACCGCAATCCCTTAATCCTTTTCTAATTGACTTGTTCTTGATGTTATAGGGACTGTTTTTGGACACATAGCTGAGACAGAGAAAGAGCTACCAGAGCAGCAACAAAAACACTTTAGACACAAGACAACAGACATCTTGTTGTTTCTTACCAGCTTGTAAGACAGGTTGCAGGTAATTTCTCCCCTTTCAAGTTACTTTACATCCCCCTTCTCTCTTCTTTTACATCTTTCTCCACCTGTCATTAAGGAATCAAAAGGCTTATTGTGATGGACTGACTTAGGAGGACAACAGCCTTTCACAGAGATATGCTTGGATACATACGGAGGACAAAAGCTTGATTGAAAGCCCCCCGTTCATCCCACCACAAGGGCCTCCATTGCTTCTTAGGAGGGAGTGGTGATCAAAGGGTGGATGCTAAATATTTAGCAGCGGCACCATGGTCCTCTAGCGGGCAGGACAGCACCCATACAGCCTCACATTTCCCCTCAAATGACCCACATCCCTGGGGTCTTTGGGACAAAGGGCACCATTCTCCCTCTCTCTGCGAGAAACTGGAGGCATCCTCATTTTAAATGTGACCCTCACTGAAACACACACAGCGGCAGCCCATCAGATAGCCAGCTGCAGTTAAAGGTCACCAGGCCAGTCTTTGTCCATGTGGTTGATAGAAAAACAGCGTCACCTTTACTGCTTCTCTGTGAGTTCACCCTACTTCCTGCATCTCAAGCTCGAAACAAATCCCACACAGACTTTTGATCAATGCTGCAGGCTGCCAACAAGGAGCATTTGTGGCCCAATCAACTTTACTCTAATCCAATTGATATGGCTGCTAACCTGGTTATAGCGCTGTCAGTGGTATAACTCACAGAGGAGAGTCTGCCGAACGTGGCGGTCATGATGAAACGTTAGGCAGCAGTGAAAAATAACCCCTCTTTTGCCAGGTAATGTAGGAACAGCTATCCAGCGACAATGGCCCCGCTGCTCTTGTTTTTACATGGATAAGAATCTGGAGGAAGCAATCGAAAAGGGCCAAACATTCATTTCCTTTTAAATTAAACTCAGGATAGATAGGCTGTGAGCAAAATGTTGCTTTGTCCTTCAAAGTTTAGCACACAATGGCTTTCATTCAAAGAAAATGACACACATACAGCAGGGGACAGCTCACTGCTAGTATCTTTTTAGGAGGCCACTTATCACAGCACAGACACAGTTACAGCCATTAGCATACACTTCCCATCAGTGCGGTTAATATCCTGTCATTTATACACAGCAGCTGACATCAGTTTACATTCAGTGCCATGATAAACCATGAGAAAGAATGTGAAGCGACATAAAGCCTTTTGATCCCGCAGAGTGGGACAATGAGTAAATCAACAGGCTTAAACAGCCTTTTCGATAACATAATTCTTCCTTTCAACAACACTTAAGCTGCAATTGCAGGGGAGGTCAGAGGTCACTGAGGTCAGAATCAATACGACACTATAAGCCCTCTTTGGATCCTTATCAGAGCGTCGGTCTGCTGAGATGTTCCAGGAGCACCACGGCATCTGGCTAAGAGGCAGCGAGATCATCTGCCGTCGAGGCGGCTCACTGCTCCCAGTGTCAGACCGATGAAAGTGGAGTCAGTAAAGAAGACAGACCTGGCTCCAGGACCGGCCTGTGAGAGTCAGCTAAAGCGATAGATTAACCATTGTAATTCCCTTCAGGAGCAGCAGCTTTGGGAAAGCGATCTGGATTAGTCTGGCCTGCTGTAGACAGTAGTTCAGGAGAAGGATATGAGAGTGGACGCACTCATGGAAGAAAGCCACAACACTAATAGAGGAAAATCAGTCAATTGAAAAGAAAAACCTGCAGTCAGAAATTGCGGACACAAGCAGCTCACCTCCTTTCCAAGGTCAGGAACCTTAAAGGATAAGTTTACATTTCTCAATTTGGTCTCACTGTAAAACAATATCCACATGCCCATATGTACAACAAAAGAGTTATTAGTCGCTGTAATATCATCTTCTGTCCATGCTGCCTCTGAAGAGATCCTACCATGACTCCAGTCTAAAAGATGGGGGACAAAATCCACAGAATCATTCAGCACAAACGCACTAATATGAGGCTTTGTACGTTCAAATCCTCCAAAGTAAAGGGGATTTTAGGAGTGTATTATAATATTTCAAATATAATATTCACCCGTATTAAAGAAACACTGCCTCAGGAAACAAAAGAGTGAATTTTGCAATAAAAGGACAGTAACTTAGAAAGCTACCCACAGGATTTGTCTTGAGCTGTCAGCATGCTCCATACAGGGACGCACACGCCGTCACCTTGCGCACTGTTCACATTGACTGCTGTGTTGTATACATGCTCACATGCCTTAACTCTCCAAAACTGAAGAGGCACTTTTTAAAAAATCAGCAACAAGTGCATAGGAAGGCTACTGTAGAAGAATACAGCAGATTAAAGCCAAAGGTGACAGTGTTTTTTATAAGAAAATTTGACAGTTAGCCATTTCCCACACCTGTCGTATCTAAAACATAGATCTGTTTTGCATTTCTGACACAACTGCATACTGTTAAAAAGATCCCATTTATTCTCTTGTGCAGAGCAAATTAAGCCACATTCAAAAGTTAGAAAGGTTTAGAAAATAATGAATGATAATGCTCCAGAGAAATTTACCAGCAGCTTCCAGAAACATTACGGATGTTTTCGTTGTCATTGTGAATCGATCAAAATACCTTTCATGACAGTATGATGAATGTTCTATGTGTCTAAGTGTCCGGGGTGAGTGAAGTCTGGGCATCTCTACTTAGACTGCTGCCTCTGCGACCCGGCCCCGGACCAAGCGGAAGAAGACGATGATGATAATGAATTTTCTGTTTCTCTTCACTTGGAGAAAAGTGAAGAGCAGCACTACACCTATCTGTGAGAGGTGGTGATTTCTTAATCCTGCTGTCAGTCCTGTGTCAGGTACCTCAACAGAGTGGTAACGAGAACAAGGGGAAGGTTTGGATCTTGTAGGAGCTAAAATCTATGTCAATACAATCTGTGTTGTTTATTTGTTTTGATCACCCCTTTATAGGTCACTTGGCACTTCCGGTAATTAGCACAGGGGGTGGGTTGCACCTGATTTAACCTGCGCTTTTGGTGGCGTTCTTTTTTTGGGGAACCAAGTGGGTGACAGGCTCCTATATTTTCTGTTGACTGTGCCATCTTAATTTGCTGATTCTTTTCTTTTGTCGATAAACATCACTAATCTCATCCATGGACTTTCGATGAGATTTGTGATTTGTAGGAGCCAACAAAGGTGAAATTGGAAAATTGCCGCAACAGATCATAACTTTTGCCAATGGAAATGCAAAAACAAGTTTTCTAATGAGTTAATGAGTATAATGAGTCTGCTTTTTAGTTCTTCTAGTCCTCATAAATATGTTGGCTACCTGATTATTACTGTGTTGTTTAAGGAGGTGAAACAGGAAATGATTGGGCTGGATATACAACAGAGCAGCAAACCTTCAGGTGGCTGAGGTCTCATTTTGGCTTTGGCTTTAACCTTTAACTGCACTTTCACACAGGCTGTGGATTTTCTCCCCCATGTTTTATGAGGTAATCAGGTTAGTAAGGGATTTCTTCACAGCTGGCATAAACAGAGGAACACTCACAGCGAAAGCTCTGTCAATATACGTGACAACATTTAAATAGACATTTCAGACAGACTTTAAAAAATATGAATCCTTTAGAATTACTTGAACTTGATGGAAGCTGTTTAATCAGTTCATAAACCTGCATCTGTAGCAAAGGAAGGATAAACAGTTTTCATTTCCATGAAAAAGCACTGCTGACATATTTCATATCTTAAAGAAATGGTGATGACGTGTGACCTCCAGTTATTTCGTGGTCTCTGGTTTTATTACAGCTTTTAATGTGTACATATTGATAAGATAGTGCCAGACAATAGAAATAAGATGCAGTTCCTTTGTGTGTATGTGTGTGTGTGTTTGTGTGTGTGTGTGTGTGTGTGTGTGTCCAGGTCATCCCACTTGGTTGGTTAGTCTGAGGGTGTGCAGCGTTGAATAGAAGCAAGTTATACCCTCCTTTCCCATCAGTAAACACTGATTATTTAAAAAGTTACGACACTGCCCATATAAAAGCAAGATAAGAGCAGCCATTGTCTGTGAGCAAAGATATGATAAGTTTACGTCAAGCACAATAAACAGGAGAAACTGTGGAATATCTATCCACTAGGGGATTGCATGGAACAATCAAAATATATTCACAAAGTTAACTACGAGGAAGCTGATGCCTTTGCACTTTAGCTGTGAAAGTCACACTCTATCATAACCTGAGTGCAGACTTGGACTGAGGTCAACAGGAAGAAGGACCAGGCCGGGTGAGAGACAGTCCCCTTCGAGGAGAAACAAAGGTACCTTAAGTACCAGAGCTCACAAAGAAACAACATGGCAAAGTTGTTCTATTTTTGACAACAATGTTATTTGACTGCATTGTTCTGAGGACACAGGTCAGTGCAGGGGGTGAGGGGTCTTGTAAAAAGAGAGAATTGATGTGAAGCTTTAGGTTGACCTTACAAACGACTGACCCAAACTTCCAACTTTTGCTGCTGAAATCAGAATTGTGATCAGTCACTCGTCAGCAGTATTGATAGACTGTATTCTTAATATTTTATCATGCATATTGATTTTGCATTATTTAATATGCCAAAGGCCACAGAAATCCTGCCAAGGCTGGGTCTGGACACAGTGCACACTTACACATCCTGTCCAAACACGATGCTTCATAATAGTTGCCAATTGAATTCCCAAATCCACGCTTGAGGATGTGGTAATTCATGTTCTATTATGTACCTATTGCTGACTGTAAATCCAACCGCCCTTCCACTGGTGCCACATTTTTTTGTTCTGGCTGGCGGCACACCCTGTTCACTTGGGCGCCGTGACGAAGTTGGGGGCATTCTCATTTTCCATTTGTTAAATTGAATTTCATGAGTCATTCTGACCAGTCACATTGACAGTGGAAGGCTGCTGCCTGCTGGTACATCACGACAACACCTCCTCCATCCTCCAGCCACCTCCCATCCACCGTCCACCCCTGGCACCCAGCCGCATACCCACCTTCCTCCTGCGTCACATGGCTCTGCTGCCTTTTGAATGCAAATAAACCCACACTAAGGGTAAGAGAGGGCTTAAAAGAGTCTCGCTTTGGTCCACCATCAAACAAATGTTTGATGCTGAAACAAACAAAAAAAACAGTTTGTTCTTTTCTAGAAGTAATATTTATATTTTTGAAGGAAGGAGACACAGCCAGCCAACGTGTGCAGACAACTGCAGGATGAGAGGACAAGAGACAAGAGACAGGAGACAGGAGATGGAAATGTCCTTGACGGTGCAGTTATGCTCACTACAAATTGATGTGAATATACATACTTTTGTTTTTCTAAAGATAGAAAACAAGAAAAATGTTTGGACATGGTTTGAAAATCACTTTTGCATTTACTTAATCCTGTATCAGTGATAAGTTGCTTTTTTGCATTATAATAAAGTATTTTTACCAGTCATACATCATTGTTTTAAAGTCAGTTTTGCCACTGTGACTCTAATGTGTGACTTATTAGAGCAAAGTGTAATAACTCCCTAAATCTCTTTCACAGCACATGTAACATTGGATTCAGTCTTTTCAAGGAGACCAATATATTGGTTACTAATTGGTCAACACTTACACAGAGCCAGCTTTGGGTTTTATCACGCAACACATGACTATATCAGCAGTAAGACACTGGTATGTTTAAATGATATGAAATAAATAAATGGTGTTACAGCCTACACAGAATCTGTGAGCTGCGATGTGCCCGTTTCTTCCCTCCCACGCTTTATGATCCCCTGCACACATGTACAGTCTATCTGCTCTCGACATGCATATATTTCTGTTTATGAGTCGATATGCACCAAAATAAACTAGGTGTTTTTCATAGCTTCTGTGGTTGTAGCTTGTAAATCTGATAGAGCTAATAAGACCTAATAACTAATAGCTAATAACACTTTGGATATTTACACTTTGGATGTGTAAACAGTCAAAGCCAAAGGAAGTGTTTTGTGAGAGCAGCGAAACTGTTTTTTTTGTCTTCTTGAAGCAAAACAACAAGACAAAAGAAACAAAAAAGCTCAGTAAGCTGCAGATGAGGGTGAAAATCTTTTTTATTTATATACGATATTAAACAGTGGAGTTTTATGTGGTTCTTTAACTATTTGTTTGGTATCTTTATTTCAATGTATGTAATAGACTGGAGCCTACGACCAGAGATGAACCTGTGACAGCAGTGTCAGATGAATGTCATCTCAATGTCATTTGTGATTGCTGGTAAATGAAGCGTGACTCATCCACACTTGTAGAAATGAGGATCAGCACAGAACAGGAGTGCAAGGTCCTGCAAAGAGTGGTTCTCAGGAAAATCTTCAGGCCACAAGAATCCTAAATGACGACGCTGCAAAAGAACTGCCCTAAAGCAATTTTTACTTACGTTATTGTTCAAAGTTATTACTGACATCATCATCTATTTAATTTTACTCTCATTCAGCTAAAAATGGCTAAAAGCTGGAACTAACAGTCACACATTTCGCCATGATTACCGAACATGATTATACTGTGACAAATAATTTAAACTTGAACTTAAAATTATGCAAAGAAATGAAAGGATCAAGTTTCATCAGAAAAAGGAACTCTGAACTTCTGGTTTTGTTTTGCTGATTTCCTCTTCGTTATGGTCATCCTGGCAACTGTGGTACAAGAAAACACAAAAAAAAGTCGAAGCTCACAGTGTGTTTAACTTAATACTGAAATAGCTACTTTAACAGGTTAATGTATTTTCAACTTAGCTGTCAAATGCAGTATTCCTTTCAAAAAACACAAAACAAACATCAAATGAAAATTATGTACAGTAAAATGCTCCATCATTCTTACTTTAGATCACAAAGAAAAGAGGTTTTCTGCTGTACTTCACTTTACCATGTTATCAGTGAATAACGGTTAGCTGTTGCTTCACCTCTCTTAAGTCATCATCATACTGTGAGGTTACATTCCCAAGAAACTCATGCAAATTTGTTGTTCTTTAAAAACATAGGTCAAAAGTTTGTCCTGGATTTGAGCACTTCAGAGACACACAGCAAGAATACGTCCTTTAAACCTTTTCAACCCAAACAAGCACTACTCAGACAGAACAAATCCATACTGTATTTATGTATATCACCCAGAAAATGACCTTCTGTTTTTTTGCTTTTATTTGGGCATATTCTTGATCAACGGCCACTGCCCTCCTGTGACCTTTGAGTCGAGCCTGAGAATGATGTATTCTGTTGTAGAAATGAGAACTACTGCATAGAGAGGTGTTTATTTATTTAGAAAGGACGTCACTGAAAAATGTCTACATAAACAAATGTAAGGAATGCTTGAATCTGTAGAGAGATGCAGTAGATAAAGCAGATGCTAGATTTTCCCCTGCTAACAATAATACAAGTTTACACTCTTCTTTCATTTTCTAAATTACTTTCTTTTTCTGCTTCTCCGCAGTGACTGCAGATAGTTTGAAGGAGTTCAGATTCTGTGGAGAAAGGCCTGCTGCAGGTTAACAGGACAGTTACCTATCACCTCTGTGGCAAAGTGCTCTGACCTTTCCAGAAGCCGGTGTAATATCTTCCATATATTATTACACCACCTCACTACCTTTCTCAAGGGAGCCATGGCCGGATTAGAGGCTCGCGGCTGCCAAACCCACTGGGCAGACTGAGTGAACGCTCACCTCTGACGCCTTTACAGAGGAGGAAGGAAAGAGGAAATATCAAGGACTTCCCTCTCTCTTTCTTCCTGTTAGTGGATTTTTCAGCAGGTCGTCATTAGTGACATGGTGACAAATCAAAACAAGCGACAACTTCCTTATCAGGCGTTCGTCTCGCAGCTGAATGAGGCTCAGAGGCGTCTGTGTGCTGCAGCCGGACATGCAGATCATATTCAACGTCTTCAATTTTACGCTGAATTGGGCAAGCACTCCGGTTTCAAAGGGTATGCATCGGCAGGATTTGGAGAGTAGCATTACTTAGTGTTTCTGCGGCCAAGTCAATCATTCACACACACACACACACACACACACACACACACACACACACACACACACACACACACAACAAAAGTGCACTGCATGCATGCATGTAAGAATTGACTGAAGAATGAAGAATGATGGCCCTACCACTGTGTGTACAAACACAGCTGTAAAAACAACTGCAGATGTCGTGGTGGATTTCACAGGGCTGAAATATGAAACATGATGTGTTAACAAGGTGCACATGATTCTGTAATGTCATTCACTCAGTCCCTCTGTCTGTCCAGAGGGCTCTTGGCAGTTGATTCCTCTGCTGTGCAGTTTGGGACACTGCTCAGATGTCTGCTTTAAGTTCATTCAGCCTTTTTCCTGCCGGCCTGAGGGGGACAAGGGGCTTCTCTTTCCCTTGCTTCTGCTGACTTTGTGCTGTTTTGGAATGAGAAGTGGAGGACTTTTCAAAGGAGTCTGCAGGCACCCTACAGGGTGAAGCTTCTCTCCTCGTTTCATTTCATCTGCCCCCACCCTCTCCGTACACCCCCAGCCGCATTTGTTTGTTTGCCTGTGTGATCAGCTGCAAGTGGGTGTCCTCATTCTGCCCTGAACGATGCTGCACGGATGACAACTTTTGTCAGCATCAGAGCGTCACGTGGCGGTTGATCAGGGATCACACAAACCCAATAAGACATTGAAGCCTCGAGCATATCTTCCTGGTGCAAAGCAGTGACTGTGTGATATACTACATGTGCACTGGGGGAAGAAGGAAACGTTGCTGCAGGAAGACGTTTACAGAGAGAAAAAAGAAAAGATACACATGTATCTTACCATGACTTATTGAGATGGTGAACGTTCTGTCCATCCATCCAGAAGTGGAACTCCTTCACGTGCATACAAACATGGGTGGATGCCAGAGAAACATGAATACACAGGCCAGACGCCATCAGAGAGATACAAACTTAAAAAAGTCATTCACCTTTAAGTGAGGTGTATGTATATGTTAATATACAATATGTATATAAACTATTTAACTTTCATTCATTAAAAACAAGACAAAAATGAATTTCATACATGAAAGACAATAGTGACGAATGCACAACCCCCGAATCAGGGGTAAGAATCTATCTGAAGTATTTAATAATCCACACAATATGATGGCATCATTTAACAGTATTGCATTTGGAAACTAATATTTTTACAGCTGAATGGTTTGATGCAATTTTAGGAAAGACAAATGCGCTAATGCAAGCATTTTCATTTCATACATACAACTACATCAACAAGTAAACAATCGACTACAAGCATCTGGTGATCACCCATTCAAATGTTATCATTTTTCCTGAATCTGTCAAAGCTAATATTTTCCCACGCTCATGTTGGCATTTGTCGAAGCCTGTTTGGGTTTTTCTGGTCCTGAGCTCTCTGCTAGATGAGCGGCTCTCAAAACATCGGGCCCCTGGATTATTAATATTTATCATTCACACATCCTGCCGTGAATTATTCTCCTGAATGGGATGAGATTTTGTCACCAGCTGAAAATATGTGATGTTGTTTATTTATAAAAACAGGGGCGCCACCAGAGGAGACATTATTTGTGCCTCACCCACCCCCGGCTGTGACCTTTGACTCAGATGATGAGATCATCAATTGTATAGTAAGCAAACAGGGTCAGTGAATTGTGCAGCGACTTTCTTCTTCACTATCTCTGAAGATGTAACTTTGCAGACAGTGATGCAAATCAGGTCACGTAGAAAGACCTGAGGCATCTTAAGCAGCTCATTAAATTTCATTTTCACTATAGATGGAATTCTTAATTAGATGAGCTTAATTGCCTGTGAGACAAGGAACATTTGTGTTTACCCACTATCCCTCTCCCACAGCAGGGAGTCTGCCAACCTGCCCTGCAGCTCCTGGTTCCCCACTTCATTTCCTGATGAGCCCGATTATATCAGCTACACTGAGAAATACACCTCCACAGTGGTGATATCAGATTGAAAGATGACATCTGACAAAAAAAGCTGTCCTATACTTCCTAATAAGGTATACTTTAATGACTTGAAGGAGGTGTGACTAATGACACTGTTAGTAGTTTATGAATCAATTATAAGTGCTTTGCAGAGAAATAATAAGACATTATTCACCACAGTAACGTGGCAGTGAATGGCGATGTTGGACTGTCTTATCCACCACTTTGTTTGAAACAGAAATATCTCAACAAGTACTCAATGGATTACAATCAACTTTGGTTCAGATATTCATTTCTCCCTCAGGATTAATTGTTACAACGTTGGAGACCCCTGACACCTCAATATGGCAATATGGCCAGGTCAAATTTTTATTCTGCCTACTGGTTTATTCAAATTCAAATGTATTTATTTAAAGCCCAAAATCACAAACATTGTTTGCCTCAGAGGGCTTTAAAATCTGTACAGTTGTGACACCCTCTGTCCTTAGACCCTCAAACAGGATCCCTCTCCCTGGGACGGACAGGCGTGCACTTTCACTTCCACATGTACAGAGAACATCATCATTAATCATATATGCTGAGTTCATGTGTTCAGTTCATGTGTGACAGTGTCACAGGTAATGGAAAAGGAGCCCTTGAGTCCAGGTGCATCTCTTGATGTCCTCATATGGAGCTCTGGTTTATGACCAAATATCTGCAAAATTATAATGACATTCCCAGCAGTCCCTTGTGCTCAGAGCTGATTAACAAATGTGAGCATGTGAAACTAAGAAACCGTGTATTGTTAACATTTTATCTGATACAAATCAGCATAATGGCATTGAACCTGTAAGCATGTTAACACAATGATGTTGGCCTTACAGAGCTGCCAGCATGTTTTGCAAGTATTGTTTAGATCAACATTTGGGTTGCCAGGCTGTGAAAACCTCCTCCAGCTCATGCACATCCTCCTCTAGTAAAACTTGCTTTGCCTTTTTTATTCAGTTTAGTTTATTCTACAGAAAGACCCCTCACAGAGATCAAAATCTATTCACTTAAATATCTTTTAACATTCAAACCTCAGATATGATTAATTATTTTAGAGGACGAAACATTTATTAGTAACACACTAACATTTATAACTGCAGGCTTGGCATATATTTTCAATGAGAAATGACCTTTTATGAGTGACTTGATGACTTTCTAATGAACCATTAGGTCAATGTTATGCATGTCAGTAAATCATCAGTAAATAGTTATGGGCTCTCTGATAAACTATCAAAACTTCCATTGTAAATGAAAGTTGGATCGTGGTTCAGATGACTCGTTCTCTGCAAGCGCGTCCTCCTGATTAATTAAAGATCTACATGGAAAAAATTAAATGTGAGGTTGGCTGGATAGGACTTAAAGGTTACCACAATACCAGAATCTCACAAGACCGGCTGAGAAAATCTTCATTATTTCCCCAGTAGCAGGGGCCTGTGACTAAGCACGACCTGCCCACACACCATTATTATAGGGAAACATTACAGGCGAGCTATGGAGTATGACACCAAGGTGAGACTTTCCATTTTCACGCTCACCCAAACTGTCTTTTCTCATAGTATTTATTTTACCACAAGCGCTTGGTGAACTATTGACCTCAACCCACAGGTCTCAGACGGCATTGTGTGGGGAGCGCCTGGGGCACGACCCGAGACAACACAGGATGACACGCTGCATGTGATGAAACTCTGCAGGGGCACAGGTTGGGGGACAGTGACATTACATGCACACCCTGACCACAGGGAGGATGTGCAATAGACAACTATAATCTTGTTTGTTTTCAGTGTGGGGGGAAGTGGATAAGTTAGCGAACTGGCGATAAGGAAAACAATACATCATCTGCTGATTTCATACTTTTCAATAAGGTCAATATATGTATGGGAAACTGACACTTGATAATTAAAACTACAATGCATTTTTTTCTACATCTGACTAAACACTCTATATTAAAGGTCAGACCTGATGAGATTTTACAGAACCTTACGCTTAACTAATGTTTCGGGTAGATCCAGATGTTTCCCTGGTTTGTTTATTGTGGGTGGTCTCTGCATAATGCCACAGCTTTCTCATGATCACTGTCTTCTTCCCACCACTGTCACTGCATATTTGATCATAACCTTAAAGACCTCCAGCCTTAAACCCCATGTCGGCCTGACCACATCATACATCCATATTGTTGCAGCCACAACGTATAGATTTCCCTTCATGACTTAGTGGTGAAGACAAATGGTGACCATTATGTTGTCTTGTCAGATAAAGCTATTGTTGATAAAATTTTATCTGGTGAAGCAGAGATCTGGTTTCAAAGTGTTTTGACTTAAAATCAGTGTCAAGGATTTTTCTACACATGTTCTGAAGTACTTGCATATGATTTATGGCATATGGCAAGCTGAGTTTGTCACTTTACAGTCTTTCAGCATACTAGTGAAATAATGTGTAACCTGCATATTGTTTCTGCAAGAAAATAACTTTGCACACTTGATTTCTTTTCAAATCAGAAGCTTAAATCAAAAGTGAGAGTTTTCATTAAAACTGTCTTAAGTGTGGCTTGCTCTGGACACACACAATTACAATGTGAAAATCAAGGGTTTCCAAACTAGTTTTGATAACTAACATATAAAACCTCTTATATCACAGTGTTTATTATTTCCATGGTTATTGAATGGAAACACGGTTTGGCTTTGTGTTCTTCCACAAATGCTGTAAAATAGTACGTGTCCTCCTGCAGGATTATATAACCTGTGCCAAACTTTGCCTGAAAATCTTTAATGGAGCAGATCTCTCTAGATGTGCTTACTTGGCACAGAAGCATTTTCTAAAAACATCGCTTTAAGGTCTCTTTTAATATCTGTCAGGGCGTGTCAGTGAGATGGAAACCCGGACAGGGCATCTGTCGCCACACATTCCTCCGGTGGTGAGGTTCACTTCACTGGATCTAAGCAATAATGAGAAACTGCCCTCTTTACTTTCCCAGAGTTTGTCAGACGACTAATGCTGAAGTGAATCCATGGCTACGTGCTCCATTTTTCATATCAGCAGACTTGCCGTGGGGACTGCAGACTCCCTGCTTGAAAATCACAGGAAAGTGCAGGAGTATTACTTGTGTGACACAGCCCCAGAAAATCTCCAAAGGGAAAACGTAGAGACACCTTGTCCACCCTGGGACAATGGGGAACAAAGCTGTGTCACGTCATGGCACACAAGCATTCTTACTATTCCAGGATACAACAGGGAGGAGAAAAAGGCTGCTGAGTCAAGCCAGACAGGTAGTCCTTGAGTTGGTCTACATGACTTTCACCACTCTGCAAAGACTTTTGGCCTGTTGCATGCTGGAGCAGACTGGTGTCCCCGCAGCGCACTGGCACCAACTTCTGAAGAGCAACCCCTCTGTGTTGATGTGATCCTAAATGCTGATTAGGTCTCTTGTCGCAGGCACAAAAAAAGAGCTGGGAAATAGTTTGCTGTGTTGATGCCAGGAACAATAAATGTGGGGGTTGTAATACAGGAAACCCACCTCTGTGGAGGTATATGAGACAAAATGATTGCATCATAGGGGGATTTTTCCTGAAAAGTGACACATATGACACAGAGAAGTGGTCTTATTACTAAATCTAAATTAATAGTCAATGTACTATTAATAGCAGCCTACTACTACTAATAGACTCAGGCATACCTCTAACCACCCTTTCTGTGGGTTAAGGGAAAGTATGATGTCAGTTTGATAAAAAATGCTCAACCTGTGGTGATCATGCCTAAATCTTCATATAGGCCATGGAAACAACAGTATCCCCTGAAAAAGGAAGCTGCTGATGGAGTCACACCTGCCTTCAGTTCTCTGTTACAGGCTGGCGTAATAGTCCCCTGATATGACTCACCTGTCTGCACTCCGATCTTCCCAGTAAAGAAAGTCAGAGATGAAGGTGCCCCTACAGAGTGGAGGTCTGTTCAGGATTTACAGGCAGTAAATGCAGGAGTCCTGCCCAGGGCGTCTAATTTGCCTAACCTGTACACCATTTTGTCTCAAGTTCCCCCGATGCTATGTGGTTTTCAGTTGTTGATCTTTCAAATGCAGTTGTTGATCTTTCAGTGTCGCTGAAACACAGTGACCCTGACAGCCAATTTTGGTTTGCCTTTAACTTTAACGGCAGATCATACACGTTTACTTGCCTTTGCCAAGGTTATTGCAAGTCACCCACGTTGTACAATGAGGCCTTGAGGGATAGCCTGACACCCCTTGTGCTCTCTCCAGGTACAGTGCTCCTGCAGTATGTTGATGATTTGCTTATTGCTTCTCCCACACGAGAACAGTGTGAATGTGATATTGTCATCCTACTCAAACATCTGGCTCATGGCCTTAAGGCGAGCCTTTCCAAGGTGCAATTTGTGCAAGAAAAAGTAACCTTTTTAGGCCACAACATTTCAGGTCAGGGGAAGACTTTGTCTCCAAAGTGTCTTTTAGCCATCATAAACCTGCCTGAACCGCTAACAAAGAAACAGCTCATGTCCTTTATAGGGATGTGTTCTTATTGCTGCTTGTTTATTCCTAACTATGCTCCTTTGGAGGCTCCTCTTAGCTCTCTGATTTATGAAAGAACCTCTCCTCTCATGACAAGGTCACAGGGACCCCTGAGGCTGACCAGGCTTTCATAAATTAGCCCTGCAGTCTTCTCCCACTCTTGGCCTGCTTGACCCCACAAAAAAATTTAAACAGGCAGTCGATAAACACAATGGCTACACAACTTCAGTTCTTTTACAATCTCACGGTGACAAACTCCGACCTGTTGCCTATTTCTCAGCTAAGCTAGATCCAGTCTCTGCAGGAAACCTGTGCTGCCTCCGTGCAGTGACTGCTGGTGTCTGTAGGTTACGTGCACATAACAGTGCTCATCCCTCTTGTGGTGTCTCTCATTCTCCTCGAGCAAAAGACTTCACATCTGCCACACCTTCCCTCTGGAAATGCCTAATGTAATTGTCAAATACTACAGTGTTTTAAATCCTGCTCCTCTCCTTCAAGGACCTGATGATGGGGAGCCACACAATGGCTCAGCTGAACTTAGCTTAGCTGAACACAACAACTGACCTTTCTGACACTCACTTAAACAACTTCATCTTGCTCTGTATGTTCTCACAACTAGGGACCCACTGACAGGGCTTAATCATGTGGGTTTTGCTATGGTTTCAGATAATGCCACTTTAGGGTCTGAAGGGTTTGCAGAACACCCGAGGGAGCCACCTGCTTCCACCACTGTTAATGAAAATGTCATGCACACCTTCTCATACCCTGTCTAGCATCAGACAACAGGTAGCAGCTTCCTTGCCTCCTCCTGCCTCCAAGCCCCAGCACCCCCTGCAACTGGGAGACTTTATCGTGGTGAAAGACTTCAGGAGAGAGAAGACACTGGCAGGCTAAACACTGGCACAATGGAACAATTAATACCATGGCATCTCTTTAGACAGCCGAGCATGTCAGAGGTTCTTTGTGCCGTCTCTTGTGATTAACTTGCATCATTGTGTTTCCAATTCTATTTGTTCATAGGATTCCCACAGAGACTCCAAATGTTGATTCTCTGACTACAAAACCAACTTCACTGACTTTTTCCCTTATATCTGACTGCCTGGATGAGTCAGATTTAAATGACACTGATGATGAGCGTGACAAAGAGCTCACTCACTTAGCTGATAGCTGCCAACACCTGCTGTCACGTAGGCTCCTGACCTCACACACTTTTACCAAGCAAAGAAATGTCTGTGTGTGTGTGTGTGTGTGTGTGTGGTTCCATGAGAAATGCCCCCCCCCTCGCCCCAGACATCCTCTGTGTCTGTCTCTTGGTTAACACTCTTGTGAAGTGTTTGCCTCTTATTCAGTCTCCTCACAAGCAGGAAGAGGATGCTGAGTGTTCGATTGTGTGCCGGAGCTAAACACTGATCAGAACTTCTCTGAAATACCACTCCTCTAATAACAAATGATGTCATCGGTACAGGAATATGTGACAAATGGCACAACTATGTGAAATACTCAGAATGACGCAGATCTTTGTCTATAATGTCTGTTATCATTTAATACAGCACAGCTATCCTCTGAAATTACTTATTTGTTAGTTTTTCTTCAGGTCATGTTAAGAAAGCGAGTGGAGCACTGTGACAGCCAGCTTTGAAGCTAAAAGGAGAGAGGGAACACTGATTTATTTTTTCAGCTGAAGACCGCAGGACCACTCTGGAGAACGCTGACAAACACCAGCAGCATGGACCTCCGCTCTGTCGAGACCGTACAAGAGGCTGCACACACTCTGGAAAATAAGTTTTAGCTATGGGTTTATGGCTGCATGTCAATATGTTTACATGAACAATGGCTCAAACAGTGTGTGTTAGGGTTATCTTAACCGAGAGTTCTCCCCTGGTCTGCAGTTCTCCTCAGCTCTGTGGAGCTTTATGCATTTCTGTGTCTGGTTTTATAGCCCGCAATATCACCGTTTGGGTTCAGTCTCTCTGCTGTCATAGACCTTCTTTACACTAGACATAATAGAAAGCACCCAGTGAGCCTCAGCACCAGCTTTTGAAAAACAGACCAGAAAAAAGAGCCACCAACCTCGTTTTCAGCCAGCATGCACGACCTGCTCAGCGACAGATGTTGCACTGCTGGTGAAGCTTCATGAGGCCATCATATTTAAAGTGCGTGTAAAATATAACTTGCAGTGCATTTTTACCTGTAAGTGGAGAAAAAAAACATTCAAATATCATGATAAAATTTAATTAAGATAAAATATAATTAAATAATTTATTAGGAAAATAAAGGGGTCAGTCAGTAGAACTGTCACAGGTAACGAGACGCATCTTGTGGTTGAGCTGTTTCATTTAGTCATTAATGATCCTTCTTGTTATAATTTCACTGATTTACATTGTGTCAGTGTCAATTTTAAGACATTTCTATAACCATTTTTTGGCTCAAGACTCAAGATTAAAAAAAAACCATTGCATAACATTTTTCCAATTAGTATTTAAACTTAGCTCCAGATGAATCACTGAGTGGGTTTTAAGCCATGCGGGGTCCTGTATGATAAGGATCCAGCCTTCAGTTTCTGAAAAAATACCTTTCAAATAACCCACAGTTATTTTCATATGGGGCTGCAGGTCTGAAAGCTTCAACACCTACATATTTCCTCATTATGCCTGTGCTGTCAGTATGAATAATTCCTGCAGCCCTGGCTGAATGGACACCCAGCTGCTTTGGCGTCATTAAAAAGGGGAAACCCTCAGCGCTGCCTTAAATAAGCTCAGTAAGATCAATTCACTCCACCTCCCAGGGTGCAGCCACACACACTCGCTTTGTCATAATACATTCTGCAGTACATGTTCATGCACAAGAAAATGAAGGCTTAGGAGAACACATCAAACACTAACTTCTGCTCCTCACATGCTCAGTTGATCCCAGGGGTTTCCCCACAGCCTCAATGAAACTGTCAGATTGTGACCTCCACCACACATGCTCATAGCTCCTACACCGCTTCAATAAGTAAAAATGCAGCGTGCTCCTTTGTCTTGCCCGGGGGCGTGTTGCTTCTTCACATACATGTGAGGTGTATATTTAGAATAGTTGTGCGTAACGGTGGGTGTTGCGTGGGTGGATGTGAGGAGTTACTTTGGAACACTGGAGGCAATGACCCGAGTCCCACACAAACAACCACATATCCATGGGCTCAGATGTGTCTGCACAGACACACGCGCAGCTTCACAGATAATAATTCACACGCAAGCACACAGACATGCAAACACATACACACACACACACACACACACACTCACACGTTGAAACAGAGAGTGTGTTTGGGGAGAGGGAGATAAACCCCAGAATCACTGGCTCCACTCCCACCCCTCCCTCCGTCTCTGCATAGGAAACCCCAGCATACAGACACAGCTCTGCGTGATGCTACAGCGATGCATTATTCACCATCTTTAAACATGGATTCTCCTTTTCACTCCATTTACACAGTTTTATGGCATTCTGAGAGCTTCGGTGCAAACAAACACACATCAAGCAGAGCACATGGATTTGCATGATCCAGCTCACGCTGCAGGTTGAACACTTTGTGCTCAATGAAATGTCTGTGTGTCCCATTTTAGCTCATCTGCTGGAGCATTTTCATTCTTTCCATTTGGATTCTGCTGCTGAAGCAGGTGAGAGATCATTCAGCGGGGGAAGCCCTCCTGTCTTTCTCTCCAGCTCATCAGCATGCATCCTTTAATTGCTTGCACATATTCATTATTCACCTCCCGCAGGCTATGAATTATTCAACACTTGGATTTCCACATGAGAACAGTGAGAAGACACGAGGAATGCCTGTTCTCTGTCTTTTCTCTTCCTCCCTCCCTCTCATCCTCCCCCTCTTCCTCTCCTTCTTCTGCACCATTGTCACTCTGGCACAAAATGGACAAAGATGGAAAAAATCACCCACCTCCGATCAGTGTGCATGTTCTGCCCTGAGGCTGTGTTGTCCTGCCAAAATCCATCATTAATGTCTCGAAAAGAAAGCACATTATCAGTAACCCTCTCCATACAAGGAGAAAAACCTGAATAAATTTCAAGCAATATTAAATTTGAAACAACAAACAATGTGATGGGCCTTTTCAAAATATCCGCAGTGCTTTGTTTCGAATACACTTACACTCATTTAATTGATTAATGATCAACCAAGCATGGCAACAAAATATGAGCAGGAAATAGTTGCACACCTGCTTCCTGTCACTAAAAGTGATGAGGCGTCTAAATCCACAGAAAAGGTTGCTGACCTCCGCTCGGCCCTGCTCCCATGATAGCCATTACGTTTCCCTCCACAGCCACAGTCGGATGACCTGTGAAGGCCATAAACAAGTTGCACTGAAACAGTTAATCTTTAGCTGCTCTTGTCCCCTCACCTGTACGGTGCAGGTAGCTGTGAAAAAAAGACTGGAAGCAAACAGGAAATTGATGGAATCTAAATTTTGCTCAGGTGTTGACAACGTCTCCTGAAAGATAACCCTGTTTCTCAGGGTCAGCTGCGATAACAGCCATCACTCAGTGTATCTTCTTCATCCTGTTTAGACAGGGAGACTGTCGCGAACTGGAATTAAAAATCGATCGACGTGTGTGTGTGTGTGTG
>JBAJHX010000067.1:4969545-4982749 GCA_037176925.1 Amniataba percoides
CATTCCTTCTACCTGATAATTAATTTCTCTTGATCCAATCCTCAACCAGCATTGTAATGGAAAGGTTCTTCATTACAAGGACACATCTTCTAAAACAGTTTGCTGTTACAGCTGTGCTGGAGGCCCCTGTCATGGCTTTGCATTGTGCAGGCAATGTGACTGAATTTTAGCTTTCTAGAATAATAAAAGAGCATTTTACATGTAATGTGAATTCCAATGCTGAATCTAACAATATGTTTTATTTTTATATCAAGATAACTTTTGCTATGACTCAATCAAGACATTAAAGACAAACGTGTATTCAATATGAAACAGTCTCTTTCTTTTCTAACAGTCCCAGCATGTGAAACATCAGTAGTTTCGTAGAGCACACTGAGCTGTACTCTGCAGTCACAGTACTGTTTCCACAAGTCACTGACTGAATGTTTCATAAAGCCAAGATACACCCAAAGGGTTAAGTGACGTGTTGATTGTTTATGGTGGCGTGATTTGCACACACGCTGTTCACTATCAGTGACTCTGACTGAACCCATGATTGACCTTTGTGTTACAGCAGGACAAATACTAAATACTTAGAGCACCCACTTTCAGTTTCTTTTAAATGTACAGAAGCAGCAGAATACTTACAAGATGTTGCAGACAGACATAAAATCTCGTCATCACAAAACCTATATGAAAAGCAGTTTTAGTCACTTCTTCCCCCGAGTGTCTGTTCAGTCCAGCTGTAATTGGCATTTACACGTTAACTCTTGCACAACGGGAGATTAATTTGTCATTAAACCTACTGCTCCTTTAATAACCTCCTTGCAACATTAAAACTAATCTGAATCTGTATCAGCACTGATAGAGACCTCATTAAACAGATGGAGTATCAGCCAGGAATGACTCATCCACATTCAAAACTTTGACATCAGTATTTCAACTCCTTTGGCTTAGAAATTACACAGATACTGTATAGTTTCAATTTTTCTGTAGTTTAGGTTTTATTTCTGTGTTATGTCAGAAATCTAGCTCATCTCATTACAACACACCACTATTTAACAAAGCATACATCTCCTGGTAAGACGTACAAAAAAATGTAAACAGTACACACAATATAATGTTCACGTACATATGTCCAATTAAATGTCATGGTCGGCATTCAGTAGTATTTTGTTGACTGATTTTGGTTATTGAATCCTTCCAAATTTTTTAATCTATGATAACATATTCAGAAAAAATAACAGACGTCAATGCAGTAACTTAATTAAGAATGTAAACATAAAGAATGATATTCAAAGTAATAACCCAACCATTGCCTGGTTAGGCAAATGACTTAGGCTAAATGTTTTGTACACTGATCTTTGCTAAATTTAAAAGGGATATAGAAGATAAAAGACTGGTAATATACTTGTTAGAATGAGTTTAACGGGTAATCACAATCATTTTTCGCATTTTCTTGCTCATCATGAGGAGCTCTACATATCGGGCACCTTCCAAGGTTTTTGTTTTTAGTACAGAATTTTCTTTTTATGCTTTCTTACTGAGCAACAATTAAGAGACAGCAACACGGAGAGTAAATTTGGTACTAAAGACTAACTTTGGAAAATACAAAATTTGTCTGACCTGCTGAAGCTCAAAATGAACTTTAAATCAACTTCTGAACAGACGGATGATTGTTTATTTAAAGCACATTTGTAAGAGATTATTTTACAGACCAGCATGAACAGGAGGGATTACTACAGCAAGCAACACCTGCTTTAATGCTCATTGGAGCACTAGACAGTTTTTAGATTTTTTTTTTTTAAATTGTGGACTGATCCTTTTACAGTCACAGCAATAAAAATTATTAAAAGAAAGCATTTATTATTGTCATTCAAATAAGTTAAAGTGACAGGTGGTTTCAGAGGGAATGTTTTAATGGTAGATCATTTCCACATGACAATGACACAATTAAAAATGTTCTCATGTCAACCTTTTCCACAGTTTTCCCTTAAAGTAAGCTGGATTTAAACCGATTATTTTTTTGCACCCTCCTACCATTCATGTAACACTTTTCCATGTAAGAAAATACAGCATTTTAAAACATATTTGGCAATACAGAAGCAAACCCAGTAAGTTTTCCTCCACAAAGAAATTTAATAAACATTTTATGCTGACACATGGATTCCTAGCCCTCCGACCCCTCAACTTTTTTTTAAACTAAAATAACCCAGAATGTTAACAGTCTATACAGCTAAAGGGCATAATTAATGATGGAAAAAAGAACATTACAATCATGTATTTCAAACAGAGTGTATTCTTAGCTAACAAACATGTCCTAGCTAGACAAAATAAAGATGATAATCATATAGTGGAGTTCAGGAAGGAAAAGAGGAACGGCCATTGATTTGACAGGGCATTTTGTCTGGCAATTTCTGAATGGATTTTTGCACCGATAGTGGATATCAAATCTTTGGGAATTACCAATTCATCCAATTACATTTTAAGTGACAGTTACCATTCTTCATTTTACAAGGCTATTACTGTTGCTCGTCTTTGGCTCAAGGCCTAGTGATCAAACAGAAGGCACTTTTGTTGGCATTGGTGATGCAACTAACATGGCAGTTATACCTCAGGGCCTAAATGAATATTAATGAGAATGCAGTATCGATCGTTTTGACCGTCTTTTTGACATTAAATCATCACACAACATGGTAATCTTTTTACCAGCCAAAGATTTCTTTTAACTCGACATCCAAACTCCTTACCCATTTCTTTAAAGTAACTGCACATGACTAGTGTAATAGGCTTGCATACAACTGGAATCATGAAAGTAATAATAGGCTACCTATTGTACATGTGTCATTTCTGTGGTCGACACTGACGGGAACCATAGTTGCTGCCACGAAAACTAGCACATTATGTCAGTTTAACTTCTCTGAATAAAAAGATTTGACTTGTGCAGGCAAATTCATTGGAGACTTGTCTAATATGTAAGTGCACAGGCTTTCTCAGAAAAAGGACAAAGACAAAATGGTGTGGCTGTTGCTTTCATTCTGAGTTGAGATGAAAAAACCTGACATAAGCCTGACAAGGCAATACTATACAAGGAAGATCTTAACGATGACTTGCTAAGAAATTATTCAAACATGTAAATCATTCAATGGAGGACCAAACAGTTAGTAAAAATTACTGTACTGGTGCTTGCATGTTTTATTTTTGCCAGTTTACTACCAATCATGTAAATGTAACATAACTGCCAACCATTTTCCAAAGCAAATCCTCGTGTTTAATTGACCTTCTCTTCCAGGCAGCCGTTTGTTCTCATTCTCTTCTGTTTAAAATGTAAATCAGCTTGCAAAGATCTGAAATTTGCTTAAAGAGAAACTTCACTGATTTTACACATCAAAGTCTTGGGGAGCAGCTTACTTCTGCATATGTGGGGAAAAAGCCATATAAAGCCTCAAGTATCTGTGGAGGGAGCTGTGTGAAGTTTAATAAATCTTCTAGTGACGTCACTTGAGTCTGTTGGAGCTGAAGACAGGTGTGAAAATGAAAATAATGCAGAGGTGTGGAGTAAGATAGAAGTTAGCTTAGCAGGCCTTCACAGAGCCTCTCCTCAGCTCTGCTTGAGGCATAACACTGCCGAATCTCAGAGCAAGTATGGACAAGGGGAAGAATGCATGACCACATTCATTTTGAATGAATGTTTTTGGAGAGCGATTCTAAATTGGTGAAATGCTCTTTTAAGGTCACCAATTATCTATTATATTATCTGCCAAACTGCAAGACATACATCAGTTAAACTGTTAGTCAGAGCCAAAAGGACAAATATGGAAGTAGTGAACATACATATGATTTTCAGTGTGAAGGATTAAGTGCTTGAAAGTTTATATATCACTTCATGGTGAAATGAATGGAAACTGTCTGCTTGGAACGTTTAACAAACTGCCTCAAATGTAGAACATTTGTTACACTTTGGAAAATGGCTAACACTGATGTACTTCATGTACCTAATATGATAAGTAGTAAAACGGTTACAACATGCATGAAAAGACAACAATTTCACTTGGACAATATCCTGGGGAGAAAAAAAAGTTCTAGCTCAATTTCCATTTTCCTACACGATGACTTCATTTGTCACAGGAAGCATGTCACTGAAATTACTTTCCTGACAGCAGCTATAAATACTTTAACAACCCTCAACCCCACAGAAAAAACCTGAACTATTAAAACGTGAAGTGGCGTGGAGACTAGCAGTGATGGAAACTATTAACAAGCTGGTTCAACACCACAGATGAATCACATTATTACAGTTATTACTACGACTGTTTTACATCTTTGACAGTGTGTGTAAGATTGTCCGATGGCCAACATATGCTTAAAGCCAGGAGATAGTGTACCATGCGTCCGACAGGTAGGATATCGGTGGATTCTGGATGGAAAAGAGACTGTCTGTCACTCTGTGCTGAACTGAACTGGCAAAACTGTGGTTTTCTAGCAAAGCCACTACACTAGCTGTGGTTGCTTTTCCCATCCTTCTCTGTTAGATCGACTGATCGCTGAAAAGCTTCAGCGTCGGTGCAGCTGTTCACCTTAGAAAAGCAACCCGCATATCTTTCCTACTGGAGCGAGTAATCCCACAAACTCTACATATGGCTTAACACGCCGCTGTGTTTTCTTACAGAATCTCACGGCTTGTTACGCTCGCGTCAACGGAGCACGGCGTTCTCCCGAAGTTTTGTTCACATCCTGCAAGTGAACAGTAACTCAGCTTGGCAGGATCACCGTTACTGTTCAAGTGACATCAAATGTATACAGGCTGGACAGTGAACAAAGAACAGGATGAGCCTTAACGCAACTGAAACGGCAAGATAAGAGATGCTTCTGCCACCAGGCCACTCTACCCTTGAGCAGACAATCACAGTGTAGCAGCCTTTGCTACCTCATGAGACTCTATTAGGGAGGGAGAAACACTTCACTGGTATCTTAATTTACAAAATTGTGATCATAAAAATAAAGCCTTGGACCTGTGACAACAAAAGAATGAGCAAAACTGGTGACATCACCCTCCCCACCCACACCCAAAACATAAAAAAAGGTAATTCACCTTAACACTCCTTTAGGCACATAAGTCTTTATGGATCCCACTTGTGTGGTGGTCAGGAATGCTTTTCACACAATAACAGGGAAAAAAAAGAGTGAGGGTGCCATTATGGTGAAAATAACCTACAGTTCTGTTTAAAAGACTTGTGTCAGTGGCTTCAGATGAAACAATAACCAGTTACAACAAAGAAATCCACAAACTCTGAACTGCATGCCTGAGGACAGGACGGGAGAAGTCCGAAGTGCGTCTTCAGACTCATCCACCTAACTGTGACCTCGATCACTTTTTGTTCCAGATTAACTGATATTTTCTCCTGTTTTGTCGGTGTTTTGTTTTTGTTTTTTTTGCCTTTAAAAAGGTCTGTGTCGACACAAAATCACAATCTAGCCTGGAATATTGCTCAGCAGCTATTTACAGAATTGCAAAACAAACAATCTGACCGATCTACACACAATATCTCACATTGTCCTGTGTTTATTTTTAGTGGTCCTTTTCAAAAAGAAACATACTACAAAGTGTAAACATGAAAAAAAAAAAACTATTCTTTATAAATGTTAATCGTTTGCCCCACCCACCCTACCACTGAACCCTATCTGCAAACTGTACGATAACCTAGTGAGTGTTTTTCTAATTTTGGGACCCATCAATCGGTTCCGAGTTTTAGTGCAGATCCGCTGTGCAGTAATAGGACCTTTCTAACCATTTCAAGTAAACCCCCTTTAATGTCCTGTTTTTCTTCCATTCTGCGATCCGTTTTGTTCAAAAGAGCTGTCCTCCATCGTTCTGTATTGTGGCGTTCTGCCTCTGCTTGCTCAAGTTGATGCGTTTCCCCACACACGTGCTCTCGCACGCACACACACACACACACACACACACACACACACACACACACACACACACACGCTCACACACACAGCTAGCCCCTTCCTTAAGTGAGTACAATGTTAAACAAGGAAAAAGAAATTAAAAGAAAATCACCATTACTTACAAATCCTTCCGTGTTTGCAACATTGAGATGTCAGGCCCAACATTTAAGTTAATTTCTTCATTTTTTTGAACACACAGCAGAATAAACATTGTTTGGAAGCAAGGTCTCCTGGTGGCAAGTCAAATGTTCAGAGGTCACATTTCTTTTTTTTTGTTGTTGTTTGTATATCATATTTTTCTTGCCGTTCTCAACAGCTTAGTCCTGCTTGGCCTGGAGCTGCTGCTTCCAGGCCTCATTCAAGTAAACCAGTCGCTTGTAGTTGAGAATAAAGAGAATGAAGTTCAGCGCATATGTGGTGATGCAGATGATGCAGAAGTCCTTTAGGACAAAGTAGAGGATGTAGCCCAGGTAGAGCGAACCCACCACCGACAAGATGGATGTCGTCATGAGAATAAGGGCGGCCATTGCACTGACAGTCATTCCTATGGTGAGAAACACAAACTAGAGCTTAGGCAAAGTACCATAAAAGAAAAGAAAAACAGAGGCACACAAGCTTGGAACAGACAAGAAGTAACCTGATGAGTCTGCTCTTTTGTCAGAGCTCCGAGCCTCAGACACTTTTCTATTTATGTTAGCAGTATCCTCGTGATGACATTCTGCTTAAACACTGAATAGACCGGTCACACACTGTTGTCACATGAGGTGGAGTCATAGTTCTAAAGCTAGGTTTCCTCTGTGTCTGTGCGTGTGATCGACCTCAAAGTCTGGAACAATTACTGATCAACAACAGATGGGGATTCACTTTTTCTGAACAAGATTATTCCATATGCCTCGTCACTGAGGAAGGTCACTGGCTGTCGCTAACCTGAGCCGACACAGTGAGGTCTTGGTTTCTCTTTCTGGCCAAACCCGCATGCTTGCATCATGCAGATTATTTGAGGGCTGCTGCAGCTCACAGTGCTCACATGGTAGCAGGTCCACTGGTGGAAAGTAACCAAGTGTAATTACTCAAGTACTTTTTTTGAGAGGCTTGCACTTTACCTAGGTAATTACATTTTATACTATCTTATACCTCTACTCCATGATGATTCAAATATTATGGGTGCAGATTCAGACAATTAAGATCATGTAAAATCAAGATATAATTGATGATATATTATTCACCAGGAAATGTCAGTATTATTCACAATCCAGTGTTGTGTAATGGCTCGAATCAATGAGCAGGTTGTACTGCATTTTCATTTCTATCATTTTTGCATTAATGTGAGGAAGTACTTTGATTTGATGTATTTATTTGAGGAATTATTCAAAAACAAACATAACTGTTTGTTCCATCCACAAACAGTTTCCAGAAAATATCCTATATGACAATTTATTTATGTTGAAAAACAAAATAATATTTTGCAGGTACGAGGGTTTAATTCCTATTGCCGCCCCTATTCTCTTGGTTATACTAAGTAACAAAAAGGAAAACCATTGTGGGAAAAGGCACCAATACAGCATTAATTCATGTGGATAAGAACATTTGAGTCTGACTGTAGTCCTGTGCTGTACACTGGCATTAATCAGCTATTAAAGCCTTGCTTATGCAGATTTTGGAGTCATGCCCACTGGCAAATATTGGACGGTCCAAGGCCGTGAGAATAATGAAAGTTCTGAAACCGAGTGCTCTTGCCTTTAATATGGAAATCTTGACCCGCTGCAGCAGTTTGGCCTAACTGGGCTGCTATTGTGTTAGTCAAATGAGTAGTAACTGCTGTGGCTAAAAGGACCTCTTGTTCTGTGCCAGCGCCAGGTGGCTATGCAAGCCTATAGGCCACTCAGCAGGCAAACATGTCAAACCAGCATGACTGAGTCAGCAACCCCATCGCTATACTGAAGGGAGGAGAATGTGAATGTGAAGGGAGCACATCTGCAAGTTAAAACACGTCACATCAAGAGAAACTGTCTGTGTGTCTGTCAGAGACATAATTCAACTGGAGCAAACAGCATTAATAAGAGTGAAACTTCACACAAGGAAGCCTGCAACCAAACCCTCAACACCTTTATTCTGTTTCTTATTTATTTACTGAGCTGTACAATCATATTCATTAATGGCCACTAAATATGATATCAGTGTCGCATGAGTCAGGTTTAGTTAAATATAGCTATGGCTGGGGAAGGCAATGTGTTGCGTCAGCACGAGTTGCAAGTGATGAGAAATGTGTCACCTGAATTTGTAAAACTAACAGATTAGTCTGAGTGGCAGGACATCTTACCTAGTAGAAGCTGAAAGGCATAAAAGACAATCCCGTAGACACTGTTGGGTTGGTTCAGTGCACTGTCATTTCCAAAGATTGAGCCCAAGAGTCCAAATCCTCGACCCCACCTAAACCACACAAATACATCAGCAAAACTTTATTTCAGGAGAGCAGAGGAAAACTATGGCCAAGTACCAAGTACCAAGTAAACAGAGTGAATCACAGCTGTGGATTATGAAAACCCAATGAGTCAGATTAAGTAAGTGGAGATAACATAAAAGAAAACAGCATAAAGCGATATCTCAGGTCTTCTTATTGTTTGTCTTTCAGGTACCTGAAGTACCAGCTGGGAGTTGTTTGCGTTGAAGCAGAATTGTTTTTAAGACAGACTAAATGTAATTTACAGAAAATTACTATTTTCCTCATCTTCGAGTAATCTGCTTTTATCAGACCACCAGTCTATCATAATAGTTGATTGTTCCTTTTCTGCTGATCAACTAATCAATTCATTGACTGAAGCCACTGGGACTCTTTAGGAAGAGAAAACAGATGTTGCTGAACAATAAGCAGTTTTTTACATTGACATGGCATGAGTCCCAGTCCTAACTTTCTCACTGTGCGTGACACATGAGAGCCTCTCAAGGACGAATAGGTTTGGTTAGATATTGTCTCAAGAGGATGACTGTTAATCCGTCATTTCTGAGGCAGAACTGCAGGTGCTGGTGAAATATTCTCTCATGCCCACCTGATAATACCACTGTGTTGGTCACCACTAACTTTAAACCCATCCAAAACATCAGGTTTTATTTCAGTTTGTGCTTTCACTAAAACTACCACCAGCATTTTCAGCTTAATTTGTGTACTAATAAGTGTCTTGCAAAACCCACAACACTGAGTGAGGTTTTTGTTTTTTTGCAAAAGCTATAACATGTGCAGAGTAGTGACTGTGGTCATGTTTACTTGGGCACTGCTTCCACATGACTTCAAAAAGACATCCAATTAATCAATGGGTAAGTTTCAAGAAAGGAGGACAAGTGAACAACTTATATATAATATACCTTTATGAGTCTGTTTACATATTTGTTTATGTACAACTGTATAGGTACTATCGCTAATCATATGCTAATTATTTCTTGTTTCAGTAAACATCAGAATTCATTCAGGATGAATGTTTAAAGTTTTACAGTGGCAACATGGAGTCAAGAGACTTGTTCAATAACTAAGACCTTTGGTTACTGTTTTTTTCCTTCTCATTTACCACAAGGCTGACCTCAAAGTAACTATCTTGACAAGTACTGGGAACCACAGTCGACTTTGAAACACCATTCATGCAAGTATGTTTCCACTTAAAAATAATGCATACATACAAAAATGCATACATCCCTTAGTGTGCAATATGTTTACCAAGATCATTTCATTCATAACATTGAGGTAGCTTTCTCTCCCTGCGCATAACTATTTGAGTTCTCTTACTCCACAAACGGTCACGCTTTCCACTGTTTTCATTCCAACGGGCACTCTGGAAAGTGTTTCAAGGCTTAATCTCAAATGCAAAATCACCTGAGGAGGCGTGCACACACCATACTGAAAAAAATGCATCCAGGAAACAGGATATTCTCTCTATGTATAGCTGCTGACAGCAACAGAGATTAGACAGGTTAAAAACCACGATTGTTTCAGCTGAAGTGCAAACTGGTGGGCCTCTTCATGCTGATGGAAGAAATGCCGTCCTTTATTCAGTCATTACTTCACTATCTGTGAAGGCAGTCTCTCATGTTTAGTGGTTCACAGCATGTCTTTACATAACAAAAAGGTGAGACTGTGTCTGATACTGTCGGAGAATTCACTCACTCATCTTACAAGAATGTAATAAACCCAAGATATTCCAGTTATGCTGCGAGTATTTGTTCAGGACCTGCAAAGACTCAAACCTCATTTAATAGGTGGGGTTAACTTTACTATTAGTAGCATACCCACAGTAAAGCAGGTAGAACAACTTCACCCTTCAGTTAGCTTTTAATGCAAAGGATGTAACACTTCCACACATGTCACACACTTGTGTCACACATCTTACTGATTGAATGTACTCAGACTGACTTAAAATGGACAAAATCAGAAGTCTAGTCGTAGCTTTTCATGTGTATCTCTCTGTGAACAGTGTGTGTGTTCAGCAGCATTGACACTGTGAGGCAGCCAACACTGGCACAGTCCTCTCCACTGACCTCTGGAGCAGCACTGCCCCCTCTAACAGCTGGTGTGTTGTTCAGCCACCTCTGAACAGACTCACACCCGCTGTCATTAAGCTTGACAGTCAGTGACAGCAGCCACAGCACGTTTGAAAGTTACACATCCCAAACATGAAACCTTTGAACCAGCCAACACCAAACACAGTTCTGCTGAATGAATGGCTCCATCCGGCACCAACACACACACACAACAGCAGAACAAGCTATCATCAACTTTATTGCTAAACTTGGTGTTACGGATGTGTAACCCGCACACACACACTCACAGCTAACACTATCGATTATCAACTTATTGACTGGCGGTTTCTCAACTCTCTGTCTGAAGCTAACCCGACTGAGAATTGCAATTAAAAAAGGGGGCTGCGTTAGCTAACCGTTAGCCGAGTTAGCTCCACCGAGCTGCGCGGCTAAAGATGTGAATGAAAAGAAAAAAAGTTTATTTAACCAAAACAGGGTGTTTAACTAAGAGCCAGGCTCCCGCAGTGACCGGCTGGCGGGCAGCAGGTGAACATTAGCCGCCGCTCCTCTCAGACAGCCACAATAGCAGCTTCATTGAGCGCTCTTTGCTGAATTCAAATTACCTTGAGCTGAACACTTTTGAACAGCTGATGGAGCTGCTCACGTCGCACACAGCCTTGTAACTCGGGTCCCGGGCCTTCTCCCTCTCGACGTGAAAGGCGTACAGAGACAGCAGGATGCCCAGCAGGCAGACGAGCAGCCGGGCTATTCTCTCCCACCGAGGGGTGGACACTCTCAGGACGGGCGCCGCCATCACTCTCTGGCCTAGCTGGAGACACGCATACACACGCAGCGGGCTCGCCTGGGACACGCAACGGCGACGTGGGGCGGCGTCACGACGTCAGGACGTGGGGCGGCGTCACGACGTTGGGACGTAGAAGAAACACACGGACTGCGGTGTCTGCGGACACACACATACACTGTGACAGGTAATATGCATGGTTTTATACTTTATATCATAATAGTCCAGTGTAATGTGCACTGTGGGGTGTGCTGTGTGATTATTTATATGAATGATACAAAGAGGTGAGGGTAACATCAGTATCTGCAAGGTAAATCTTTAGATTAGATTTTATTCACATATTTAATATTTGTGTGTTTTATATTTAT
This sequence comes from Amniataba percoides, assembly GCA_037176925.1. Taxonomy (NCBI): domain Eukaryota; kingdom Metazoa; phylum Chordata; class Actinopteri; order Centrarchiformes; family Terapontidae; genus Amniataba; species Amniataba percoides. Next base: position 4,981,156 of record JBAJHX010000067.1, read on the forward strand.
ATTTAATACATTATATAGAATTCATGCTTATATATGATATTTGCATGTGTATGTTTTCACTCATTTCAGAGAATCTGATTTATTAACAAGTAGGTTGTCACATTTTTGTCTTGGTATGTTGGTGAATAGCAAATAAACATAGTCACTATAAAATACAGAAGAGTAGAAAATGTGAAAGCAAGTACTGAGAATCAGAAGCACCGTCTAAATATACATCACACAATAAAATAAACTAAAAATATTAGAAAATGCAGATATAGGTGATACAATAGGGCTGTTATTCAAATTCAAATGTTATTCAAAGAACAAAAGGTGCAAGGGTTCATTGTGTAACAAATCAGTCTCAAATCAGCTGAAGATACATAACCAAGTAATAAAACAAGACACTTAACAATATTGTTTTCACGACAATTTTAATTTGAAACATAATTTACATGTTTACTGTCTCATACATACACACCGCGCTCTTTTTTAGATCGATTTAATGGTTTCAGGATCTGAAATGACCTTTTCAGATTTGTCAGACATGAACTTGCGTTGACAAAGATACAAACAAAGAGAATTAACATGTAACAAACCAGAAATATCGAAAATAACTGACACTACATGTTTATTACAGATCATAACACACCGACTAGCGAGCGGCCCAGCTGTGGTCACGTGACCGCGTGTATATAAACACAGGGTGACATCATCTGTTTACTCGCTGTGGGACTCGGCTGCTGGAAAACTGCTGCACTCCGTCTCCAAATGGCGACAGATATGGAGAGATTTGTCTCTTTTGAGGAGGCGTACTACGATGAATACGACTACTACAACCTGCTTGAATACTCCTGCCATGCGTGTGGCAAAGGCAGGACCAAGAGAGAGATCGAGCTCAACACAAACCGCCATTGCCCCGCAGGACACGAGAGGAAGATAGCTGAGAAATTTCACAACAGCCAAATGAAACGTCGAAGAACCAAGAGCTCGTCGTCCTGATTGCTTTCCTCGATGTCCACAGGTAACAGTGTGCCTTTGTGCTATGACACCGGTGTGTGGTCATTGTTGAAAACCCCCTTATTTATTCAGCAAGACAGAAAAAAACACCCGCTTCCTGGATATTTACATAGCCAGCGAGATCCTGCAGACTAGTCCAGCAGTTCACTCCCATAACTGAGTCATAACAATGGCTGCTTTTGTGATCGCAGTCATGTTTGTGCTTTGCTGCACCTATCAGGCCACTCTGATAAGGATCGAGCTTTCCTTTTTCAACATGTCTCTGTTTCACCTATTCTGCTTGTACAACATGCTATCAAAACATGATACAATTTCTACTCAGGGGGATCAACTGATGTGATATTTCGATGCCTTAGAAGTAGATTCATTGTCACTATAACATGGAGCTGAAAATTAAAGGTCAATCAGTCAACTAGTCAATCAACAGAAAAGGAATCAGCGATCAATCAGCTTCTCAAATATGAGGATTTTCTGTTTTCCCTTGTGTATCATTATAAAGAGAATATTTTTTGGCTTAGCAGTTGTCAGACAAAACAAGTGGATGAAATATGTCAACATGTGCTCTAAGGAATAGTAACACATTTCATTATTGAGA